>CAMZMU010000071.1:36035981-36511530 GCA_947311845.1 Poa pratensis | reverse complement strand
AAAATCTGATAGTTCTGTACAAAGAGCAAATTTTGTACATTTTGAGGAGACGGCTACAAGGAGCCATTTATTGGCTTATGGCTATAGTAAGGTTGAAGAAAACTCGATCAAGCAGTTGGACAAAGCACATACAAATGTCAGTGCGTCATGGATGGCCAAATTGTGGGATGTGCACTCTTTCCCCTCTTCTGCCTAGAGAAGTCGCCATTTTATTCCGATTTACGAATATGATCGTTCATTGGATCGCAAGCCTCAACCTGGTGCTCCCCTTTTGGGTCTGGAAATACCGGGTGACTAGCTTATCTGTGCGCGATGCTCAATATTTTATGACCTGAAAGCGTCCGACCGTAGATGTAAAGCAAACTATTCTAAAAAAGATTAAAAAAAAGCCACTAAAAAGGCGAAATTGCCCGCATTCCCCAATTGTTTCCCAATGAATGGCATGTTCGCGAATAGCAGAGGTCTTAGAGACTTGGCTAAACACGTACATATTGCTGATCCTATTCGATCATCGATTGGATTTTTGGGCATTTCGAAAACTGGTAAACGTGATTTCTCTGCGAGTTTACTTAACCGCATATCTGGCAGTGTAGACTTCACATGGATGTCTCGTCCGCCACGTGGTAGATCAGGGGCATATTACTTGGCGTTAGAAAGGACACCATGGATGTGTTGGCTAGTTCGGATGGTGACTTTCATATAAAGTTCCACATCCGCAACAAAGTTGACAATTTCACATGGAGTCTTGTAGCCGTGTATGGTGCAGCCCAGGATGAGCATAATTATGCTTTTCTACGCGAGTTGGTCAATCTAAAAAAAGATAATTCATATCCTATAATTATAGGTGGTGATTTAATTTGCTGAGGTTCCGCATGAGAAGAGTAAGGAGATTTGACAACCGTTAGCCTCAATTATTCAACGCTGTAATTGACAGCCTTGACTTAAGAGAGGTTTCAATGATTGGAGGCAGTTCGCTTGGGCTAATAGCCTCCCAGAGCCGACATACGAAAAGTTGGACCGTGTACTGATGGACTCATGTTGGGAATCTAAATTTCCGATGGTCTCAGTACGGGCCCTCGAACGTATCGAGTCATTGTCAGCATCACGCCCCCAACTTTTAACCACGGACACCTAATCCGTTGTAAATGGTTAAGATGGTGTGGGAAAGGCCGGTGAAGGTTATAGTCCAATCCAAAGGTGGAACAATAAAATACGCGCTTTGCGCAAACACCTAGTTGGTTGGGCTAGACACATGGTAGGCCAACTAAAAAAAGGAAAAGTTTCGATTGTCATCTATTATTGATGAATTAGAGGCTTTTGTTGAGGCACGCCCCCTGTCCACGCAAGAGATTGACTTAAAAAACCAATGCAATGCGGCAGAAAGGATTAAACATATAGACCTATCTGTCTTCTAAACGTTAGCTTCAAAATATTCACCAAAATCGCTACTATTATGCTTAATTCGGTGACTGATCATGTTGTGCGTCCGACTCAGACGGCTTTTATGCAAGGTCGCGATATCCTTGATGGTGTTGTGATTCTGCATGAAACAGTTCATGAGTTGCACCGAAAAAAGCTGAATCGAAAAGGTTTATGACAAAGTCAAGTGGTCTTTCCTCCAGCAAACACTCACAATGAAAGTTTTTCAGATGAGTGGCGTGCTATGATCCATAATTTTGTTTCCGGAGGTAGTGTCGCTATCAAAGTCAATGATGACGTTGGTAGGTACTTCTAAACAAAAAAAGGATTACGACAAGGCGATCCATTATCACCTATATTATTTAATATAGTTGTTGATATGCTAGTCATAATCATTTAGCGCTAATGTGTGCATAAGAAGCCATAATCATTTAATATAGTTATTTATCTTCTCATAGGTTGTTTTATCATTTGTGGTGATCACCTACAACTTAGCATATGTGCATAAGATTATCAAGATAAACATTTAGAACGTTGATACAATTGTCAATATAGAGTTTGGAAAAACATAAGTGAGCGACACGCCCTAAATACACCACGACCTTAGAGTTTGGAAAAACATAAGCATTTAGAACATTGATACAATTGCGCTTGGTGACGTAGTTGTTTAGCGCCAGAAATTTATCTTCGGCTAAGTTATTGTGTCACCATTATTCTGCTTAGCCCTCTTCCTCCTGTACGTAGCATTAGCTTGGACCAATCCTAGGTGAAATTGTAGATAAAATATTATGAGTTTTTACAATGCCATCGACCATGATAGGATCGAGATTACATGTAGAGTGGATTGGATCTAATAGAATGGTGATCGACGGCCTGGTGGCAGATGTATATGAATGTGGCTTGTGGCGGCTCCGTTCTCTTGTTTGCGATGTCCTCGAGTGGCCCCCTTATTCTTGCAGCAATGTGAATAGGATTTTGGGGACACATGGTTAAGAATCTGAATTCGACCCTTCAGGAAAAATCATTTAAGATGACGTCACGGTAGCAGCGGAGCAGGATAAGACCGCAAGCACGAGCGTTTGCAAAAAATGTACCTAAGTTTTTATGCGAATGAATCTTAAAAACAAATTGATGTGGATGTTCAAATTCAATAGAGTTTGAAATTTATGTTTTATTTTCGAAAAGAGATTGAAGCCATCGGTCAAAATGTAACTTGCGATTTGATCCATAGAAATCTATATAGCGCCATTTTTTGATTCAAAGGCATTTCACGGGAAATAATAAAGCTCATATGAAATGCCTATAATCCAAAGAAGGTTTGAGCGTTAATGTACTTCCTACATTTTGTTGTGTTGATACTCTTAGACGTATATATTTTTGCGTAGTGTAACGGATATATTAGCACCTTCTTTGCTAAAGTCCGGTCATTGAAATACCAGGTTAATTAACTAGTTCAGATGCTCCCAGTTAGTCAGCTGGATATACTCCCTCTGTTCCTGAGATGTTTTAGACTTTATCCACATATACATGTATACAAATATATCTAGACATATTATATGTGTATGTTCACTCATTTATCTATATATCTAGACAACATGTGTAACATCTAAAACATTTTATATGTAGGAACGGAGAGAGTACTTTTGAAAACTATGCAAAGACCGGACTACAGTCTTTTCCCGAAACGATGTACCAGAAAATTCAGTATATACACTACACAATGGAAGCAGCCAGTATATATTACACAAATATTAATCGACATTTCCAACCCAAGACATTGAAACTTAGAAGCTGTATGCCTGCATCTCCAAGGTTTAGCGGTGCATAAACCCGTGAAATCAGAGGATAGTACAAATTACAACTAATTGTTAAAAAGATTGTACAACTAAGCTGACTGCTGCTTTGACTACATAGCGGGGCGGATCGACACGGCTTACATGCCTACCATACCATGTCCTACGTACCGCCTCCATTGCGTCCAACGTTCGGCCAGTGTTTGCTCCTGTCTCACCTTGCCACACGATAATCGCTGTTGAGTCGCCGTTGCTCATTTCGGTAGCGGTCTCGTTCGGGTCGTGTCTTCCCTCTCGGTGACGAACCTGAAGTGCGCGTGAGGCCAGAAGCCTGCAGCCATTGCGTGGATTTTTAGTTGCTTGTTAAATCCACTTCATCAAGCACACATTAATTAGCTTGTAAAAAGCAAAGCAACGGGATGTGCAGTTTCAAAATCGTAGAGACCTTTTTTGCAGCATTACGCTGGAGCTGAAAATTCATCTTGTCTTGTATAGTTGGACCCCTGATTTTATCAAATTTATGTGCTTCATAATCTAAAATCTGGCACTGTTTAACACAAGGATACGTGTGATCCATGTAACTGCATGTCTGCACTAAAGTATGAAAGAGCAAATTCGAAAATCCTGAATTTTCGTGTAGCACGAGTTATTTTGAGTTGAGATTTTGCACGTTAGTAAAATGTATTATTGTCTACGGCCAGATTTTTTTTCAGTTTTTCCTAAAATTTCAAAATATGATTTTCGAAATTTGAGAAATAAAGAGCTCCATGGAGCTCGGCCTCCTTATATGATACGACAAACCAGATACACCAAGAAGTACTGAAGTACATACCTTTCTCATCAGAGGGTGGTGAAAGAACTGTAGGTAGCAAAAAGAGGCAACCACCACTCCTTCATGGACATGACAAATCAACTACATCAGCAGCAAAAGAGAGTTCAAAACAGTGATTGGCTTAAAAAGAGAGAAGGAAGCAGCTCTGTCGAGCTCATATACCGAGAATGCCGCCGTGAAGACGTCCGTCCAATGGTGCCAGTAGTCATCCACCCGCGAGACCGCGACCATTGCCGCGACGAGAGAGGCAGGATGACAATGCATAGCTTGGCGATGTGCCCCGTCGATCGAAGACGGTGATCTTCCCGGCAAGGTACCACGACAGAAACCCCAAGCCGGCAAAAGACCCTGCCAGGGCATGACAAACGGATTGTATTAGCCATCGCCTAGAACAGCACATGTTAGGAGAAACCTACACTGTTGTTGCCTTCAGTTGGTGATTGTAACCATGCAACTCAGTCTACTAAAAGCAAAGTGAGTGTGTATGGGTCTCACATGAACTGTGGCCACTTGGGAAGCTCTTGTGACCTTCTTTGATCACACTCGCTCGCCGTGGCATATGACTCCAGTGGTGATGTTGTTATACACCTGGACATAAAGGGAAGAACTAAGTTTGGGTGCAAGAAAAGCCACAATGAAAATTACTTTTTTAGATTGAAGGCATGACATCCAACTCTAAATATTAAATTCATAGACAACAGGTTCGGAGTGCCGAAGAATCGACTCTTTTTTGAAACAAGGCCAATGACTTACCATTTTCTTTAATTAATAAGAAGTTTTAGAGGTTTTAGAAACAATTACCTAGGACATACCCTAGGACTTGCACAAAGCCTATTCTTCCGCCATTACATTATTCAAATATCTAGGGCCGGCCGGCCCCCACATTTTTTCTCGTCTTTAATCTTGGTGATGATGATGGTGGAGGTGGCGGAATGGTGCCATAAAAAAATTGCATTCCGCTCCTTCCAAATAGGAAGGCAACAAACAAATAGGAATAGAAAACAGAAAAGTGGTGCATTTTGAATGTCCAAACCCTCACCCGCCACGCAATCGAACGCTTGAGAAGAAGCGAATGTCTTAAGGGATGCGAGCCATCTAAGGAAGATCATGCTACAAGTACTCCTGCTGAGAAGGCCATGGCCGCCTCGTCCTAGTGTCGAGCTGTCTTCAAGCACAGCAGCTCACCAGAGAGCAGCACAAACACTTACACTAGTTTGTTGACGGAGAAGCACTGGTCCCTCATCTCGCCAGACCAAACCCCACGCGAATGTCGCGCCACCACACATGGAAGGAAATTTTGGCAATAAAGGGGCTTGAGGGGCGGCTCATGCAACAACCGACACACCACTAACACTGGAGTGAGGAACATATCCACTCGCGTGTAGTTTAAAGGTTTCAACATGTCAGGTGACAGTGTCGAAAGGATAGGCGAAGAGCACACCGAGCATATGAAAATCATGTTGATTTCAAACTTTCAAAACTTTATCTCCACAACCGAACCGATTGATGTTCCATTTTACAGTTGTCTTAGTCGTGAGGCTTTTTCTGAAACTAAATCTCATGTTCACATGTTTTGATGCAAAAATTCACCGGTAATTGCTTGATTATTATTACTTAAATTATACAGTACTGCCATTTTGCACAAATGCAAGACTTGCATATGCTACTTTCTGAAATGATATCATCTGTCAGTTGTCGGTAACACTTGAATATACAATTTTTATTTTGCATAACATTATGATGAATAAAAACATGTAAAAGAATTTTTGGTAAGTATGCATTATTATCATGGTAACCGGTTACTATTAATTTTCCAATCACCCAACATAATATGACAACCGTCGTGACAAAAAAATCGTCGAAACATGGAAATGGGGTCTATTTTTGAAATCCTTGTTGACATGAACACAACGTTGAATATGGATCGGTAATCAGATAACGTTTGTAACATAAATCATTTAAAAATCATTATGAATTAATCTGCGTTTGCTCTTTATCTAGATTAGACTTTTATGTTTCCTTTTGTATGAAAAACAGCTTGGCTGTATTTCATTAAGTGAGAAGGGAGCGGTTCAGTTACAAATACAAAGTAATCACCGGCCGGCGAAAGCATGCCGGAGTATATTTCTTGACAAATATAAACATGGGTGGTTTTCCTTCTGTTCTGTGTTCATTAGCAGATTTACTCTGCAGCCCATGAACTGACTCTACCACATTTGCAGTTAACTTAGACTAGGTAATTAAGCTGTAAAATAGACGAAATAATTCCCGCCAAAAAAAAGAAAATATAGGGTGAGAGATGTTAGTATGTTACAGCGATTCCATCAGGGAAGCAGCGCCAGAAGAAATCGGGGCGCGGACGGCCAACGGCGTCCTTGATCGCGTCCGTGAGGACGCCGGTGATCAGCACAGAAAACAGAATGCCTGATGGTGAAAGTAACATAGTGTAATGTACATTAGGACGAAACCATAAGAAAAGATTACGATGGCAGGATATAATCAAAATTCTTGTTTCTTTTCAGCATCGCCTTATTATTAAGAACTTAGAAAAAGATGTACCAAGTATAGCATGGTGCAAATCATACACATTCCTCCGCTGGATGTAGACGACGGTGAAGATAATCATAGGTGCAATGACTGCAATGACCTGCATAATTGGGAGGGTGAAAAAAACCAAAAATTGTGAGTCTCAATCAAGGAAGATAGGCGCTGGACGCACCGGGACGGCCCAGACCGGACGGTGTTGCTCTTCAGGGGATAGCTGAGGTCAGTCATCATGCCGGCGCCGACGAACCGGTGGAACGCTCGATGGCGTTGAGGAGGACTTCGGCGGCGAACAGGAGGAGCAGCACCAGCCAGTCATAGGTGTAGCCTCAACACCCTGGCGCCATGCGACCCTATCGTGGGGAATGCGCTCGCCGGAGCACAGGTAGCGGCAGCTGCTGGCGAGGCCTGCATGATATCTCCTAAAGACACACGCCTTTCCATCTCGATCTCTCCTCTGTCGATCTAACACTACTTATTCGTCCGAGTTAGCTGCACTGCAGCTTGCTCCTATGCTAGGTAAGCACGAACAGATACAATGCTGCAGGCGTATTGCTCTATCTTACAGTCGTTTACCTTTTTTTCGTTTTTTTCTTTTTGTGAGGATCTGGATCGAATGAAGCCTTGTTTATATAGCCATTGGAGTAGATCATTAAATTCTGGTACTCGGAGAAGACTATAAAAGTTGGACATTATTGGGGACTACGTACCGAGTACCGAGAGTTGCTGGGGAGTTTCTTATCAATAGAGCCTGCCATCCATGTCGTTGCCTTTTGAGATCCGCAAAGTTTAGCTTAAACAACGACTGCAGCTTGGCAGACTTGGCGAGTTGACCTACATTGCACCGCGTCTGTACCGCGTAAGACGCGCCCCCACGCGGTTTGCAGTACTCCTTCAAAAGAAAAGAATTCAAGTGCCAGTTTCTTATTCATCATCGCTAAACTACGCTAAGCGCTGTGACCGTGAAGTCAATACATAAACAGAGCCTGAAGAAACAGTTTTTGTGCTTAGATTTTGATCTTGCAAACATCGAGGAAAACTCGAGGAACTGGGTAATTTGTGTCAAGGAGAGGTGCTGGATATATGGAATGCTTCTACCAGTATCTGTCCTAGGTCCCAACACTTGAAGGCCCCCCTGATGATTTGTTGCTAAGTAAAATCCTAGCCTGGATTCTGACAATGCTGGAGAATCTTTCCCGAAACTGGTTGGCTGGGACACAAGATATCTGAATTCTGAAGAAGCTCGAAACATTTTTATTTTATCATTATAATATAATAAATTATTCTATGATGGCAAAAAATTATGTACAGAGAATGAAAAGAACATTTTTGAATTAAAGAATTGTAGGACTTTACCCTCTCCCGAGAGAAGGAGCCCTTTCAGAAATTCTCAGTGGCCCCGAAAGGCCAAAGAGGGGTTTGGAAATAGTTTTCAACCAGCAATTGACGCGCCTCGGTATAACCTCACTAGCTGCGTCATTGCCCCAAGCGCAAAGATGGTTTTCCTCCATGCCCCGACCTCCTTCTTATACCCCGTCATGCCTCGCGCTCTTTCCTCCGCAGCCGAGGTGGGACTAAACACAATCAAACCGACTCAGCAAATTAGAAGCGGGTCTGTCATTTGTCCTTGTCGGGCCGTGCCTTCCGCCGGCCCACGAAAACTCGAGAGCCCAGCAGCCAGGTGAACCTGGAGTCTCCTTCTTCCTCCTCCTCTTCCTCCAAGCGGCGCGCAAGCCAACCTACGCTGGCTGCCATCTACGCTCGTAGAGTCCGAGAAAAGCGGCCGCCTGCGGGATGAAGACGAGGTCGCAGACGACCCCGAAGCCCCTCAACACCGTCAGGCTGCCCCCCGTGGCGAGCCCCAGGCCGAGGCCGAGGCCGGAGACGCGGAAGAAGGCGACCCTCGACGACCTCGGCCGCCCCAAGAAGCCCGCCACCGCCTTCTTCTTTTTCATGTATGTGTGCACTCGCCTCTCTCTATACCTCGAATTCTCCATCTGTATTTTTGGGACCTCGTACCGTTGAACTGGCGACTGCTCTGTTGAGAAAGAAGCAATTGGGATGCGGTATTAGGGGTTTCTTTTCAGCTGGGCTGTTGGCTCGCTCGTTCGAACTAATCTAGTTAGGTTAGTTTCCTCGTGGTTCGAGGGAGGTCTGGTGAGAATTTTATCTCAGTCTCGCAGTCGCAGGTGCATTTGTTTGTTCGCCAGCTGGTGGCTGGACTCACTGCTGTAGCTCGTTCAGACATGTTTCCTTTTCTTTTCTAAGAATAGTAGTTTTTGCAGTAATATAAATTGCAATTGTTTGCGTCTGTTTTCGTAATGCTGGGTGATACCAAAACTTCATGTATCTTGGTATCTTCTTTTCTCAATTGCTAGAGGCAGTTTACTTTGTGATCCCATCTTGGAAGTTGATAATTTGAGTCTGAGGCCATCGGATGCTGAAATGCCTTTACCAAATTGTTCCCGTTAGAGAGGTATAGTCCCCGTTTCTGTATATCCCCACTGTATAAGGTGTTTCCTGCACTTTACCACACTTGTAAATGTATTGGCCTATGGCCTCCTGAGAATACAGTTGCTCATTCTCCAACAGTTTCTACTACTAAGCAATGGCGAAACGCACCACATTTAGTTCTCATGATTGACATATCTAACTTGCCAAAGCTATCAGCTTATGCTACTCAGTTCACGGTAGCACCAATCGATGTAGAGGGCACGGGGGGTTATCCTCCTTTTTGGGGAAAAAATGTTCAGAGTAGCTCCGGAAATGGTTGATCACTGATGTATCATGTATAGACAAAATGTATGTTCCGTTGACTTATTCAAATGTTAGTTGTTCCAAAATGCTTCAAGCACCGCTCGTTGAAAAAAAGATAAAGAATAACTGCAGTAGGATATTGTAGCTGCACTATCTAAATGCTTTCTGCTTCATCCAATCATCATCGTTGAACACATTGGTTGCTTGTCCTTTAGGGTTTTTCACATGGCTTTAGGCGTAACACAAACACAAAAGTTCTTTTGCTCCTCATGTTGAACATTAATCGTCATGCACATCATGACTGTAGCAAGAAACAATATACCTATTTCCATCATAGACTGTTAAGCAGGCCTCAAGGCTAAAACAATGATATAAATAATGCGAACATTGTGTATTATCCAGCAACATTTCAATAGTTGAGGTGATGTATGTTGCCATACGTACTGTGGGTCTTGTTGCTACTCATAGGTAATCTGATTTCTCTTCAGTCCTTATGTTTCGCATTCTTGTATTTTAATTGTTTTGTTAATCCTTTAATCAGCAATATCATTAAGGAATGTCTGGAACATAGTTTTTTACCCCACAATTCCATTGGGGTTCAACAAAAAGGCAAATGGGGCCTTAATGTTCTGTTCTTTCATATTCTCATTTTATTTTTACTGGCCTGGTCACAATTTCCATCTCTTGCACTATACCATTTTACTAAATCTGCTATATTCTCTTGAAGGGAGGATTTCCGGAAAACGTTTCAGGAAGAAAATCCAAGTGTAAAAAAAATGCGGGATGTAAGTTTTCATCATTTAAATTTGAAGCTTCATGACAGCTTCTTAGTCATGTTGTAATGTAATATACCTTACATTGCAGATAGGGAGGGCATGCGGCGAAAAATGGAATACAATGGCGTTTGAGGTTGGTGTTTTCCCTCTGCCATTCTAATAATGGTTTTATTGCATCAGGTAGATAATCACTAAAAAATTTGCCATCTAATCTTGCTCCCTAGTAGGAACATATTGCATTGTATGGATGGTGTATCATGGTTGATAGGAACATATGAAGTGGAGTTGTAGTTCTGCTTCTTTGATAATTCACTTCTTTTGTGATTTTGTTTTTGGAAATCAACAGAAGCTCCTTCATTTTCAAATCATCATACACAAGCCCTTGGCTTGATATTTTATTCGTGAAGTAGCCAGGATTTTTACAAGCCCTTGCATGTACTGAAGGGATTCATTGTATAGTAACTGTAGAAATTTTATGATCTGTATACTTGGAATATATTTGTAGGATGGTAGCTAAGATTTGGATGGATGATGATGATACACTATTGCACATTTGCTATGGTTTAATGTTGGTTATTAGGCTATTGTTTCTATTTCTAAATACACTAAAACAATTGAACCCCCCCCCCCCCCCCCCCCCCCCCCCCCCCCCGCGTTTGTAGATAGTTTAGACATCTGCCGTTACTTTGATCATCACAGTAACCCATCCTTGCTATTATCATTTCATGATACCTAAAGTATAGGGAAAAAAGAAACGGATCACTGCAACGAAGTATAGACTTCATACACGCATTACAGTCCGTCATATTTATATGAATTTTCTCATTTTGAAAATGAAAATTTTCACATAATTATGTAGCACGGTTTCTTTTATTGAAAAAAACACGCACTTAGGTGCGGGTTCGACTTGTGTAAGACCATCTTACAGAATTTGGTACATTTGCACAACAGTTTTTTGAATCATAAAAAAATCTATTAAAAAATGCCTATAAGGAAAAATATGTTTCCTAGACTGAGACATTATGCTTCGTATTCTAGTGATGCTAACATTCTCACCTTGTTCATTGCACCAGGAAAAAGTGAAGTATTATGATCTAGCTACCGAAAGGCGTGCTGAGTTTGAGAAGGCGATGGCTCAATATAACAAGAAAAAGGTGATTTGTTATAAACGCATATTGCACATGTTTTATCCTCTCTTTTTTCATACATCGGGCCATACTTAGTACTATTTCTTCATGCAGATAAATGGTGAATTTTCCGAGGAATCAGATTACGAGTAGAAGTGTGCATTAGGTTGTTCTAATGATTCTGCAAGTAATCAATCTGTATATTACATGACTGAGTTTTGTAATGAACACTGGTATCTAGATAGTTTGACTCCTGCTCCTGCAATATTATAGACTGATGGTCAGTTTTCGCTGACACCAAGTCTCGTACTGGTGCTATGCACCGTAACATATTTGTGCTGTGTAGTGCATTGTATGTGTATTGTTCTCCGGTAAAAGTTCAATAGCCCATTATCCCTAATTATAAGGCCGCCTCGGTTATAGGATGTTCATGAATCGTATGAATGAGATCAAAAAATTGCACCAAAGCGAAGATAACTAATACGATGTAGCGATGCAAATATCACAGAGGACTCCGTGGCCCAATGGATAAGGCGCTGGTCTACAGAAAATCTAATCAGCAGGCGCCGGCTGAGTAGCAAAAATCGACGCGGCTCCACGAGCCGTTGGATCACGTACAAACGGACGCGATTCATTCGGAACGAGAAGTTGCACGTCGCGCTCACGTCATTTGGATAAGGTCCTCTTCCTCATGAGCCCGTCGCCACCCATCGCGTCTCCCACGCGCGTCAGGCGCGCCCCGCCTCCGCCTCGCCTCGCCCGCTCCGGCCTCCTTCCCCGCCTCTCCGCGTGCCGCCGCTTGCCTCTCCACCCGCCACCGCCCGCCTCCGCCTCGCCTGCTCCGGCCTCCTCCCCCGTCTCTCCACGCGCTGCCAGCGCCTGCTTGACCTCACCCCGTCACCAGCGCCATGCTCGACCTCGCCCCGCCGCCTCAACATCTCCCAGACGCCCAGCGCCGCCGCCTACGCCGGCCTCAACCTCGCCGCGCCCTCCACCGGCCGGCGCTCCGCCATCTGCCGGACGTCGCTCTGCCTCCGCTCCGCCCTCTGCCGACGCGTGGAGGAGAAGTAACCGACGCTCCGACCTCCGATACACCCTCCGCCGTATTTATGGGAGCTCTCCCTGGGAGCGGCGCGTGGAGGAGGAGAGGAGCTCCGGCCAGCTACTCCGGTCAGCGCGTGGAGAAATGAAGGACCTGATTGCTTTTTCTTTTTCTGTTCAAGGGCTTATTTGTAAAACTTTGGACCTATTTGTAATTTCGCATTCATACACCTGCCCCTACTCATACGTGCTACCAAACAACATCTCTCTTCATCATTTCAACTCGTACGAGCTACCAAACCCGCAACATAATCTTGACATAGCTTGTATAAGCCAAGATTAATATTTCTTCACTACGTTATTTTTAGAAAACCAGTAAGTGAACCGGTGAACCGCGAATCAAGACAGATCTTGCTTCATGGACGTTGTTGGCCGATCCGCCGTCTCGGTTAACCCCTCCATGTCGCCTACTCTAGGCATTGTACAGAACGTACCGAATATGTTGTTTGCCGAGATCTTGCACGACGACCCTAGTACAACTAATTCGACTACGTCCACGACAACGACAAGATGATGATGTTGCGGTTCCGCGTCGACTACTTCCACGACATCGACAAGATGGCGATGAGACAACCGGAGGACACCCACCTAGTACTGATAAAGTCACCAACCAATTTACTAATGAAATTACCCACCCAGTATTGATAAAATTACCAACCTAATACTTCTAAAGTTACCCACCCTGTACTGATGTAGTTGCCCATCCGGTACTGATTTAATTACCCCTTCAGTACTGATTTAGTTACCCACCCAATAGTAATGAAGTTACGCACCCAGTACTGATAAAGTATCCACCCTGTAGTGATAAAGTTATTCACCCAGTACTGATGAAGTTACCAACCTAGTACTGATGAAGTTATCAACCTAGTACTGATAAAGTTTCCCACCGAGTACTCTCGTCGTGGGGGCACGACACTGGCTGCGGTTGTACCGCGTGACGGCAGGAGTGCATTGGACTCCGCAACCGCCGTGGAAGGCGGGGATGCACTTACTGAACTGGATCATCGTGCTAATGTGGCCCTAGCTCTGCTTCCTCCACGTATGCTCTGACGACCCCGCTTGTCCCGATGTTGTAGAAGCCTCTCCCCCGAGCTGAACCAACCGGAGCACACCCACCTATTACTGATAAAGTTACCAACCCATTTACTGATGGAGTTATCCACCATGCACTGATGGAGTTACCCACCATGTACTAATGGATTTCACGATGTGTTCATGATATAGTTATACACAACAAAATCGATGTAGTTACCTTACTCTATAATTCCGGCGAGGAATTGGGTGGAGAATTCTTTGTCACGGTTCCACGGACGGGGTGGAGTGATATAGTTATCCACCACGAAATTCATATGGTTACCATACTCCATCGGTAATATTTACCCAGCATATACTGATAAAGTTACCCATGCGCTCATGATATAGTTATCCATCAGGAAATCGATATAATTACCCTACTCTGTTGATAATAGTTACCCATCAAGTACTTATAAAATTATCAACCTATTACTGATAAAGTTACCCACCTATTATGGATGGAGTTACCCACCCAGTACTCATGAAGTTACCCACCTAATACTGATAAAGTTGCTCATGTGTTTATGATATAGTTACCCACGTGATGCATGTAAAATGTATACATGAACTTTACATTTTATTACTTGATATTCCAACTTATTTGCATCATATATGGGTTATATTTATGTTTTATAATGACTTTAGGGGATAATTCACAGTTTCCCCATTTATTTGGAATTAACCCTGCAGAACCAGAAAATCCCTTTTTTTCCATATTTTTGACTTTCAGGGACCAAACGACGTCCAAATGACCTAATATTTTACGGGGCCTAATATTTGGAAACAAGAAGACGTACGAGCCAAGGATCCGCGAAAAAGGAAGTCCAAGGAAGAAAATAGATGGTCCCACGCGGCCAGATTCCTTGGCCATGTGGGACCACCTCTTTTATTCCTTGTGGCTCCGATGCCGTCCGTTTACGTCTCCGTGGCTTCGTCTTGACCTAAAAACGTATATAAAAATAGTCCCCCGAGGAGTTTCGCGAAGAGGCGGCGGAGAAACACAAAACCACGAAACAGAGAGTCAGAAGGCTGCCGCCGGAGAAGATCGGAGGGGGAAACGCTGCCGGAATCACCTCCGGAGGGCTCCACCCCTCTCTGGCGTGTTCATCATCAACATCTACAGCAAGATCATCTCCATCTCTCCACTGTAAACTCTTGGCAAACATGAGATATGATGCAATATACTATTCCCTTGATCTATTGTGTCTCCCCATCTATGTTTGAGAAGTGATTTGTTCATGGCAAGTGAAATAGTTCGTTGATTGGTTGCATACAAGTATTGTTATCTTTTACGATTGTCTTGATGTACTATGTATGAGTGCACGCATATGTTGGGGAATGCATGTAAGGTGATCACCGTAGTGTAATGGATTGAGTAGGACGGGTCGGAGTACTAAGACAGAAACCGTGGTCTGAGACTTGAAGTTACATTATGTGGGATATATATGGGGACCCTAAAACTTAAGGCTATGGTGGTATAATTATGTCTTAATAATTCTTGTGCTGCACATTTACTTGGCCATGAGATCCATCATAAGAGTTGTATAATTTGCTCATTTAATTGGCTACACCTATTTATGGCTCCTTCCTAGAAGAAACAATTAAAACTGAAACATGTGCTTAACTAATTGTGACAACCACATGAATGAAATAACAATTGCTAGAACATTTGCTCCCTTGAGATATTTGCTACTTGAGATATTTGATACTTGCTACTTTGAGAAACTTGCTTGAGAAAACTGCTGAGAGAAACTTGCTCTAAGAAACTTGCGTTTGAAACTTGATTGAGAAACTTGTCACTTGATAAATCCATTCCACATCAATTATATAACTTGCTTCCATTAGTTAATAATACTTTTCATATTTAAATTTATTGCTTTGCATAAAAGGCCATATAAGAGGGTTATAGGGATTTAGAGAATAGATAGTTTACCTTCAGCTCCTCGTGGGTTCGACACTCAAATATTTATCGAATTGTGCTACAGTGATTCCTTACTATTGGGGATTATCACCACGCAGTACTGATATAGTTATCCACCATGTACTGATATAGTTACCATGTCCTCTAAATTATAGTTATGATCCCAATGTCCATTTTTTATGGTATAGTTGTCATTACAAAATCGACAATTATCATCCTAACACTTACGAAGTTGTATGGTGTGTTAGTGTATAGTTACCAACTTGTGCATGATACATTGGCCATCCAAAAGCGATATTCACTAATGAAAAACTTCAAAACTCGAAAAAATTGAAAAGAACAGCGAAAAATGGTTTTATTTCAACCCGAAAACTAATCGTTAATATGGTGGGTAACTTACATACAATAGTTCAGATAACTTATGTGTTAAAGGTAGGTAACTTTTGGGCCTGAAAAAAAAGTTCTCGGAATATGTCAAAATGAGATCTAGTTTCGAAGATCTCGTCGCGACTAGCTCAGCGGTGAAAACGGATTCTAAATCGGATAAACGGTTTGGGCTACAAAATATTTTTAATTTTCGAATTTTGCAATTAATGCGAGATGACATCAGCATTTTTTGGTTTTTTCTTCATATATGCAAAGGAGTGTTGTTTGCTCGACCGCGCGCTGTGAGTATTAATTTAGGATGATGTCAGCAATTTTGGTGTTTAGTGCATGCATGCATGTAATAGAAGGCTATTTCTTCTCACACGGCACGGACGGTGCGTGAAGTTTCGCTAATTAGCAGGCGCCTGCTAGTTAGTCACTCCCAAAATATATATAATACTACCACTATTGGAATTATTTGTCGCGGGTTGTACACCAGTTTATGCTAAGCTAGCTATATATCTGTGACAATCAAAAGCGATCGGAGGGAGTAAATGAAATATCATGTGCTATTCACATTGTTGTTGCTCTGTTTTTGGACAAATAACGGCGTGCTTCTTTTGTGTAAAGCTTCGGCAGAAACTTCTTGCGCGTCTACAAAAAATTTGTTCCAAAATTGAACAATATGTAACCTGTGCAAAAATATATATTAAATGAAATATCATTTGCTATTCACATTGTCGTTGTTCTAATTTGAACAAATAACGGCGTGCTTCTTTTGTGTAAAGCTTCAGCAGAAACACGAATGCGAATATTAGATTATGTTGTATCTTGCGCGTCTAAAAAAAATTGTTCCAAAATTGGACAATATGTAACCTCTACAAAAACAGATTTAAATGAAATATCATGTGCTATTCGCATTGCCGCGTCCTCGCGGGTGGACACCGGCACCCTTTTTTAGATTCGGTAAAAGCGACACAACACGATCCAGACTCTCACCGGTGGTCTGTGTAAAGCTCCGGCAGAAAAATCTTGCGGGTTTACATCATTCAGAAAAAGGGACACAACAAGATCAGGTTGAGCCGGAACACGATGCAAACATGATACATAGATTCCTCGCCGCATATCGAAGTAAAGAGAACCGAGAGATTCATACTCATATCCAAGATGATCTTGTTGAGCATCAGTGGCTACTCCACAACACTTCATAGTTGTGCTTTTATCATGCTCTTCACTTCACTTGAACCCTTTCGTGTGTTTGGCTTTGAGTAATTTGGTTTGTAAATTTTGAATTTGTAATATTCATGAATTTTGTGAATCTTAATTATGTTTTGATTTAACATGTGTGCAAATATGTTGTTGAAATGTAGTATGTAAACCAAACGTAGATAGATTTTGACTTTTATAGAGAGTTCATTTTAGGTTATCTTGTTGAGCATCAGTGGCTAGTCCACAACACTTCATAGTTGTGCTTTTATCATGCTCTTTACTTCATTTGAACCCTTTCGTGTGTTTGGCTTTGAGTAATTTGGTTTGTAAACTTTAAATTTGTAATATTCAACTTTAGATCCTTCTGGTCGATGCCAAGCATACGCTGCTTGATTCCAGTTACGTATGGCTCAAATTGTTCGGGAGTCTTGTGCGCCCAACTCCTAACTGTGATCCACTAGCTAGTTCTAATTTAGCACTGGCAACGCGCAACCGAGAGAGAAAGCTGATGGGATAGAGATCATGGGGTATCAAAAAGGGAAGTCCCGACATACTTTCTATGATTCTTTCAACTTGAAACAAAGTATTCTTGCCGACCTTACGTAGTTACATTCATCCAAAGTCCGAGACTTTGCATCTGCCTGCTCTTGGTTTCACCTCACGAGGGAACAATGGCCAAGGCGATGCCAGACGAGAAAGCCGGCGATGCGGCGACGGCGGCAACGAATCCGTTGTACGGCCCTGCAACCTGTCCTGCACCAGCTGGAGAGATCTCCTTACATCAAGCTGATCAGTGTCATATACTACTGCACTCACACTTGCACGGTTGCATCGTACCAAGCAGAGGCGGACCCAACCGTCCCTATGTGCCTAGGCTTCCAGCAGCTCCGCGCAGCTAATTTGATGGCAACCTCGATCAAAAATAGTGTTATTAGCCTTTAAATTCACTGTTTACCCAGGGTTTGAATTATTCTTGATCCGCCACTGGTACCAAGCCAAGATTCGCTTCTGGTAATTACAGGAAGTTTGTGGCGATGTTTGATGTAGGAAGAACCCCAACTACCGGCGGATGGTGATCGCTTGCTTCATCCAGGGGGCATACTTCTAGAGCTGGACCGACAAGAGAAGCGCGACGAGCTCACCGGCCTCGCGCCGCAGTGGTGGCGGCCGTTCAAGTACAGGCTCGTCCAGGCTCTCGTCGACGAGCGCGACGGCTCCATCTACGGCGCCGTCCTCGAGTGGGACCACCAGGCCGCGCTGACATACTACATCCCGTTTCGCCCCACCGGCGCGCCGGCCGCCGTGGTGGCGCTGCGCGGCACGCTGCTCAGGGCGCCCACGTTCCGCCGCGACGTCGTGGACGACCTCCGGTTCCTGGCCTGGGACAGCCTCAAAGGCTCCGTCCGCTTCCCCGGCGCGCTGGCGGCGCTGCGGGACGTCACGCGCAGGTTCGGCGTAGGTAACGTGTGCGTGGGCGGGCACTCGCTGGGCGCCGGGTTCGCGCTGCAGGTGGGCAAGGCGCTTGCCAAGGAGGGCGTCATTGTGGAGTGCCACGTGTTCAACCCGCCATCCGTTTCGCTAGCCATGAGCCTCAGGGGCCTAGGCGAGACGGCCGGCGAGATGTGGGGCCGTGCACGCGCGTGGCTAGTTTTATGGGCACTTTGGTCGGGACACTTTTAAAAGTGCCCCAAAAGCTAGTATTTAGAGGTATTTTGACAAATTGCTACTAAATGGCATAGGTTTAGGGGCACTTTGATGAAATGTCCCTAAATGGCATAACATTAGGGGCACTTTGATGAAATGCCCCTAAATGTTATAGCTTTAGGGGCACTTTGATGAAATGCCCCTAAAACTCACTACCTAAAATCATATCATTGCAGTCCATAACTTGAACAATAATTAAACAACATAGTTACTACTAGTAGTGATGATTAAATAGCTTTGGACTATGACAAGACGCACATATATCATGTTATGTTGGCTCTGTACCACGCACATATATCTTGGTACTTATGGTAAGAGATGGAAAGAAATCACGGTCAGATATCAGCATGGTGTTTTAGACTTTTAGTTATAAAACTCCACAATATTTTTCCTATTCTCTCAATAAAGTAGACACTAACGATTCCACAGTGAATTGCATCATTAGCGTTAAGCCGTAACTCAATGCTAGAAAAGGAGCCAAGGATAAAGTGATCAAGGCAAACTATATACTATGTATAGCGTTAGTTGATCTAACAGAATTGACAAATTGGGTTGCTGATAGGACACATACCGCTCTCCCCTAGCATGCCTGCAGAGAGTAGTCACAATAAGATCGCACTCAAGGTCATTTCATCAGACAGTGACCTCAAGCTCCAGGTCACAAGCCTGCCAATGAGCGGTGGTGGCGCGGGCGACGGTGACCTAGGGTTCCAGGAGCTCTAGTTGGTGTGCGGGCCAACGAATCGGCGACGGGAACCGGACGAAGTTGAGGTGGAGCTGTACCAGGGGGTGGCGTCGCCGGTGATGGCCGGCGTTGACCGGTGCAGCACGGAGGCGCGTCGCCAGGGAGCAGGGAGAGGAGAGAAGGGGATCGGCGGCGGCCTCTGAGAAAATTGCACATAACACCATGCTTTGGTGCAAGAGTTGCACAAAACACAGAATTGATATGTAATTTTGTAGGTTGGAGTTCTTTATGGATTTTCAGTCTGACCACATGGATTGGCAGCTCACGGTAGGAGATGCACAGGTGGAAGAAGATGCTGATTCAGATTGTGAAGATGGAGTAGAAGGCGAGTTTAACAATTATGATGACTTCCTTGTTCGCTGTGAAGGAAACACTGATGTTGAGGATTGTTTCCCAACACCAATCCAAGAAGCTGTAGATGAAATAAGGTCTATTGAAGAAATACCAAATAAAGGCATAGTTAAAGATGCTAAGTATAAAGCAGAGATGACAAGGGCAGCAAAGAGAAGGGCAATAGAAGGAGTGGTAGATGATCAAAGCCTCATATTTAGTGACCAAGATAGTGATGATCGCAAGGAGCTAATTGATTCAAGTGATGATGATCAGGCCGTGGACGGAAATAATGTGTCCAAAACAAAAAGAAAGAGCACAACTACAAAGAGGGCAAAGAGATCTTATTAGGATGAATCAAGATTGAATGAGGATTATCAGTTTCTGCTATACATGTGCTTTGAAGATGTCCACCAGTTTAGAAGGGCACTTTTAAACTACCATGTTGTTCATCAAAGGGACTGGGAATATTTGAGAAATGATAAGGATAGGATCACTGTTTGTTGCAAGTCGAACAACACATATCCATTTGTAGTTATGACATCAACTGTTGCGGGAGAGACTACCCATGTGATTCGGCAACTTGTCTTGCCTCACACTTGTAAACTCTACTTTTTATTGGAACTAGTTATGCTCTCTATGCTTTTTATTGGAACTAGTTGATGCTCTCTATACTTTTTGTACAGTTATGCTGTCCATTTTGACATGTATAATCTATATATTTTGTACAATTATGCTGCCCATTTTTAATTTTTAATTCTCAAAAATTGTCGTATAATTTTTGGTATACGGTATAAAAATCCAGGTCCACATGTCACATCTTTTCCGTTCCCCTCCCGTCTACAGTGGAAGGCGATTTTTGGATCCTCCGGAGAACTCCACCCTCGCCGGCTCGATCCGTTGGATCCCTCGGCCTCCGCCGGCCGCCTCGGCGGCGGGAGACCGGGGGATCCCGTCTCGTGTCCAGTACATAGTGTAGGTGCTCTTTGGTTGCAGGTCGCCGGCGGTCTGGAGGTGGAGGCGCGGCGGCTGGTGTTTGCGGGCGGTGGATCTCCTCTCCGGCGGCGGCGCTCTGCGGAGCGTCGTCTTCGATCCACCGCCACGGGCGCCCTCGCATCTCCGTGGAGGTGCCGTGGGCGTCGTTCCCTTGGTCGGCTCCGAGGACGGCGGAGCCTCCAGGTGCTCAAGACTCGAGATCTTTGGTTGCTTCCGGCGGCGATTCCGAAGATGGCCGCGGTAAGGTGGTTCCGATGGGACAGGGGGGCGCTCGCCAAGACCGTTCATCGTCAAAGTTTCCGCCGCGGCGCGGCGGACGTTCAAGGCGGCGTCTCTCATAGGGCAAAAGTCTCCCTGACTGTGGCAAGGTGGCGGCTGGTGGTCTTCGTCCTCGACGCCGGCGAGGTTGCCGATCTCGTTTCTTGGTTTGTTTCCTCTTCGTATTGCTCCTCTGTATTTGTACTGGGTACTATGTATTTGGTTCTATGTTGAATATACGTGGTGGAAAAATGCAAAAAAAAAAAAGAGCCCCTAAATCACCTATTTGGACTGGCTGCAACGATTTTAAACAAAAAGCTGGTGTTTGCTGCAACAAGTGATTTGTTTCTGTGTTTTGTGCAACTCTTGCACCAAAGCTGGTGTTATGTGCAATTTTCTCCCTCGGCTGCACAGAGGATTTTTCTTTATATTATTTTAACTAGAAAAGGGTCAAAATGACCAAAAGGCCCCTGCCTGTCCGGTCCAACCAGCCCACTCCCGCTCTCCCTCGCATGTGCTGCCCCACGATTATCGTTTCGCCACCGGCGTCGCAGGGCTGCCCCGGCCGTCTCCGGCCCCCTCCGCCGCCGCCATGGGTCGCAAACCGACCGCCTCGATGTGCTATTTCGTCTCCTCCTGTTCGATTTGTTCCTCGAGCTCTCCCGCGGCGCGACGTTGCGCCTAACCCTAGACGTCGGGTCCGGCTCGGTCGCCGGTGCGATTCCCGCGCCGCCGCGCCTCCTGCTGCTCCCCTCTACATCGGTCACGACCTCTTCGTCGCCTCCCCTCGCCCCGATGCCTCCGAGCTCCTCCAGGTCATGCCTCCAGCGCAACTCTCCAGGTACAACTCGAGCCGCACGTCATCTATTCGACAGAATGTCCGCGAGAAATTTGATTGCAAATTGTTTCAAATCCTGAGAATAGAGTGCTGGTTAGGAGCTGACTGTATTATGCATATTGTTTGTGATTTCGTTGATGGATTGTTGGTGGTACTAGCCTGAAGGTTTTGATGTTTAACTCAAATCATTTTAAGTTGGTACTATTGCTTATGGTGAGCAGTACCAAACAAATTTGTGTGACGCTGTAATACCAACATTTATCATTATTTTATAATTTATAACTAGCATTCGCTACTTAGTGAACTGTTGCTTCCTTTAATATGACCACTTTCGTGGTTCCATATCTTGAGTATTCAATAGTGTGTGTATATCTAAGTTCTTCTAATTCTTATCTCGGTAGTGCTGATCTAGGAATATATTACTATGAGGTGTATATTACTATGAGGTGTTAGGGTCTAGTAGATTCATGCATGCTAATGTTTTCATTTGGTGCCGAAAGGTGAAGAAGCTGCAGATGGTTTTTGCAAGGGAGGGGAACTGCCCATTGGAGCTGAAGCAGAAGATATCATATCCATAGTGGGGCGGCTGCATGATATAGGGGATAACATGAGTGTTATCCAGCAACTAGGTATTTTGCATCTTGTTTCAAATTAGCACCGTAGGAGTGTAGTACTATTTTGTGTACAATGAAGTGAGCTCCTGAGTTCCTTCCAGGATATTGATTTTGGACTGCTAGCAATGTAATTCTCAGTGAACCTGTGCCTGCTTATCCTTCCATTGGCAATGTAATTAGCGGCATAGAGTACTGAATGGGTCTCGTCATACTTGGTTACTCTGTCTTACAGTATGCTGACTAATTTCTTAATTCAGATCAATGATTATGTTGGACACAATGATGCAATACTGCTAGTTGTGATACCCGCAGCACAGGCGGCTGAAGTTGTCGTGCTCTCAGGCTGGCGAAGGATATTGATTCAGATGGTCTATCTTTAAACTGGATGAAGTTGTCGTGCTCTCAGGCGGATGAATGTTTTTCCACTTGTCGTAGGTTCCAGAACTGTCAGTGTCTTAAGCAAGGTTGATCAAGCAGCAGGAGATGAGAAAACTATAGCTGGAGGATGCATGGCAAGCTGAAGCTGAGAGCCTCAACTCCATCTTAACTGGAGCTCCTAGTAGTAAGCTAGGTAGAATTTCTTTGGTTGACACCATTGATAATTCAGTACTGCGTGTCTAGATCTGCTATTGCATGCTCTCACTTTCTGTGTTACTATTTCAGTCTGCAGGGTAAATCCCAGATGGTGAAGGATGAATTGGCAAGGCTGGGAGAATCTATGGTACAAAGTGCTGAAGGAACCCGAGCAGTTGCGCTAGAACTGTGCCGGGAGTTTGAAGATTAGTTTCTTGCTCATATTACATCCGGCGAGGTTAGTGACTAACTTCAAAAGCTAAATATTTGAATTATGCCCCCAAGATTCAATAATGCTTACAAGATCAACGCACCTTATTTTTCATAGGGGTCTGGTTGGAAAATTGTTGCAAGTTTTGAAGGCAAGTTTCGAGACAGAATAAAACAGCTACCACTGGACAGACATTTTGATCTCAGCAATGTCAAACGGGTAAGATCAATTTCACTTCTAAGATACACTCTATGAACTCTAGCAGGCAACTTTGCACCCCTTATAAAAAGTATTCTCTTGACATTCTAGATTGTCCTAGAAGCTGATGGTTATCAACCATATTTGATATCACCAGAGAAAGGGTTGAGGTCATTAATAAAAAATAGTACTAGAAACGGCAAAGGAGCCATCAAGACTATGTGTTGAAGAGGTATGTTCCAGTCCATCCAAGCAATGTAATATGCATGGTATCCCTGGTCAACGGAAGTAAAACATGTTAAGATGTATGTAAATAGAACATCTGTGTGTTGGAACAAGTTCGTAGGCTTGTCTGCTTAATTGTACATCTGCATCCTGCAAATTTTATGAATTCTGTGAGATGCATGCAGAGATCATCTTTGTTTGAATGTCCTTGTCTTGACATACGAGTAGTCGGTTGAAATTTGTCAGGCTAGGTTATAATTGTTAGTTTGCATGCTGTTTTCATGAAATTCTGTAGTGGAACTATCCATATATAAACACACACACACACACCACGCTAGCCAACTGAGTGAACCTCAGTTCTCCTTTTCTGCAATTATTATGTTGCTTTAACAGATTATAGTATTTATCTTCTAGGTCGCCTTAATAGGTTAGACTACCTCCGTTTCACAATATAAGACGTGTTTTGGTAGTCTAAAATGGATTACCATTTAGAAATGTATTTATATTATTTTAATCGGCGGCAGCCCTGGTCCGGTCCAACCAGCCCATTTGCGCTCTTTTCCCCTCGCACGTGCTCTCGCGATTCTCGTTTCGCCGCCGGCCATCTCCGGCCCCCTCCGCCGTTGGCGTAAGCGTTGGTGATGTGCCCAGTTGTCAAGGTCAATTCGCATCACTGCATACTGTTATGTAAACTCATTCCATTCAGCTCCAGTTTGCCTACTCAGTTTCTTCTACTATCTTATTGCCATAAACTGAATGCGCTTCATTCCAAATTATTGCCATGATACCTAGGTGAAGGGTTAATGGTCAATGCACTATATTTGCAGCTTGAAATTTATATAAGTTCATCGATAACGTTATGCATAACGTATACAAGGTCATATTCTTGCACAAATATCGTGTTTTCTGATGTTTCCAAACAATTTCCTGCTGCATAAAACCTACAATCTCCTCACGTATTGTGGGCATATAGCAGTGATTTTCTTTGTATCAGGCTCATGTGATGTTACTAAATTGATCTTATATACCGACTGTGATGTCACTAAAACCTTATTCTGCTAATATTGGTGAAACAATTATCATTACTTCAGGGTAGGGGCGTTTCAAATTTATGATACCTAAACAGGTAACCCTCTCTTCTAATCCTCTCCTTTTCATGTTTGTTTCTGCATATTCTTCTTTATCCCTATAAGTTGCTTGATGAAATGTTTATGCTCGGTTACCTCATATTTAATTCTTTTATAACGTTTATGCTTAGTTACCTTCGAATATTTAGTTGGCTAAAAAGAACTAGTCAACACACTTTAATGGATGAATTTCTGTCTTGAACCTTCAAATAGATAGCAGGACTTTATGGGTTTAATGGCATTTTTACTGATGTTTGACAGCCGTCATAGCTTTTGTTGTTGGGTAGGCTACAATTGAATTTGAAACACAATCATGCAATAACATTGGTAATTTTCTAGCATGTCTTGTTCGAACCAACTATTTTAAAATCTTACTAAAAATCCAACTAATATGCAAGACATATGGTGATGTAACACTTGCTGGTTTACGTTGGTTGGTTGGTTGGAGTACTATGATTTCATGTTTGCTACAGATGTGAATCTTCAAGTTTGCAGCAATATAGGCTGAGATAGGATATTGTCATGAAGAATAATATATAATATTTTGAGGATATTACACCGGAAGTTCCTATATGACAACATTAACCAAACACAGAAATTGTAAGAGGAAAATCGGTCATGAATATTTTAACTATATGTTGTTGTGGTAAAAAGCACCATTCCAAAAGCAGAGTGGCCTCATAGAATTATAGTTCAATGTAGAAAGTTTACATGCTCTGGTATATCATTCTATGAAAAAACACACCTATCACTTGTATTTGTTCATTCCTGCTTCTTTTGTTGCTTGCATCCTTCTGTAATATTTTTCTAACTTTCTGGAGTTTATATTTTGAGCAAGATAAAACTTTCTGGAGGATTATATGGTGAGGGGGACAGTGTTGTAAAACTGGAGTTGATCATATTAGACTTCATAACTTATGTTTGGACCCTGTTACTCTTCCTTGGTAGGAGCCTAAGGTGACATTTTATTTACGTCCTAAGTTTGGACCCTGTTACTCTTATTTGCATCTATATTTGTGTCCTTGGCTACATATTCTGATGTTAACTTATGTTTCTTATGCTGCAGAATGGATCAAAGTCGTTGTTCGTTCCGTTCAGCACATATGCTGCTGCCCTGCTCTGTATGACACCTACTACAAGTCATCCAAAAGGTAAGTCGTTGTATATATAGGTGCGGACGAGGATGGTTCTTAATGGTACTATTTGCCGATTTGTATATTCTTTCCACTGAAGTTTGCAACTTATTTTCACTCTATGGCATTACTTGCTCAGTATGGTGCTGTGATGATTGCAGGTGTAATGTGAACTGAAGATTGATGCAAGTATTGTGTACACTGTGATTTGAATTGATGCTGTGATGTTTAGAAACTGGTGCTGTGATGATTGCAGCTGTAAATGTTGTGAACTGAATAACAGATTGTGCTTAATTGATGTGTGATGTGATTCAAGTAATTTGTAAACTGTGATTTGAATTGATGTTTGCTTTGATTTGAATAACAGATTTAGGGATCATTTTGAATTTGCTAGGAAATGCCTCAGATTGATTTAGGGGCAGTTCCTCAAAGTGCCCCTAATATTTAGGGGCACTTCATCAAAGTGCCACTAAATACTTTTAGGGGCATTTCCTCAAAGTGCCCCTAAAAGTATTTAGGGGCATTTCATCAAAGTGCCACTAAATACTTTTAGGGGCATTTTGAAATACTGCCCCTAAATGTATACTTTTAGGGGCACTCCTTGGGGCACATTATAAAGTGCCCCTAAAACTTTTAGAGACACAAGCAAATTGGGCACTTAGAAAATGTGCCCCAAAAACTTTTAGGGGAAGTGCCCCTAAAACTCTACTGTGATGTAGTGTCCCCTTCGTGGGCTCACTGGACACGAGCGGCGGCAACAGCGAGGCGAGGGATGGGGAGGTGGCTACCGTACCTGTACATCAACACCAATGACTACATCTGCTGCCACTACAACAGCGATATGGCAGGTGGTACGGCGACCATGGCGGTCGACAGCCGCGGCGGGGGCAAGGCCGGGGTGGCGACGATGCTGGTGATGTCCAAGGGACCAACCAAATTCCTGGCCGCACACGGGCTGGAGTAGTGGTGGGCGGACGATGTCGAGTTGCAGGTTGCCCTCAACGACAGCAAGCTCATAGGCCGCCAACTCCGTTCGCTCTACGCCGTGCCGACGGCCGCGCCTGTCGGAGGGAGATAGGCTTGTGTGCCACACTGCCACTTGTATTGTCGTTGTACACGGGAGGAAAAAAACGGTACTTCCGTTTAAATCACAGGTTTGACACTGGTGTTTCTCATTTAGGCGGAATATTTTTCAGTGAGAGGCGATGTTCCCGTCAACAAAGATGCGCCCGTGGTGACTTCGTCAATCTCAAGAGCTGATCCGCCAGTTCAGTCTCTCGGAGGTGCTCATAGGAGTAAGGTGTGCGTGTGTACGTTCATAGGGATGAATGTATGTGCGTGTATATTAGCGTCTGCGTTGTACCGTGTTTCGCAAAAAAAATACACAAAAACATGTGAACAAAATGCACATGTCTATATAGCGAAGAAATAGCGAAAAACTATACACATTTTTGTGGCAGTGCAAATAGAAAACAGAAAAATTGGAGAAATGTTCTACTAAAATATTTGCATTGGCATGGCCTCACTTATCTTTTTTTTTTTTGGGAGCAACCCGTAGGAGCTCTGCCTATTTATTAAGAAGAAAGAGAATTGAACGGTTTATAACGAAAACTAGACGAAAACCAATACAAACATGACACCACACATCCAGTTTATAAGTGAAATCAGACGAGAAAAACCATCACGACACAGTTTTTCAGGAAAATCCAGCAAAAACCGCACACAGGCCACACTACCTAGCTGAACTAGGTCTGGTGCCGCTGGATGACACCAGCATGACGGCAACGGCGGGTCCTACGACCGCCTGGTCCATGTCCCCGGAAAGGCAGTCAGAGCCGAAGGAAACGGCTAGGCCTCTCAAACTTTGTGGGGGTGGTTGGCCGAAAGGAACAAGCCAACGGCCGCACATCGATGGTACCCGAAGACGTCGACCCAAACCAGTAGCCCTAGCAACGCCAAAGTGGCGCCCAACACTCCGAAAAATGACGCTCCAGGGAGGTCACGACGTCATAGACATCGTGTCATCCAATCCGGCAAGCCAGATTTGGGTTTTCACCCCGAAATGATGGGCGGAGCGGTGTTGGGACTCCACGACAACGCCTCCAAGAAGGTAAACATGAAGCATCTATGCATCACGTAGTCTTTTTTTTTTTTGACAGGGAGTTCGTGTACAAGATCAACAAGAACAAGCACACACACGCACGAACGAGGACAAGATCAAACTCACACACAGCGGCGGCGGAACCACCAAGCAGGCCGCCGTCTTCAACCACCCGCAGCACGCCGCCGGAGACGAAGAACGTGGCCGCACCTCGCACCAGAGGAGCCAGCTCGAACAACAACGTTGAAAAGCCGCAGGATCCATCTGGCGCAAGCACCAGAATCTGGACGATGAAGGAGCATCAGCTTCGAGCTGCCACCACGCCGCCATCACCGTCTCACGCCGGAGACGGACACGACAGCACCACCCTTCTTCCACCGCACCCACCGCAGCCACCGACGAGGAAGAGAGATCCGCCTGCAAACTCCCAGAAGGATTAAGCAAAAGCAACGCCGTCCACCGAAGTGGAGGCAGCCGAACCCCAAAAGCACGAGCCAGCGCCGCCACCACGGCCGCCAGCTCGAGGAAGGGCACGCCGCGACTCCGGAGAGCAGCAGCCGCACCCGCGACGGCAGATCTGGCCTTGGACTCCGCCGGAGCGCCAAGAACAGAGGAGGGAACCGCCGCCGCCAGAAGCCTCTCCGACCACGCCACCGACTCCACAGCGTCGCCGGCAGGCCACCCACGCACACCTAGACTATGTACACGGCGGGATCCGTCGATTCCCCGTCCTCCCGCCGCCGGAGCGGCCGCGGAGGGCGAGGAATCAAGCGGATCGCCGCCGGCGAGCTGGTCCGCGCGACAACGCCTCTAAGAAGGTAAACATGAAGCATCTATGCATCACGTAGTCGATTACTGAACTGCTAGCCAGCCCGGTTGAAAATATCATGTAGTACCATTTCTATACGGTTTTACTACTTGCACATAGTTTGCAACTGAGATAAATGCCTCCAACTGTTGGATAGTTTCATGATTGGTGCTAGTCATGTGTTGCGATATAAGTTGCAACTGGGATTCGATGACGCCACTTGATGGAGAATTAAGTTAATCCTCGGTTGGGTTGACTAAGAATAAAAGAGGAGACTATTGTCGCAGGGAACTTGGAGGTTCATAGTACCGTCAAGGTCATGTAAGGTCAAGCATGATAAGTCCGTTTGACACCTGAAATGGAGTTGAGTTTCATTTACAACCCCCAACTTCACATTGGTCTGTCAACTAACTCAAACCCGGCCCTTCAAAATTAGCCTCACACACAAGCACGCAGGCACAAAGGTTCAAATTTAAAAGTGCACAAAAGCGTATAAATAAATACCAGTAAAATCTCCCATAATTTAGTGAGCATGCAGGTAAACATTCATCTCAATTTGTGAAAATGATTTGTAAGATACCATGTTAATTGTTTAGTTTCAACATGAAAATTTTGGTTTCAACATTCAGAGCGATCAGAAAAATTGAAAAATTAATTCGCGCATAATTTAGTGAGCATTTTTTAAAAGTCTGGCTTATTTTGACGGATGGTGTGCGAGAAACCTGCTTGTTTAGTTTCATTAATTCCCAAATTTTGACTTCCAAATTTAAGCTGCAATATGGATCGGCGGGAGTAGAAGAACACTGACGCCAACAATCGAAATAGGTCAATCTTAGAAAGGCGGGTCTTTTAAACGGTTATGAGAAGGGTGGCTAATTAAAACAAAGTGAAATACTCCGTAGTAGAATGTTGCAAATTAAACTCAGTTGTAAGTTCGGAGGGATTGAACTTGTCTGTACCATGAAACGTTCGATTTGCGTGGCATTATTACCCAACCTTCGACAAGATCAATAACACCACTGCTGCAGAAGCCTAACTCTTGGCGCCCGGTGCCGGTGCGGCCGGCGGCTGGGCGTAGAGCGACCTGAGCTGGCGGTCGACGAGCTTGCTGTGGTTGAGCGCCACCTGCAGCTCGACGTCGTCAGCCCACCACTGCTCCAGCCCGTGCGCGGCCAGGAACTTGCTCGGCCCCTTGGAAACGACCAACATCCTCGCCACTCTGTCCTTGCTGGTGCTGCCGTTCCCGCCACCGCTGCCGACAGCGACGGTCGCCGTCCCGCTCGCCGCGTCGCTGTAGTAGCAGCAGATGTAGTCGTTGGTGTTGATGTACAGGTGCGGCAGCCACTTCGCCATCCCCGCGCGCGCCAGGGACGCCTTGGCCTCGCTCTCGCTGTTGCTGATGCCGCCGCGTTGGCGGCTTGCGTGCCCATGTACGGGATCCACGCGCGCACGCGATCCCAAAGCTCGCCGGCCGTCTCGGCGAAGCCCTTGAGGCTCATGGCCAGCGACACGGACGGCGGGTTGAACACGTGGCACTCCACGAAGACGCCCTCCTTGGCCAGTGCCTTGCCCACCTGCAGCGCAAACCCGGCGCCGAGCGAGTGCCCGCCCACGCACACGTTGCCCACGCCGAACCTGCGAGCGGCGGCCCGAAGAGCCGCCAGCGCGCCGGCGAAGCGGACGGAACCCTTGAGGCTGTCCCAGGCAAGGAACCGGAGGTCGTCCACGACGTCGCGGCGGAACGTGGGCGCCTTGAGCAGCGTCCCGCGCAGCGCCACAACGGCGGCCGGCGCGCCGGTGGGGCGAAACGGGATGTAGTCCGACAGCGCGGCCTGGCGGTCCCACTCGAGGACGGCGCCGTAGATGGAGCCGTCGCGCTCGTCGACGAGCGCCTGGACGAGCCTGTACTTGAACGGACGCCACCATTGCGACGCGAGGCCGGTGCGCGCGTCGCGCTTCTCCTGCCTGTCCAGCTCCAGCAGGTACGCCCCCTGGATGAAGCACGCGATCACCATCCGTCGGTAGTTGGGGTTCTTCCTGCATCCAACATCGCAGCAAACTTCTTGTAATCAATTACCAGAACCGAAATTGGGTGCAGATGGTCCATGTGTAACCAACGTATACTTAGTATACTACAGAGTACTGAAATACTGACCAGCTTGAGCTGAGGAGATCTTTCCAGCTCGTGAACGAGAGCTTGCGGGGGCCATACACATGGTACTCGAACGGATTCGGCACTGGTACCACCGCCGTTGATGCATCGCCGGCTTTCTTGCTCGGCACCGGCTTTGGTACCGCCGCCGTTGCTGCATCGCCGGTTTTCTTGCTCGGCACCGGCTTTGGTACCGCCGCCGTTGCTGCATCGCCAGCTTTCTTGCTCGGCACCGGCTTTGGTACCACCGCCGTTGCTGCATCGCCGGCTTTCTTGCTCGGCACCGGCTTTGGTACCACCGCCGTTGCTGCATCGCCGGCTTTCTTGCTCGGCACCGGCTTGGCCATCGATCCTGCACCGTGAAGTCGCGGGTATGCAGGAAGGGTTTGGACGTCGGATGATATGCAGTTTGGTTGGATAAGAATAGTTTGTTTCAAGTTGAAAAGAATCAGAGAAAGCACAGCGAAGCTTTTATCCTTGGACTTATTCCAGAACCGTGTCCTTCTCGTCCAATCAGGGGAACAGGGAACCTGCTTCTTTCTCCTCTCAGTACCGTGCTAAGTTAGACTAGTGGATCATAGTTCGAGTTGGGCGCACAAGATTCGTCAACTTTTTAGCTACAAATCTTGCAGAATGGAGATGTCAGTGATATGCTCAGCGTCGAGAAGCATCTAAAAAGAGCCATGATAGTTGCAGGAATCTGCCGAAGGCCCAGCAAATCAGCTGAGGATCGAAATTCGCCACCACTGTCAAAATTCAAATTACCTCTACATTGGGTCAGATTTGTACAACAATATCGTGACGAACCCACTGTACATTCCAAGATATATTCTGAATTTGATTTCGCTGGATCAAGTTAACCACATGCAAAAGAAAGTTGCCATGGTCACTTGCATCAACCATGATCGCACGAGCTACAACTGCTACCTGGACACAAGTTAAGACATACACAGTCTTGACTAGCCAGTTGGTTGGTCATCACTGGCTGAAGATGCCTGCTTTTCAGCAATCAACTTCTCCAGGCGTTTCTTGAGGTAGGCTTGCCTGAGTTTCTCTCTACGAGCCAACTCCTGCTCTTGCCGTCGGGATTTCATCGTTGAAGCCTTGTGCCTTGCCTCACTTACTTCCTCGTGAACCTCCCTGCAGACATGCCATGGTGCAAGTTAGTCAAAGCCTGAAATTCTCAGAGAGAAACACAATCGTTCCAGTTGAAAATTAAATAGCACCTTGTAGTGATACAACTATGTCTATGTCAGTGAGTACAGGCAATCAAGGGATCAACATGAATCCATCAGTCAGTTTGAAATTTGGACTTGCTACCTTTGCACATCATTCCCACTCACAACAATTCAAAAAAAGGCTGGAGCAATAAGAACCGTCGAAAATAATTCCAGTTTACTATCCATGACGCATCTCTCTTTATAGTACGGCCACTGTTGGCTACTTTTAGCTGATTCACTCTATGGTCTCAACTTCCGCACATCTCCTGATGTATCCCATCCTATCTCAGTATCTCACCATACAAGGCTTGAAACTAACACATTCCACAAGCATTACAGGTTGAGGTGTGGAAGGTTTGTATGACTCACTGCATTATAAGTGTTTCACTGGCTAGGATTGCACTCTACTTGTAAAGTATAGTAAGGCACTTTTAATTAGGTCAGCAGGTTAATGAAGAATACATGGACCAAATGACTGCAGCTCTTGCTAAATATTTATTGTAAAGAACAAACAAGTTACTTGGAGTGTTTACTTGGATAGAAAAGATATGGCAAATGAGAAGAGGACAGGAAAACATCAACAATTCACACGTATATAATTATGTATCCCACCTAACATCTCCATGTGCAATGCTCGTCATACTACAAAACTGTTTTGGTACCTTATAAACTATAATTACCTTTAGTCTACAAATGAAGCAGCTGAACTCAGCTTGTACAGATTTGCAAACGGTATTACTCAAACAAAGAGACTACTAATTGTGTTCTGTTTAAGGGCACAACTCTGCTATGATGGGTTGCAATAATTGGTATATGGCTACATGGACTTGGCATGCTAAGAAAAGTGACCATGCACCATATGTCAGAACTAAAAGTCATGAAATGAAAATTACAATTGGGAGCTCAATCTTCAGTAGTTTACGTAAGCATCAAATAATTACAAGTGTTAGGAGCGCCAGTTCCAATTTTGTTATCGATCTACAATTCATGTTCAGTATATGCAAGTATCAAATAATTACAATTGTTAGGAGCGCCAGTTCCAATTTTGTTATCGATCTACAATTCATGTTCAGTATATGCAAGTATCAAATAATTACAATTGTTAGGAGCGGCAGTTCCAATTTTGTTATTCATATATCCTAGAGCAACACTTCGACTGTGTTTTCCCAACAACTAGCACACAAGTTCAGTTCAATGCAGCAACTGTCAGAAGAAAACAGTACCTGACAAAGCGTTTGTGCTCATCTTGGTCAATTGTTGTACCAGCTCGTCCAAGGCCCATTGGCTTGGCATTTGGCATAGAATCGACACTCTCATTTTCTGGTTCTGCATGCTCAGAGATAGTAGGTGTCTCTGGTTGCCGGCGCTCACTGACTTGATGAAAACTTTTCTGGAAGAAATCGACACAATATTTCTCCTGGTCTTCTTCATCAGGTAGCTCGCCTCTGGATAATTTCTCATACAACTCTGCCTTCTTTTCTAGGGCAGAATAAACTGCAGAACCATCTTTCACAGCTTTCAGCTCCAGCTTATCTCTGTTGCAAAAGCAAACATTAAGGACATTAGTTCACACCAACAGCATGCACAAGAGCAAAATGAAAAGGAACGAACATGTGACAGATGATAGATCGATAAAAAATGACATATTGACAGTGTGAAATCAATATCCTTAGAAACACTACATAAAAAGCAGAACAAATAGCTTTATTGAATGGTAATTCTGCATACTGATTGTACAAGAGCAACTTTGGCCAAGATCTCAGTTATTTAGCACTCAGAAAGAGCAAAAAATCAAATGATGGTTAGCAGGAATCTCCTTTCGATAAAATTTACTGTTAATTTTACATATGTTCTTAGGAAAAGCCAAATAGAAGTACTGCGGAAAAACCGCACAATGTACCCGCACATGTAACAGTTCACTCCTTTAATTACTAGCTGTACAACTACTAAGATTTTTTTTGAAAGTGCAGTCACTTCATTCCAGAAATTTGCTCATTAATAATAGGAAATATGAAACTCCTTAAAAAAAATTGCGTGTATGAACCAGTATCCATTATTATCCTCGAGAAAACCTGGCTTGCTATCTTGCATAGCACTAGGGTAACACAAAATAATCTCTGTGAATCAGCCGGTATGATCTCACCAGTAGTATGGTTAAACCTTACTACAATATAAACAAAAAAATTAGGCCCGTCTTTTAGCTAAACTTAGTTATATCTCAAGTACTTAACTTAGTACATATGTGGGGTTTTACACGACCCAAAGAGGTAGCCTCCTCCCAAGAAGAGGGAGAAGCAAACCACTCCACCCGCCTAGGTGGCTGGATCTAGCGCCGACGGAGCGAGAGAAGACGAGGGAATGCATCCGTAAAGAGGAATTAAGCTTAGACAGTTAAGATTCAGTCCTCGTATTATAGCAACATGCACCTAATGCCTAAAAAGGCAATTGCTTTCATAACACAAGTCGTGTAACCAAAAAGTGATAAGGACATGTCAAAGAAGAGTCAACTGCTATCTCTTGTACCCCTTCATGTCAAGTGGAGAGAATAGTGAAAACAACTAAGACAATGGGTTATCGCTAAAATTGTCCATAAGTACTTAATTCTTGCATGGATTAAAAACGCTGTCATCAACACTGAATATTATCTTTAGTGAACTATTTGTGTTGCCTGATTGCAAGAATTGGAAATTTCATTATATACAATTTCCGAATAAGGTTGATTCATATGAGCGTGGTTAGCTTAACTTGTCCATTGCACACATATTTTACAAATTTAATCATTTATGCATTCATTGCAGTTGTACAACCTCTGTTCCGTATCCAATGTTGATCACTGATGGCAATGGCCCTAGCTAGCTCTCTCTCTCTCTCTCTCTCTCTCTCTCACTGGAACGGAGGTAGAAGAAGCAGTGGACACTAGACTGAATTTTTAGACTGAATTTTTCACGCGCACTGACGCCGCCGCACGAACGGCTTTTCTGAACTTTTGCGAGCACCAACTCGATACCAAGGGAGATTACAGAGGGGTGGGCTTATATAGACGCCCAGGCTCGCACTCACGACGCCACGCCCGCGCACACGACGCACCACCTCGCCATGTCCTGCACGCCCCAGCTCGCGCGCACGTCGCGCTCCAACGCGATCACCGCGGCCGGCCCGCTGCTGGACCTGGTCCTCCACATCTCGCTAACAAACTAACAGACACACACACAAACGCACGCACACACGCACGCACTGACGCGACATGCCGTGCACGGTCTCGACCTGGCGCACAGACACCAGAGTCCACCGTGCACGCCATGGCTTAGTGCTAACAATCACCACACTTTTTTGAAATCGTGCGAGCATTTAGTAGATCATATTAGTTGGCTCGAGTGTTATCTGACTATCTCTAGATTGGCAAAGAGGGGTGGAAGAGACAACAGCTGACTACTCTACCTTTGTACACTGCTTTTGTAGTTTGCAATGCCCTAATCTCCCAAAAGCAGTGTTCAAATTTCAAAAACCAGTATCAAGTAATCCTTCACAGATAAAGAACTACGGCTACTTAATTCAGGCTCTTACTACAGAGGATCCATATTGGGAAAATAATACGTTAAAACGGCAAACCATAGGATTGATCCAGTAATTCTCCTCAAAGCTAAGATCAGATAGCCAGGCTTAAATCACACGAAATAAATAAATACCATAAGGATGATGACTGTGGACGTACTTGTGGGCACGTGCGTCTACGCCGGAGTTCTTGGCGCCGAGGGGGTCGGCGGGGCCGGAGCGTTTCTTAGCGCGGCGGAACTCGCCGGATGCGTCATCCGGGGCAGCGGAATTGCGGGCTTCCTCCTGGGTGCGGTAGAGCTGAGCCTTGAGGTCGAGTATGGATGCCGCACCGACGCCCTCGATGAGCTTGTGCTTCTTCGGCATCACCGTCGACTCCGTGAGCCACCCGAGCGACTCCATCCGCCGCTCCTTCGGAACACCCTGCTGCGCCGGAGGCTTATTCGGCGCGGCCGCGGAGGAGGAGGACGGGGCGGTACCCGCCGGCGAAGACATCATGGCGGTGGCGGTGGCGATTTGGGAAGAATGGGTTCGTCGGCAGAGGGATTGGGGGGGGGGGGGGGGGGGGGGGGAGGTGTCGTGTGGGCTGGGCTGGGCTAGCCGCTTTGCGGAGTTTTTGACTTTGGCCTGTGGGCTGATGTTTCATAGGCTGGGAGATTTGAGAAGTCCATCAAAACAAAAAAACAAAATCAAAACAATCAGTACTATAGCTGGCCAAAGGTGCCGCCCGGCACGGCCCGCGCGCTTGAACTTGGGAGGCGGCACGGCACGGATGACACGATTAGAGCCCATCGGGCCGGCACGGCACGGTCGGCCACTTAGGGCCCGAAAAGTCAAAAAACTAAAAATAAATAAGAAAAATAGCTTAAAATTCAAAAATAAAATAAAACAAATAAGACAAAGGTAGATATGATTTTAATAATTTTTGTTAAGCTAGCAAGCTGCCTCATTAAAACCTTCCAGTCCACTTAGGTACCCTGTTAAGGAAAAAGAGTGCGTTTGAAACTTGCTGCTCTCTGACTTAATTGTTCATATTACAGACCGAGTTCAGTACAAGAATAAAAAAGAAAATTACAAAGGGATAAGAAAATTATTCTTCATCGTCGATATGAAGATACTCTAGTGCAGCAGTCAACTCGGGGTCCTCCGGCATGTGTTGGGTTCTTCGCATCGCCCGATCGCGATGTTTCAGCGTCATCAAACTCTGCACCATATCGGGGTGGAGACTTGCTCTTCTTGGCTCGAGACTCTTCCGCTTAGACTGAATGTTCCCTCTGACGATGTTGTTGATGCGGGGACAGTTAACACATCCCGTGCTAGTATGGAAAGCACCGGATATGTTTGTTTGTGATCACGCCACCAGTCCAATATGTTGAAGTCCTCTTCGTCGTGGACAGCAAGAGGACGGTCATTGAGGTAAGCTGCTAACTCATTCCCACCGGAGCTGCTTGAACTTTCACCACTGGAGCTGGCGAAGAGCTTGAAGATGGTTTTCTTCTTTCCGGGCCATTGGGCTTGTGGAGGCCGGTGCGGACGAACTATCCCTGCAAACTTATTCTCATACTTGTCGTACAGATCAGCGAGTTTGCTCTTAATAAGAAATTGGTATTGAGAATAGTCAGTGTCTAATGCCTTCGTTAAGAGAGATAGAGCGTCGCCAAACCCCTCAACTTTAGCCCTCGGGTCCAAAATGAATGCAAATGCACATAAATCAGGAATTTCTTTCCAAATATTTTATAAACTTTGCCTTCATTTTTTAACAGCATATTTTAACCTATCATCTTTTTCATGATCTTTTAAGTGATCAGCAAGGAATACAATCTGATGCAATAGTAGAGGAGATGTGGGATAATAAACCCCAGATAAAATGTTCGTTGCATCGTAAAGACATTATAGAAATTGCATTACCATGTTTGCAATATCCCAGTCATCAGATGTTAAAAAGATTGTTCCCGCCGAATTTGCATTAACAAACGTGGTAATCTGCTCTTTATCACGGATCAAATCTCTAATCATTATGTATGTAGAGTTCCATCTAATGCTCATGTCTATATTATAGACATGACTGGCTGCTGTAGCCGCATCACACCATCTCTTATACTCAGCTAGTCGTGGATTAGAAGCATTTAAAAAACAATGCCACTTCTTATTTTCTCAATGGGTCCGGCCAGATGTTTTAAACACATTTAGCAATAAGATTAATAATATGGCATGCACAACGTTGATGGAAAAGGTGTGCTGAGGCATAACCACTAAGTATGTGACTGAGATCATTCATTGCGCTGGCATTATTTGAAGCATTATCTAAAGTTATTGCAAACACCTTATTCTCGAGACCAAATTCTTGCACGACATGCAATATTTTTTCAACAATTGCTCTACCAGTATGTCTACAGTCCATTAATTCAATCCAATGACACTTTTTTTAAGTTCCCAAGTATCATTGGTCACATAATGAGCTACAACACTTAGATAATCTTGCTTAGCTCTACCGCTCCAGATATCAGATGTTAATGAAACTGAAAATGTACAGTTCGCAAACTCATCTTTTATTTCTTTTTGCATGGTTTTGCCTAGTTTTTTCATATCCCTAGATGTAGTTTGCCTAGAAACTGGTTGATATTGTGGATTATGACAAGATTTAATCCAATCTACAACAGCGGGATACTCCCCAAAACCAAGCGGTAAATCATGTACAACAATAACATGGCATAGTCCTCTACGAGATTCAGCAGGATCATAGTTGAAGTTACTTACCTGACCGCCGGGGGCGTAAGGTAGATCGCCATGTATTCTCCCGCGACGCCTGTGACCTCGCTAGCTGGTGCGATTTGACGTGCCGCTCCAAGTGACCGGTTCCTGACTTCGAGGCACCGGTGAGGATCTTGTTGCAGTCGGGCCACTTGCACATCGCTTGGTGTTCTTTCTTGCCATCTTCGAGTATCACCAGCCGATACTCGAAATGTCCCTACACCCACACCCATGAGGTTCGACGCCTCTTTGCGCGGTAGAGGTAGAGGAGGTGGTGGCAGCACTACTAGAAGCGGGGGCACTACTAGAACCAGCAGCGGATGAAGGGGGTGCTTGGCTAGCATCGAAGTGGATGTGGTGGCTAGGTGATGATTCTAAGTAGGCCATATCTTCGGTAGTAAGTCCTAAAGATCCGGCGGGAAAGTGGATGAGCGGTTCCGGGGTAAACCCCTCGGGATGTGGGTTAAAGGGGGAGGCGGCTCCATGGGATGAGAAGTGTGGGAGGAGAAGTGTGGGATGAGTGTGCAAAATGCTGGGGGTGAGGAGCCCTATTTATAGCAGAAATGTTTGCGTTAAGGGGTTCAAAATTCAAATTTTGAATGTTTTCGTGCCTCCAACGGTCGGCCGGGCCGCATCTGGGCTACCGTGTCGTGCCCGTGCCGCCCGGCCCGACAGCGGCCCGACAAGGCATTCCGTGCCTCCCGCGTGCCGGCGAGCCGTGCCCGTGCCGTGCTGCCCTCCTGACAGCGGCCCGACAACGGCCCACCATGCCCGCTCCAGCCCGCGATTCCCGCCTCGTGCCTGCTCCAGCCCACCGTGCCCATGCCGTGCCAATCGTGCCCACCGTGTCCGTGCCGGGCCGTGCCCGTGCTGGCACGATTGTGTCGTGCTGTGCCGGGACAGCCTGCAGGCTCCAAAACGAGGCGCGGCACGAGCACTAATGGGCCCGTGCCAGGCACGACACGATTCGGCCCGTGCCGGGCCAAAAATTGCGTGCCTCGTGCCGGCCCGTTTGGCCAGCTATAATCAGTACTCGCATAAACACGTTGGGGTAATTCTCAACAATAACAAAAAAAACGTTGGGGTCCACTCAAAAAGGTTTATAGAAATATATATGTCTTATTTTATCATAAAATATATTTGCATACTATAGATATTTATCGTTGTATATATTAGCATATTTTTGTAATCGGTCAAATTAGAAGAAATTTGACTTAGGACAAAGTACCCTTTAGTTAATATGGAATAAAGGGAGGATAGGACTAGATGGAATTTTATCATGTAAGAAACAGAAGGATGAAATCACCCATGAAGTCGGGGAGACGATAATACACAAGTAATCGACCTCCAACACTATGAGAGCGGAAGGCTATGTATCTTGCCATATGGCCACGAGAAGTCCCCGCTAGAAGCTAGGAGGTGGGACCTAGGTTCTGTTTAGAGACTATTTCCTCTCTATTTGTGGTTCAATGCTTTGATGTTTGCGAGTAGAAATGTGTCTCCTAATAATCTTGAAATGAGAAGAAATCTAGTTGAATCATTGACTTTTCTAAAGTTGAGTGTGTAACCTTCTTGAAACCATCCCTGATATTTTGTTCGTTGGTGCAAATTCTGAAATCACATATCTCCTGAAATTTTGCACATCGTAATTTGCAAAAGCGCATTCCGTAATTTTTCAAAACCTCTTCTCACAAATTATCAAAGCTCCCCTTTAAAAAAAATTACCCAAAAATAGTTGAACGCTGAATTTTTGTCTTCCTTTTTTTTTAGACAAGATTTTTTTTTTCTTTCTATTCGGAGCCTCAAACTCAAAGTCAGCCGATTCCAGAACATTATTCGGTGGGCCCGCCGCCTCCACGCGAAGCCTGGAACGTGTGGTGCGTCGTGCGCTTTCGCTCCCTCCGCTCCTCTCTGCGGTCTCCTTGTGGTGGAACGCGAAGCAGAAAATTGCCACCACAACTGACGCCGAATAAGTCGAACGCCCCTCTTCCACCTCTCTGTCGATCGACTCGGGCAAGAGCCACAAAACCTCCGGCGGTTCATGGCCTGCAGCTTCTCCCCTTCCTCCGCCGCGAGGCTGCAGGCGGTGGACGCGGCGGCGGCGGCCGTGAAGAACGCAAGGGTGCCCCTCAAGGTGTCCGTCTCGCCCGCGCCGAGATCGCTGGGCGGCTGCAAGGCTGCAAGGCAGGAGTTCGAGGGCGCCACACAGGATCCCAGCGTCTCAGGTACCGTCCATCTGTAAGCCCTCCGTGGTTTCGTCACTTGAACTTATGACTTTATATCTGCACTTAGTAGCTTTGTTGGATGAACTGTCGCTGCTGTTTTTACCCGTGTCACCGTGTGAGTGTGATGAAATAAGTATCAGAGTTGCACAACGACAGTAGGGTAAATTATGCATGGTCCGTCCGAAATTGCAAGAGGCTGTGTAGAATTGAAGTTATCTGACCCATGTAGAGTGATTCATACTAACCCGTAACCTGCAAAATTCAGTAACTTGTTGAACAACGTGATGGTGCCTTAACTGAAACAGTGGGCACGGTGTTCTGATTGTGTTGCTTTTGTGTTCGATGGCAGAGGCTTTAAGTTCATCTACTACTTGGCAATCCAAAGAAAAATTCAGAAGTAATTACATTCCCCATGCTTGTGTAGCAAGCCTTTTTGTTCAGAACTTCTCGTGTTGCCACTTAGTATCAGCATTTGACATTGTCATCTTGTCTTCTGCAGTATCTTCGGCACGCACCCAGCTGGATCTCCTGGAGCAACTGACATCATCCTCTACATCTGATGGCATTGGTACCTTCCATACTACAAAATCACCAAATTTCCTTATCGTTCCTGATCCAACACCCATGACCGTGACAACTAATAACAATGTCTGCTGACGCTTAGAGAATGGCACCCCTACAGAATCCCGTGTCCGAACTACCATCCGCGAGCAACTGTCAGCACTCTACGGTGACAGGGGCGGAGAATTCACATTCACCCTCCCGTTGGGAAAGAGGCTCAGGCAAGGCCTCAAGACCCTCAACTCCCTGACCATCTCGCAGAGGAGGAACATCAGGAGGCAAGCACTGCTCACCAAGGTTAGCGGAAGGAATGACTCGGTGTTCTTCGCGGCTGTTGGGGCATTCGTTCTCGTGCCACCCCTCGCCATTTTAGCTATCGCTGTCCTAACTGGTTATGTCCAGCTCTTGCCATGAACAAGAAGGTGCAGGTTTTTAGGGATAATCTTCAGACTTTTCATACGCACCAAGGTACTTTGCTTTGCAAGAGCTGTATGTTGTGTATATAGTTAGAATTTGTATATGGAGTATGTAGGTTTTTATCCATTAACCACCTGATAGTGCATATGTATGTTTTATTCATTAGCCACGAGGAACATCAGTTCAATTTTAAACCAACAAGTAAGACATAAAAGAATGTAAACTGACAACACAAAGAAGTATGCCTTGTCATACCATGCACGCGGAAACAAATCGTATGTTCGTTACAGGTTTAGATGACCAATCTCTCAAGATTTAGCACCGTGAAATGCTGCATATGCTACAAACTTGGAAAAAATGCTTGCGCAAACAACATGATGTCAATAGGCACCAACTACAGTTCTGAAACTTCTGATCACTTTTCCGAGCAAGAAATGTAATGCTACATCTGTCTACTTCCCACAAACAGTCCAAATGGTGTCATGAAACAAGATCTGAAATTCAGAGCGCCAATTCACCGCAATCTCAACAAAAGTGTAAAAACTGTACAATCTTCTTGAAGGAACACACCTATCAAACCAAACAAGTTACCAAACCATTTAGCAGAATTGCCTTATCCCTTCACAGATTCACAACAATATCTTCCACCAACACGGTGTTTTTTAGACTTCACTCTTGCACCATACCCAGCTCTTTCTTGAGAGTAGTTGGATAGGTCCTGTGATTATCGTTGGGTCTTAGGTGCTCAACAGGGAGGTGTCCTTGTTTGATCATGTAGCTCCATCTATCTATCAAGAGGTAGAAAAACGCTAGGAAGGAGATCTCGACGGTAAGGAGGCCGGTCCAAAGGCTCATGCTCCTTCCGGTTCTCTCATGGTACGTACGGAGGCCCGTGTAGACATTTGCAATTCCAGTGCCGCAAACTGCGATGCCGAGAAGCCAGTGGCCAAAGAACCACAGACTCCTTACCTTGACACCTCTGCGGAGATAGAAAGAATCAGGTCCAGGCATATGATATCTGTATGAAACATGAAAAGGTTGCAAATTCGCAAGGTGCTATAGGAAAGTAGTTTTTTTTTCACCTTTCCGGCCTGAAGAAACCGATGAGTGGCTGAAGCCATATGGATCCATACAATGCCAATCCTACTCTTTGGTGACTGTTACTAAAGGAGTTCTCAAAGTTCATCAAGGACAGAGTCGCTCCTCCAGTAGCAAGAAGCACGGCTGCGATCTGCAAATTCAGTCAAGCACGAGAAATAAATCTGATGCTCCATGGAACATGAAGAAAACAGAAACATCTGTCATAAAATGGTAGGCTGTAGAGAAGATACAGACCTGAGAAATGACATGGCAATAGAAGAGGACTCTGACGCATCTGCCGCTTTTCGACTTGCTTGATATTCTGACCAACAGTATCCCTACAGGCATCAGGAAACCAAAAGAAGACCAGTGGAACAAGGCGTGTAGCTTGAGCTGAAATGCTGCTTTGGGCGTCAGCTGCAAGAGAGAAAATTGTTTGCTATTAGGACTTAGGAGTATAACACTTCATGTTCTCGATAAAACTGTATGAACACAATTCAGAACTAGGTAGAGTCTGACGGGGGAACCACCAAACTCGATGTAAGGGAACCAGTCTGATTACCTGCAGAGGATGCCCGGTCTTGTTGCGTCTTTGATTGAGATCCTCCGTGGAGTTTGACAAGCCATCGGACGGCGTAAGAAGCGAAAGGATCACAAAACATGTGCACAGAACGAGCACTCCTTTTCTCTTGGACACCAGCATTTGCGCTACTGAATTCAACACGACCTCGGAAGAAACAAGAAATGGGGCTCCTAAACTGGAGAAGGAGGACAAGATTCTATGCGAGCGACGACGAATGACAGAAGAAGAGAAGGGGCAAGATCATCTGCACACACTAAAATCCCATGAACAAGAAAAATGAAATGGTGAACCGGAGGATGAGCAGCAGAGAAGGGGGACGCCTACGAGTCCTCTCTGCACAATGCCAGGAGTATTTTGATATGAGCGGCTATGCTAGGCTCCCTTTTGCTTTGCTTGGTGGTGCTCTGCAATATATTATGCCTGCCGGAATGAGATGAGAGGAGGGGAAAGAGGCTTTTGAGCGTATTTTAGCCGAGCTTTTACAACTCCGTTGTAGTGTGATGATGGTGTGGGGTTAGGGCAGGACGAGGCGAGGAGAGGCTTTTGCCGTGTGGTAGCTGGTGGTGCGGTGCGGGCAGGAGAAACCGTTTGCTCTCGTCGGTGCGCGGTGCGCCTCCAGCTGAATTTCAAAATCCGGCTCTAGAGCGTTGGTGCTCGAGTGAGTGCGCAGTTTCTCTACTCGCTCGACTGGGCTCCAGTGACAAATTCATCGGAACTGAGCCGCCCCGGATGAAATATGTTTGGTAGATGGGGCGGGGTTTGATGCTCCGATCCATCAATCCATGCATGGCCTCGTCATCTAAGATAGATACCTCCTGGCCGGCTTAGCCACCAGTCTGATCAGGACAGGAGTGGCTTTCACTCCGATTCCTGTGATTTTGGCTGCACAGAGAAGGTTGGCGGGGCTGAGAGATCTCTGCATTGCATTGCATTGCATTGCATTGCATTGCATTGCCGTAAGAGGACGCAAAGCTAGCAGTGGTCGTTGCTAATGGGAGGATCGGTTGACGAGTCCCTGTCAACCTCCGTCCTTGCCTTGATCTGCCTGGAGAATTTCTGCATCATCATTAGATACGGCTATGTGCCGGCCGAGGCTACGTTTCTTGATGGAGCCATGAGTGAGCATAATGGTCAGCTCTACCGTGGGGAATGGGTATCTATTTATCAAGATGGCCTCTATGTGGAATGGTGGATACCTATGAACTGATTGACCTTGACGTTTACTCATCGTCAAGTTAGAGCAGTAGGCAGATCATTTTGCAAATTCAGCTCGACGGCGGTGAGACTGGTTGGTGGTTTTCGGTGCGTGCATGCCTGCAATCCAACGAGCGAAAGATTTGCAGTTCGGTTATACAATGATGCTTTTTGAAGAATGATGATAGAACCTAGAGTGGCCGTTTTCTACACCCAAAACGCAATCATTTCCCCAAACTCTGCCCGTTAGGAAAATACCGACACCTGGTGGGATTATGTTGTACAAAACCCCAACAGCACATAGCACACGCTGGCCATGTAATTTTATATACAGTTATACACTTGTAACGGCCGAATGGAACATCGGCCTCTGCGTACATGCACACTCGCTTAGAACTCATTATCCTGGACCAGTACTCAAGACTCAAGTCAGTTCATGCATCTATGCAAGCCCGGTGAAAAGGGTTGAGTAAATAATGCAGGGCAGGCAGCCTTTGGTCTCGGTCCTTCATGCTTCCATCATGTTGTTCTTGTTCTTCCCAAGCTTTTCGTCTTCGATTCTTTCTCTTTCTTTCTGTAGCGAACCGGTGATCGATAAAGTAAAGATTACACAGCCCAAGGGCTGACAGATGATCAATTCACTGTCCGAATGTGGGGTTTTAGGTCTTCCGGTGTGTTCAGAAAATATTGATCATGAGCTGCAAATTTCCCTAGCTACCCAAACCCAATTGAATCGAGTAAACACAGCCCGTTCTTCAGAGATTACACTGGATAGCGGGCCCTCTACATCGTTCAGCGCTATCAGGTACAGAGTTCTAACTGAACATGCGGCTCTGAATTTTACAGACTTACTAGAGCGCAGCAGCATTGTCGTTGCTGGCACTGATAGCCTGCTAGACTGACGGTTGCTGCAGTTTGGTCACCTAATTAATCCCTTGGGATATACTGTATAAGGGAACCTACCTAGCTAGCTCACAGAAATGCAGTTCATTTGAAGCATAATGATGGCTGCGATCTCCACTCCAACAACCGCGATTCACCGATGATCGCCACCGGAATTCGATCGGTTATGCTGGGTCCGGCGCGGGAATAAACAGTGAAAGTGACCAACCCAAATGCTGGGAAGTGCCCCTGAATAGCCCCTGGATTTGTTTTTTCGGCGATAGTTAGTGGACGAATTACGTATGTGGTCACTGTTATAAACGACAAGAAAATAAACGATGAATACAAATAAGATCAATACACGGGGACACATTTAATGTGGAAAATCCTTCTAAAGAGGAATGGAAAAAATTACGGGCGTCAGCCAGCAAATCTTCACTATGATCGGGTGAGATTACAAATGTTGGGGATTCACAGTGTGCGACTTATATCAAACCGGCGGCTTATAAGAGCTATATATAATGGTGGAACTCCAAGTCGTCAATAGTCCGACTCGGTACAAGCCTCCGGCGTCGGGTCTCGCTCCGCTCGTCAGAAGTTAGGCTTTATTTTTATATGAATTTGGTTCACCATAAAACAAACACTTCACCTTAAGAAAAATTCCATTTTGTAGCATAAAATAAACCTTCATACTGAAACAACAAAGAAAACACTTTCGGCGCCAACAACCACTAGGTGCTAAACGGTTATACTAACTAAGCCTGAGCAAAGCTCAAACTTAGCAATATGGCTTTGTCAACATATCAGCAGGATTATCATGAATACTTATGTTGCATACATTCAGCTTACCTTGTGTAACAACATTATGATTTGACATCAATGTGCTTTGTTCGCTCATATAACATTTGATCCTTAGTAAGGTAGTAAGGTAAATAACACTTTGATTGTCACAAAACAGAATAATGCAAGCATCTGCTTCACTCCGCCCAAACCTCTGACATCGGGACTCACTCCGCTCGTCAAAAATTAGCATTTATTTTTATATGAATTTGGATCACCATAAGAAAACAGTCACTGCATGTAGGAGTATGTATTAACTGGAAACAATAAGTCGGCAGTATTGTTAGCCCTGATTTACTTTTACATCAAGTCCTTGACAAAATGAACTGCCTAGCAATGAGAAATGTAATGGTGTTGATACATGCCACTTGCAATTTTTAGCCCAATTGATTTCTGCAATAAAAGTTTCTTTTCTTTTGAGAAACTCTTTCTGCAATGAAATATTGTGATTCCAGCAGAAACATTCGGAGAAAAAAATCCAACGCAAAGTTTCTTGCTCATGTATTTCTTCTTGTAAGAACAAAATAAAATCAACATGCAACATTCCGTGTACTCTTTGCATGAAGTGACAAGAGATCTATCAATTTGGCTTTGTCCCTACATAAAGAATCGGGAAAAGCACATCTTGAAAAAAAGGAAGAGTGAAAAGACGAACACCAGAAACATTTGTTAGAGTACTATCGTCGCTTTTGCTTTGCAAAAGAAATAGACCTACCGATTATGGTTTCTTGAAGATAGATTAGCCCTTAAAGGACAGATAATATTCTGAGTGTTGATTCTCTGCCTGTCAAATCAAATGGTAAGGGAAGTTCAGTTGTTCGATGACGTTGACTTGCGCGTTTAAAAAAAGATGATGTTGACTTTGGAGTTGTAAATCCTGCCTGACATATGTTTCACTTGAAGAAAATGTACCAAAAACATAAATTGTGTTCGACTACCATTTTACTATTTTGTATGTAAGAAAAGGGGAAATCTGTTTTGGGTAGTAGGTGTAGATGCACCTACTGTTCAAAAGTTCTATTTCAAAATGTCAAAAAATTCTAAATAATTTTTTTTGATGTATATTTCAACATTCTATGTTTGGACAAAAAGTTGCATGAAAAAAAGACATTTTCTGTGGATTGTGTAAAAAGAAAATTTTCAACGCGACAAAATGACTTATCACGAGATATTTTGTTCTTTTTTACACACTCCACAAAAATGTATTTTTTTTTTGTGAAACTTTCTGTACAAACATAAAATGTTTGGACCTATACCCGAATTTTTTGTTTGAATTTTTTGATATTTTAAAATGTATTTTTTTTTGGTAATAGGTGCATCTAAACCTATGAGTCAAACCGCTGTGTCCGTAAGAAAATGTACTACTATATTATTGCTAGACTGGTAAACTACAACAATTATCATGCTGAAAATTTGATGCGTTGCGAATGTAAATCCAGCCAGCGAGGTGGGAAAACTGAACAATTTATTTCTAATGTACTAGTTGTATGGTGGGAGTCCAGTCCATTCAGAGCATCCCACTTTTGTCATGGCACCGTTGACCTTTTGTTGGGGCGGCGCTCTGATGGCGACGGCGGCATCTGTTTCAATAAAGTCTCTCGGTTTTAGTCCCATCTCGACAGCGACGTCGAGAAGCTTGTGGGAGTGGTGTGTTTCTCAAGGGTTTTTTCTCGTGGTGACAATCTCCGGATCGTCGTGGAGCTTCATCGGCGGTTCATCCTTCTTCTTTGGCACCGGGACAGATGTGGTCTTCTTGACCCGTTCGACGACTTCCTGTCCACAACCAAGAACGTCAGGCCGGATCAGGGAGGAGCGGCAGCGGCGGCGTGCCGTCGACACGGTCTGGAGGTTGAAGACGAAGGGCATCGCAAGGATCTCGTTGTAATTTTCGTTTTTGTTAAGATGTTTTGTATGGTTCGGTGTTTCTTTTAATGTCATGGTCCTTTTCGCAAAAAAAAAAAAGAGTAGATCTACGATAGATTATTTTGTGGTGAGTTTTAGTTCAAGGTTAGCTTCGTCGATTTGGCCGGAGCATAACCATTTTTTCTTGGAAGAACGTTGATTACAAAATGGTCCGTGGCTTGTAAATATAACCCATGTGTCATGTTTGTCACCATGCTGGTTTCCTGACCCGAGTTGCGGCTGTGTGTCTTTTTTTTGCGATTCAGTGGACTGTGTGTCCGTGCCCCGAGCCGAAACACGTACCATAAAGAAAAGTTACTAAAAAATACTATAAAGAAAAGATAAAAGTTCAAAACAAGTCTTGAACATGTAGATGAAAGATAAATTGAACCAGGAACTCGTAATTCCGGAAATAGGGACTCCGACTTGTAATCCCGGTCTATACTAAACCTGGGCGGAGCTGACATGCAATAGTTGGGTTCAAGTCAACCTAGTGGTTTTCAGCTAATATAGACTAAATTGATACGAGTGGAGATTTTTTTTATTCCCGGGTTCCAGTGATCCCTCGAGTTAAAAATAAAATAAAAACATATTTATAAATTTCAACAAAATCTGGAAAAAATCTTGTATGTTGCCAATGTTATATCCCACATACTTGCAAAATCTCGGTTCGAAATATTTTATATTCTGTTCTATACAAATGACAAATTGGTGGATAAATGTCCATACTTTCAAATTTCCAAAATATACAAGATTTGTTATTTTTGTGTAACCCAAAATATAAAGTATTTCAAATAAAAAAATTGCACGTTTGTGGGATATATCATTGACAATATGCATGAATTTTTTTCAGATTTTTTAAAACACTCAGGAGTAAGAAGTGTTTTCGATCCTAATTAAATGTAGGCAGTTATGCTAACGGGTTATACTTACTTAGTTCATTTGCTACCACACTTAAAGTGGACCAGAGGAGTAGTTAGTACAATTTGTCACTTAGTCCTCCTAGTTATGCCTCTATATATAAAAGTAGGAGCAAATCGCCGCATCTCCCGCGTCCACGTTGCCCTTGCTACAGTAGTGAATTTCTACCAATCGCCAGCCGACACGTCGCCCGACACAGCACATTTGCGAAAAACCGCCCGCAAAGGACCTATCCGGAAATTCAAACAACTTTGAGGGCCTTTGTGCAAAAACATCACCGCAGCTCCCCGCGCCCTTCTTCTTCTCCCGCGACGCGGAAATCGCCGCCGCCGCCACGCCGCTCCCCGCTCGCATCGGAGGCCACGGGACGGTCCGCCGGCGCGCCCTCCACCTCCTCGCCGCGGATCGTGTCCCGGGGCGCCGCCGCCGCGCTCGCCGGCCGCCACCGCGTTTCGGGCCTGCCGGCGCCGCTCCGGCGACCTAAAAGGGGCGGCGCCGCCCCTCCCAGACCACCCGCATTCGTGCGCGTCCAGCGCGCTGAGGCACGTGTCCTCGCTCGCCGCCGTTCGACGGCGCCGCCGTGGTCGCCGCCGCGGCAGCCCAGGGCACCGCTGACGTCAGCGGACGTCAGCGTGGGCCCAGGCTGGTTTTTTTTAAAGAAAAAAAATCCAAAAAAGGAAAATTCCTGTCAAGTGGGCCCACTTACTTACAAAATTTTCACAAATTCAAAATTTTAAATTTAATTTATACATTTCATTCTACAATTCGAAATAACAATTACAAAAAATACTAAAATTCAAAGAATGCATATCTTCAAAACAACAATTATAAAAAATGTTAAAATTCAAAAAAATTGCTTACCTTTCAAACTACATTTCAAAATAATACAAACAACATGTCAACAATTATAGGAAAAATAGCAAAACTTATAAATTTCAATCTATAATTCAAAATAATAATTATAAAAGTACTAAAATTCAAAAAATTCATATATTCAAAATCCAATGCAAAATAATATAAACAGAATATTAAAGAAATTCTAAATTTAAAAATTTGCAAATTATCAAGCTTACCACACAAAGAACCATTCTAAAATTTAATTTGCTACAAAAAAAACAAAAAAAACAGATGCTCCAAAATATAAATACCTCACATATTATCTCACATAAATAATGGATGCCTCAAAACCGAAAACAAATAAATATAAGCACATATAAATAATTCAACTTTAATTTGCTACAAAAAAATGCTCTAAAATATAAATACCTCACATATTATCTCACATAAATGATGGATGCCTCAAAACCGAAAATAAATAAATATAAGCACATATAAATAATTTAGCTTGCTAAATATTTTAAAACAAACAGAAATACATCGAAATGACCGTAAGAAGTGGTCCAAACTTACACAAATTTAGAACACCACTAATTTTTACCTATTTTCCAAACGTATTTCCCAAATTATATTTCTTAACTTTTAATAAAATTATTACAATCTTACAATAACATAGAAATATGAAGCTCCTCACATTTTTAGTTTTAATTTCATAAAAAAAATTACCACACCAACAGTTAAGGAAAGTTTATGAATTTTATACAAAACTCTACTGATTTAAACATAATATTCACATCAACTACAACATTTCGAAGTACAAACACTTTTTAACCATCAAAATTTCTTTCCATTTCAAAGAATTTCAAATCCTCACACCTATTAAATATCACCATTTTCAAATTAAATTTAACCAAACACGCGCGGCATTGCCGCGCTAAGATCCCTAGTATAGAGAAGAAGCCATTGATTTTTTTTTGCTGGCTTCGCCCCTGTGTGTGCATGTTTTGCAAATTGCTATCTGACATGCCCACTTGTCATATTTATTTTTCCTTCTCCTATCGATTTTCTTCTCCCAGTGCCTGACCAACCCGGTACCGACACGCAATGCGGTACTGCTGAAGAAACTTCAAAAGACAAGATGCCGACAGCGAACATCAGGACGATTGGCGCTGCAATGCGGTAAAGTCGGGAGGGCCGACACACGCTAGTGGCATCCACGACCAACCAACAATGGTGTCTTGGTAGGCGCGCCTCCAAGCATGGCCACGAGTATGGATCGAGCTCCAGCGGTGCGGTGGCACCTTGCACCTAGAGTCGGCCCCAATAACTTGTGATGTGGCGGCATCCCCTAACGTTGTGCAACAACGACTAGGGGCCTACACATAGGCTCGTCCGATAGCGCGACCTCTTCTCCAAGACACAAGCTGCATGGTGACGCGCTCCGCGCGAATGGGACATCCATCTCGTGTGACAGCGCACAACCGTGAAGGCATGGAGGAGGGAGGTGCCTCAAGGCGAGCGGCGGTGGTCGACCACAGCCTTTCTCGATGGGGCGACCTTTTAAAGATAAGCGGCACAACGATGGAAAGCTGCCGGCGACGGCCATGGAGATTAGGAAGGGGATGTATATGACATGTGGGATCACAACCGTCAATGAGAGTAGCACGGTATGGTAAACAGTAACAGGGATTGTATTTCGGATGTGTCAACATGTAGGGTCCGAAATGGATTTGACAAGTAAAGTTTGTTTTCGACTTTTCCCTATAGAAATCGAGTCGAGTCGAATCATGGGAACAAAATCCCAAAAAAGTAACTAGTCCGAACGAAGACGATGAAGCCTGACCTGGGTTATTACATGTCAGCGGCCAATCCGTCCTAACTCGATTCCCCGGGCAGTTCAACTCCAACCCCGTCACTCGCCGGCTCCCGCCCGATCCGGTCGCGCTCTGACCTCACCGCCGGTGATGTCCTCCTCCGTCTCCGTCGCGGCGGAGTGGGATCTCCTCTCCGACCGTTTCTACCGCCGTATCACCGTCTACTCCCCCCTCCCCTGGTCCTCCCCGGCCAGCACCACCGCCTCCTCCTCCGGTGGCGGGGTCGGCCGCCTCGACCTCTCCACCCACATCGTCGCCGCCGCGCCCTTCGGCGGCCCGATCGCGGCCGTCCGCGACGACTCGAAGATCGTGCAGCTCCACTCCGAGCCCTCGCGCCGCCGCCTCCTCCTCTTCTCCTCTTCCGGCCACCCCCTCGCCTCCTCCCCGTGGACGCCCCACCTCCCCCGCCTCCACTCGCTCGCCTTCTCCAGCTCCCTCAAGCTCCTCGCCCTCCTCTCCGATGGCTCCCTCCTCCGTTTCCGCCTCCCCGATCTGAATCCCATGCCTAGCTCTACCCCCGTGCCCCTGCTCCCACCCGCCTCCGGTGGCGTCGCCGACGCTGTTTTCTGGGGCGGTGGCGTGGCTATCCTCACGGAGGACAACCGGGTCGTCGTCACCACAGACATTGAGGTGGACGACCCACACCCACGGGAGCTCGCCGACCCGGCCGTTGGCGAGGACGAGCAGGTGCTCTGTATGGCCGTGGTGGAGCCACAGTTCGTCATGTCGGGTAGCCCTGAGGTTTTGCTTGCAGTCGGCGATCGGGTAGTGGCAGTTGATGAGGATGGCGTGCAGGTTCTCGGAGAGGCACTGGAGATCGGACCAGTGCAGAAGATGGCGGTGTCACCCAATGGAAAGCTGCTTGCAGCGTTTGCACACGATGGTCGACTGCTTGTAATCCCCACGGATTTCTCCAGAATCATTTTTGAGTACGAGTGTGATGTAAGTATCATTTTCGGTGCACTGTTTAGTCTCTAATCTCTATCAGATTCTATGCTAGTAACATTGGTGCATTGGATCATCGTCTAGGCATGAACCGGCAGCATTACTCTCTTGCACAATTATTCACTACTATTTATTTTCATACTGTAGTCTGCATTACCACCGGATCAAATAGCTTGGTGTGGGTTGGACAGCGTGCTCCTCTACTGGTCTGAAGTGCTTTTGATGGTTGGCCCCAATGGAGACCCGGTGCAGTACAATTATGATGAACCCATAATGCTCATTCCAGAGTGTGATGGCGTAAGGATCCTCTCAAATTCAAGTATGGAATTTCTACACCGAGTTCCAGATTCTACTACATTAATTTTTGGCATTGGAAGCATGTCTCCAGCAGCGTTACTGTATGATGCTAGAGATCACTACGACAGACAAAGTGCTAAGGTAATGTTTAATTCCCTTTCTTATGTAGATAACCTGTGTCTTTGATGGTATAGCACATCTAGGCGTAACATAGTCACCTGGGATGATGTGAACCGTCCTTGATTCATGCCTTGATAACTACCTGAGAGATAGTAAATAGAAGAGATACTAGGGTCCTTCGAGGGGGTAAACTTTTAATTTCGTCCTTTTTGTATGTGTTGGGACTTGGGAGCTATAGCTACAAGTAAATTTTGACCAGAGGGAGTACTATACAACATATACTAAACAATTTATATTGAACCATCCCACCTCTCATTTTTCATTTGCAATATTACACATGCATGGTAAGATACCACATCTTGGGCTCTTCATTTATTTCACACTTTATTGACATATTTTTTAGAGTGGATAATTGACATTACTAGAATGCACTTTATGGCTTTCACCATGTGCAACTTCTGAATTTTATCAGCACTGTTTGATGTCTAAATATGAACAGTTTCGGCAATTGTTCTTTCGAAATCTCATAAATAGGCCCCCTTTCCCCTGAAAACCAAAAACGGGACATTAACAAAGATCTACAATCGCAGGCTTACGATAACTATCAGCTTATATCATCTTCCTTGTCCGAGGCGATTGAGGCGTGTATTGATGCTGCTGGATATGAGTTTGATGTTTCACGCCAACATACATTACTTAGAGCTGCTACTTATGGCTTAGCTTTCTGCAGGTTATTTTTTGCCTGTCTTTGGGATACTATTTTTTTACATCGTTGTTTTTCGTTATTGCAAGCAATCACAGGCTTATCTTTCAACCCTATCGTCATGAAACCAGTACAGATTAGTTATCAGTTTATTACCTACTAATTCCAAGCTTAATCGATATGAATACTATATAGCCTTGACAGGTAAAAATTTCTAACTTTGAGATTAACATATACTCCCTCCGTTGTCATATTAGCGGTGTCTGCTCGTCACAGAGATTAAAATGCATTAACAGTAGTAAAACCGGTTTAATGTACTTCTAATACAAGAATTGTGTGCAGATTAATGTACTTTTAATACGACTATACACGACTATACGAGCATGCTAGCTGTGCATGCAGTTAATTTAATTTCTTGGTGAAAAGCCATTGGTCGAGCACTTCATGCATCTGCCAACTTTATTTCTATGTTGTAGCTTCCCTACGAGTCCTTACATCTTGCATGATGGATGGAGAGAAGGCAATTGATAGATGAGAGAAATAAGAATTAATAGCACTTTGGTAGTTGTGTGTGCCCTGCAAAGCGAAAATTCCTGCTCAAATTCATATGCCTTGTAAAATGTAAAGGAGGGAGTCTTTAATAAAGTATATCAGTACAATACTTAGAACATTTTATTATATTACGGCCTAGATCCTACTTTATTTCTAACACTTTTTTTGGGTACTACTCCCTCCGTTCCAAATTACTTGTCATCCATTTGCCAAAAAGTGGATGTATCTAGTCATGTTACAAGTATAGATACATCCACTTTTAAGCAAATGGATGACAAATAATTTGGAACGGAGGGAGTAGTTTCTTTGTGTAGAATAGTGTATTGCTGATATTTGAACTTGGTATTGATACCCAGTTGGCTTTGGCAGTCAATTTCCACCTGGACGCTTTCAAGAAATGTGCAAAATGTTGCGAGTTCTAAATGCTGTTCGTGACCCTGAGATTGGAATGCCACTTACCATTCAGCAGTACAAGGTTTGTATTGCTTTCAGATTCTGTATTGAGCATGTCCGTTATCTTTGTTAGCTTTTATATCTTCGTTTTTCTGTTCCGTAGCTGCTTACTGCTCCTGTGCTCGTTGCACGTCTGATTAATGCTAATCAGCATCTTTTGGCACTTCGCATCTCGGAGTACCTTCACCTGAATCCGGTAACCACCTTTTTTTCTCCTTCACATTGTCCTGTGATAAGTTTGTTTTGATATTGCGTAAATACAGTGTTAACCGTTACAGAACTATGTTCTTGATAACTCAACATATGTACAATGAAGTTCCCTTCACCTTTCTATTTTAATTGTTTTTTTTTTGGACAAAGATAATACCAAACACTAAACTTATTCTTTTATTACTTATTGGAGTTTTAATGGATTAGCCATTAGTAGAACATCATGTTTTCGAACTATAGGCTGCTCTTAACTACTCCCTCCGATTCACTTTTATAAGGCATTCTAGCTTGTTTCGAAAATATAAGTATCTAGACATATTTAGTGTGTAGTTTCACTCATTTTGATCCGTATCTAGTCCATATTGAAATATCTAGAATGCCTTATAAAAGTGAACGGAGGGAGTAGCTATTTTGCAAAGTAACTGGTAATGATGTGAGGTCTTAATCGTATCAGTGGGAATACTTGCCACCTGAGGATATCATGTTGTGAAATCCTCGCACTAATAACAATAAATCTATCTGCTTAAGTAACATCAGTTCCATTTGCACCTTAAATCTTTTATAGGAGGTTGTGATTATGCATTGGGCATGTAAGAAGATAGCAGCCTCAACTGCAATTCCAGATATAGTCCTTCTTGAAGGTTTGCTTGACAAGGTTTGTGTTTCTTATAGTCAGATTCGATACTTGATGATGTTACCTGTTAATAATATGCAATTGCATCCCCCCACCCCCTGCTTTACAATTCCTTCGTATTGCAGCTCAGGTTATGCAAAGGCATATCATATGCTGCAGTGGCAGCTCATGCAGATAACAGTGGCATGCGAAAATTGGCTGCCATGCTTGTTGACCATGAGTCCCAGCCCTCGAAGCAGGCAAGTTTTCTTATGGCTTGTGAGCAAGGTGGAAATCTTTTTTTTTTGTGCTTGTGAGTGAGGTGGATAGATGTAACTTTAGCCTTTCAGCACTTTCTTGGGCTTTGGACATTTTAGGCAACAGCTTTGCTGGTTCACATTACATGTCTTCATTATCTTCATATTTTGCACCACCCTTCCTCTCTTCCTAAATATGATAATACGGCGTTCGTACTGTTTCTTGACCATTGTTCAGCTCAACATTAACATCTTAGCTTGAATGAGTGATGTTTTAAAAGCCATATAGGTGGGGTAAGAATCTTATGATTATGACACATCATGCCTTTCCATAGATATGAATCAGACTAAGAACATGACATGTCAGCTTCCTACAAGCATACAGTAAACAATAAGAATGATCAAAGAACATAGGGAACAAAGTAAATTCTGCCCTAATAATTTAGGTTATATGACTCGGGACTTCAGGTATGTTAAAGGTGGTATTGTGTACAACCAAATGACACAGTTGCTTAGACTAACTATATGAACGAAGTATCATGGTTGTCCTGCTAGTCAGGTTCTAGTGGAAGAGGTGGCTAGGATGTAATAACTGCATTAAGGATTTTGCTAATAAGTGCATATTTTGGTGCAATCAATCTCCATTTTAGATGATAGTTTCGTTTTTTGAGCTGCCCTATGGCTGCAGCTGGTCCTGTACCTTACAAGCTGCTAATATACTGTAAGATTGTGTATGATATAAAGAGATATGTAAGTAACTGCGTACAAACTGGCATTTTTAAAATAAACAGTAGTACATGCCATCCTCTGAATTGTTTTATTTCTTTGCAGATTCCGCTGTTGCTAAGCATCGATGAACAAGATAAGGCATTACAGAAGTCAATTGAGAGCGGTGACACTGATCTTGTGTACCTTGTGCTTTTCCATATCTGGCAGAAGGTAGCTGTAGAAAAGGTTAACTAAATCTCCCTCACTCTCTGAGAATGTTACGCCGAAATAAGGCGCTGCTGCTGGGAATCAATAGGAGCCAACTATTAACATGCTGTAGTTACGGGCGTGCCACCTTTGATCTTCTAGCTAGTTTCTGGGAACTGGAATGAAAATGGCTTTTACTCATTAAGTTCTTGGTGAAGGTTGGGGTAGCACCAATTGAAGAGAAGGTTGTCCAACACCGTCTAAGATGGTTTGGTCATATAGAACGTAGGCCTCCGGAAGCGCCAGTGCATACCGGACGGATAAAGCGGGATGAGAATGTTAAGAGGGGTCGTGGTAGGCCAAACTTGACATGGGAGGAGTCTGTTAAGAGAGATCTGAAGGATTGGAATATCACCAAAGAACTAGCCATGGATAGGGCTGCGTGGAAGTTAGCTATCCATGTGCCAGAACCATGACCTGGTTTCGAGATCTTATGGGTTTCAACTCTAGCCTACCCCAACTTGTTTGGGAAAAAAGGCTTTGTTGTTGTTGTTGTTGTTGTTGTTGTTGTTGTTACTCATTAAGTTCTTGGTGATGTTCGTTAACACGTTCTATTTTGCAGAACGCTCCTCTGGATTTTTTTGGTATAATCAATGCAAGGCCCTTGGCTAGAGATTTGTTTATGGCCTATGCAAGGTGATGCATTTGTCCTGTTTCTGCTTCTTCTGTTAAATGTATATCTTTGTTGAACATTCAATGTCTCTATTGTGCACACAGACACTCTAAGCATGAACCGTTGAAGGACTTCTTTCTAGCAACAGGGAGACTCCAAGTAGGTTGCATATGTGATAACCTGTCTATGTATCTGTTCTAATGCGTTGTACATACTGTTTTCCATATTATTTCAGTTGAATAACTTTTAGTGAGAGATTTTGCTTTCCATGAACTAAGCAATCAGCTCATCTTTATAGTTAGTAAGATATGATGGAAGAAGGGATGAATGGCAAATTTAACGTGCTTTGGTCAGCAGTGTCACGACTTCTATTTTACATTGTAAATCTCCTTCCCTAAACTATCGAGAGCAATTGCAGGATGCTGCCTTTCTTTTGTTGAAAGAGTCGAGAGAATTGGAGAGGAATCCAATGGCAAGCAAGGGGCCTCCTCTACATGGTCAACAAGTGAAGCTCGTTGAGCAGGCCCACAGGCTTTTTACTGACACCAAGGAACATCTTTTTGAATCCAAATCTGCTGAAGAGCATGCCAAATTGCTAAGGTATATGATAATTTGTCAGAATATCTTGTGATTTGAGGATGCTAGCCCCTCATTCTTAGGACAAAGTTACAGAAATTTGGTCGTTAGCATCATGCAATATCCAGAAAATGAGCCCTAGACTCGCTTGATGCCCAGTTCGTATGAAAAGATTCATTAAATGAATTAAAGCTTTGGGACACAAAGGAAAATGAGGCATAATTACATTGCCTATTTCACTTTAGAGGTACTTACGTAGCACGTATCCACTCAAGCATCACGAAACCACTATTTGCTTCCCAGCTTGTAGGATAGGTTCACACATCTTGTAGCTCACAAACCTCCATTTGCTTCGATGATGTTGCTAATTAACTCTGGTTCCACTTTGACCATTTCTGATTCTTTTTCCTTACTCTCAGAATGCAACATCAACTAGAAGTTTCCACAAAGCAAGCAATATTTGTGGGTTCTAGTGTCAGTGATACAATAAAAACTTGTATAGCAATGGGAAATGACCGAGCTGCTGGCAAAGTGAAATCAGAGTTCAAGGTATCAAAATTTCTTGCAACGATTGTTTTTCCTTCCCCGTTGATTATTCTGATCTCGGTTTTCTAATGGCCATGATGCTGCGTAGGTCCCCGATAAAAGGTGGTACTGGCTGAAAGCTTGTGCGTTAGCAACAGTTGGTAATTGGGATGCTTTGGAAACATTCTCCAAAGAGAAGAGACAACCACCTGGAGGTAGGTTTTACCTATCCAAGTTAGATTTTCATGAGTAAAGTTGTACTGAAGAAATAGCAAGTTCATGTTTCGTCATAAAATTATTGTTTCATTGTATTAATGCTTCATGATCATATAATACATATGAATATGTATTATCCTTTATTTTATTTACCTCCAGGCTATAAACCTTTCGTGGAAGCATGCATTGATGCTGGTCAGAAAACTGAAGCTCAAAAATATATCTCAAAGCTAACAGATAATGCTGAAAAATCTGAGGTATGATTATGTATAGCCAAAATCAAAAGTTCTTTTGACAAATGAGGGATCATGTAGTAAGCTTTATGCATATCAGAGCTCTTGTCGTCCTTTTCAATTAGAGTGAATTCCACTTCTTACCTCTTTTTTTTTGAGAATCTTCTTAAAGTCATGCGTTGTGGATTGGGTTCGGGCACGGGTCGAATTTGGGGCCATATAGTCATGCCTAGAGATTTCAGTGCTTCCTGTTTGGTATCCATTCGCCTGCCACCTGGACCTCACATGTGGGCTCTGCCGGTCAAAATCAAGGAAAATATTAAATGGGATAAGGTGACACAACGTAACCTCTAGGAGACAAAATGTGGCAGAAAATCTTAAACTGGGTAAAACCTGTACAAATGTCCAAAGAGTGTAAAAAATTGAATTCGCCAATTCAGTTAGTTTTGCTTTATCTAGCTTGCTTATACTGGCAAGCATTAGGAAGGATTTTGTTTCTGAACTGAAACCTTCGGGAATATATAGCTTGTTGAGGATGCAAATAAATCAAGTGGAACATGGGTAAAACATATACAGATTTCAATACTATATCAACCCTGGTTTTTACATGATTGGCCACAAGAAGATTTCCTTGGTAGTTTGTAGTTTTGGAGTAATAGCATGCTCATTTTAGTTTTTAGCATTACATCAGTAGATCATATACGAGGCGACAGTTCACCAGAATCTTGAACAGTTCAAGTATAAACTTACAAGAAAGAAGGAAACACAAATTTATTGTACATAGTCACTTCTATGTTTTTCGCCCATGCAAACACACATCTAATGATCTTGCCATCATTCTCCAGGCATATACACGTCTCGGTATGCACGAGGAAGCTAAAGCAGCAGCATTGCAGGCTGCTAACAATGGTGACGAGCTATTTGGTCGTCTAAAGTTTACTCTGGGACAGAATGCTATTATCGATACATTACGGGATCGACTGTCATTCCAAGGAACATACTGAGACATGTGCAAGCTCATGTCGCATGCCCTCTGTTTTGTGTTTGACTTCCATTGTGCATCAACCCCACTATGTGAATATCCCATGCGTAGAAATTGAGGATCTCCACATCGATGGAAAATGTGTAGAAGACGCTGTACATGTTGGAGGCTTTTTTGAAATAAAAATGATGAATATAGGGATCCTGATTTTTGTTTTTGAGAGAAGATCCTGATGGTTGCTTTCGTCAGTTTTGTAGACATTGCAGTTTTGCTTGAAGCTTGACTATATTTTCGAAAGATAATATACAATGGGTAGGCATAGGTGACCCTTTAACAACCGGAATACCAGATGCAGCGGGAGGTTGGATAATACTCTCTCCGTTTTAAATTAGATAACTTCTATTTGTCCACATGCGGATGTATCTATACTTGTAACATGTCTAGATACATCCGCAGATGGATAAATGGAAGTCATCCTGGATGTCGGCTCATGTGTGTGATTTGTTTCACAACGCCTGGGTATAAGGATTCCCGTGCACAATGGAATGTTTTTGGAGCAAAGGATTACAACAAAATATTAGCAAAGCTGGTAGCCGGAACCTATTCAGGTAGGTCATGCGAGACCTTGCAAGATACACCCAAAGGCCCGTTGGCACCAGTTGGCGTCGACGTACGGATCACCAGGCCTCTCTTGTACTCGTATACGGACTGTCCTGGCCTTGCAATGGACTGTCGCGATACCCGCCATCCAAAGCCGAAGCAACCAACACCGTGTCTGTCTGTTTCAATCCGATCCCGCGTTCTTTCCCAATTAATTCCTTCGATCGGGACGAGGAATCCGAGTCCATCCTTGTTACTCTGGTAGTCCGATGACGACTCGAAACTTGCTTCTTTCGACATATAATGCCGAGTGCAGGGCATGCGCCCTTCGCTACTCTCCTCTCCCTGATCGAGTGCCAGCTTTCTCCTCGATTCATCCTTCTCGACCCGCGTAGTGAACTCGCGTTCCATCTCCTCCACCGTTCTCGATGGCCATCGTTCAAGCCCAAGCCGCCGCTGTCGACGGAACGCCCATCTGGAGCCTCGACGACTACGGCGAGACGGGCGTGCTCGGCTACGGCTCCTTCGGCACGGTCATCAAGGCGCGCTACTACGAAACCGGCGAGAGCGTCGCCATCAAGACCATCACCTCGACCAGCGACCAAGACGCGGTGCTGCGGGAGGCCGGCCTCCTCGAGGCGTGCAGCGGCCACGGCTCCATCGTCCAGCTACGCGCCATGTCCTGGGACCCCGCCACCGACGCGCTCTCCCTCGTGACGGAGTACGTCGGCCCGAGCCTCCACGACGTCCTCCGCTACCACCGCCACGGCCGCCCCTTCCCGGAGGCCGACGTGCGCTGCGTCATGCGGCAGCTCCTGGCCGGCGCCGCGCACATGCACCACTGCCGCGTCGTTCACCGGGACATCAAGCCCCAGAACGTCCTCGTCGGCCTCGATTGCGTCAGCGTCAAGATATGCGACCTGGGACTCGCCATGTCCATGACCGAGGCCCTCCGTACGGACGCTGCGGCACCCGCAACTACCTCGCCCCTGAGGTTCTCCTGGGGCAGCCCGACTACGACGCGACGGTCGACGCCTGGTCGCTCGGCTGCGTCATGGCCGAGCTCCTCCGAGGCGAGCCCATCTTCGGCGGCGCGGCAGACGACGGCGACCAGCTCCTCAGGATCTTCGACATACTTGGGGTGCCGGACGAGAGGTCTTGGCCGGCGTACTACTCCATGCCGCTCGCCGGGGACCTGGTGACGCTGCCGAGCATCCCCCCCTGCAACAGGCTGAGAGACAGAAATGATGCTTTCGTCCGGAGCCCAAATTTGCATTAGCCCGGTTCAGGGAAAAACCGGGACCAATGCCAGGCATTGGTCCCGGTTCGAGCTGTCAGGGACCCGTGGACCATTGGTCCCGGTTCGGTTGGGACATTAGTCCCGGTTCGTGCACGAACCGGGACTAAATCTCCAGAGCCGGACACGTGGCGTGCCGCGGAGCTTTAGTCCCGGTTCGTGTCTCGAACCGGGACTAATACCCCTCCTGCCTATAAGTAACCCTCCCCTTCTCTCCTCTGTTTTTTTTCTGCTTGGATTGTGGGAAGTGGGTGCTAGTTTTTTTTCCTTTGCACGCACAAGATGTGTTCGATGAAATGCCCGAGCCACACTTAACATATCCTCGACCGAGGTTAGCAACTTATCCTTTTCATCTGTAATTGATACAAAATATTGCATGTGTCGATGTACGGTGGTCATTTCACTATTCAAGATGTTATTGTAATGGTATTTGATAAACTTAATTATATGATGCAGATGGATGCACGGATGCGATGGATGTACGGCGAACGACGCAGTTCCGAGTTTATTGCAGGCCTGCATAAATTTCTCGATGTGGCTGAGGCAAACAAAGTGGATAATTTTATGCCTTGTCCATGTGAGAAGTGTCGGAACGTCAGGGAGTACTCTAACGAAAACCATTCAAGACCACGTGATTCGAGAGGTTTCATGCCCAGCTATAATTGTTGGACCAAGCACGGAGAAAGAGGGGTTAGGATGGAAGACAATGAAGAAGAGGAGGATGATGACAACTATCCTATGTTCCCTGAGAATGCGGTGATACTGTAATGGAAGACGTTGAAGAAGAAGGAGGTGAACATCGGGCATCAGATGAGCCCGCTGATGGTCTTGGTGGGGTCATTTCTGATGCAAAGCGAGAATGCGATACAGAAAAGGAGAAGCTAAAGTTGGAGGCCATGCTAGAGGATCACAAAAAGTTGCTGTACCCAAATTGCGAAGATGGCAGCACAAAGCTCGGTACCACACTGGAACTGCTGAAATGGAAGGCAGAGACTGGTTTTCTGACAAGGGATTTGAGAAGTTACTGAAAATAATGAAGCCGAAGCTTCCAAAGGATAACGAATTGCCCGAGACTACATACGAAGCAAAGAAGGCTATCTGCCCTCTAGGATTAGATGTGCAGAAGATACATGCATGCATTAATGACTGCATCCTGTACCGCGGTGGAGTACGAGAATATGGATAAATGCCCGGTATGCAATGCACTGCGGTACAAGATCAGACAAGATGACCCTGGTGATGTTGAGGGCGATGACGAGCCCCCCGGAAGAGGGTTCCTGCTAAGGTGATGTGGTATGCTCCTATAATACCACGGTTGAAACGTCTGTTCAGAAACAAAGAGCATGCCAGGTTGTTGCGATGGCACAAAGAAGAGCGTAAGAAAGACGGGAAGTTGAGACACCCCGCCGATGGGTCCAGTGGAGAAAAATCGACAGAGAGTTCCCGACATTTTCAGATGACGCAAGGAACTTAAGATTTGGTCTAAGTACAGATGGCTTTAATCCTTTTGGGGAGCAGAGCTCCAGTCATAGCACTTGGCCCGTGACTCTATGTATCTACAACCTTCCTCCTTGGTTGTGCATGAAGCGGAAGTTCATTATGATGCCAGTGCTCATCCAAGGCCCGAAGCAACCCGGCAACGACATTGATGTGTACCTAAGGCCATTAGTTGATGAACTTTTGCAGTTGTGGTCCGAACCAGGTGTACGTGTGTGGGATGAGCACAAACAACAGGAATTTGACCTACGAGCGTTGCTGTTCGTAACCATCAATGATTGGCCTGCTCTTAGTAACATTTCAGGACAGTCAAACAAGGGATACAATGCATGCACGCACTGTTTAGATAAGACTGAAAGTATACATTTGGGAAAAAGAATGTGTACCTGGGGTCGTCGATTTCTTCCGAACAGTCATGCCGTAAGAAAGAAAGGCAAGCATTTCAACGGTGAGGCAGATCGCCGGAAGAAGCCTAACCTCCCTGATGGTGATGTTATATATATGGTCAAGGATTTAGAAGTAATCTTTGGAAAGGGTCCTGGCAGTCTATCTGTTCCGAATGACGCTGCAACCACACCCATATGGAAGAAGAAATCTATATTTTGGGAGCTACCCTATTGGAAAGTCCTAGAGGTCCGGTCTTCAATCGACGTGATGCACGTGACGAAGAATCTTTGCGTGAACCTGCTAGGCTTCCTGGGCGTGTATGGGAAGACAAAAGATACACCAGAAGCACGGGAGGACCAGCAACGTATGAAAGACCCATACAACAAGCAGACGGATAAAGGGCGTCAATACTTAAGCAGCTACGCTCTTACCAAAGCAGAGAAGGAAATCTTTTTTGAATGCCTGAGCAGTATCAAGGTCCCGGCTGGCTTCTCGTCAAATATAAAGGGAATAATAAATATGGCAGAGAAAAAATTCCAGAACCTGAAGTCTCATGATTGCCACGTGATTATGACGCAGTTGCTTCCGGTTGCATTGAGGGGGCTTCTACCGGAAAATGTTCGAGTACCCATTGTGAAGCTATGTGCATTCCTCAATGCAATATCTCAGAAGGTCATCGATCAGTAACTCTACCAAGTTTACAGAAGGCTGTGGTCCAATGTCTTGTCAGCTTCGAGTTGGTGTTCCCCCCATCATTCTTCAATATTATGACGCATCTCCTGGTTCACCTAGTCGACGAGATTGCCATTCTCGGTCCTGTATTTCTACACAATATGTTCCCCTTCGAGAGGTTCATGGGAGTCTTGAAGAAATATGTTCATAACCGTGCTAGGCCAGAAGGAAGCATCTCAAAGGGCTATGGAACAGAGGAGGTCATTGAGTTCTGTGTTGACTTTATTCCTGACCTTAAGCCGATTGGTGTTCCTGAATCGCGGCATGAGGGGAGACTGAGTGGAAAAGGCACGCTAGGAAAGAAAGCACTGATATGTAGGGACGGGCATTCTTTAACTCAAGCACACTACACAGTTCTACAAAGTTCCACCTTCGTGGCTCCGTATATCGAGGAACACAAGAATTATGTACGCTCCAAGAACCCGGGGAAGGCTGACTCCTGGATTAAAGAAAAACACATGGAGACTTTCGGCAGTTGGTTGCGATTACAGCTCATGAATGACACCACTGTCGGAGATCAGCTCTACTTGTTGGCCGCGTCACCATCTTCGACTGTATTGAATTTCCAAGGGTACGAGATAAATGGGAATACATTTTACACGATCGCCCAAGATAAAAAGAGCACCAACCAAAAGTGGTGTCCGCTTTGATGCAACAGACGAGAATGGGCAAAAGGACACATACTATGGTTACATAGAGGAGATATGGGAACTTGACTATGGACCTACTTTTAAGGTCCCTTTGTTTCGGTGCAGTTGGGTCAACATGAATGGAGAAGGGATAAAGGTAGACCAGCTGTACGGAATGACAACAGTGGATCTCAAGAATCTTGGTTGTTACAAGACGAACCATTCGTCCTAGCCAATGATGTGGCTCAGGTTTTCTATGTGAAGGACATGTCCTCCAGACCGAAAAAAAGAAAAAAAATAAGCAAACGAATACATCAGACGATGAGCCAAAGCGTCACATAGTTCTTTCAGGGAAAAGAAACATCGTGGGAGTCGAGGACAAGACAGACATGTCAGCAGATTATGATAAGTTTGATGAAATTCCGCCCTTCACAGTGAAAATGACCCAAGCATCCCGTTAAATAATGAAGATGCTCCATGGTTACGGCTGAAGCGATCATAGGCAGGGACATACGCGAAGAAGGGTTCATGGCTTTTATGTAAATCAATGTAATGTATTAAACCTTTATGTGATGTGTAGTACTGTATTAAACCTTTTAGAAAACAAGTGACCATATGTAATGCATGGTTCCCGAGCATTCTGAATAGTTCCCAAGAATAATTATTTTAGAAAACAGAAAATGGTTTTGGATTATTTATTCAAATTTAAACACTTTTCATGTTGAAAGTCTTTTCAGATTCAAAACTATTTGAAATTCATATTCAAACACCTAAATAAGAAAAAAAAGCGGGAACAACATTCAGAACTGAAAACTGCAGCTGATTTGAAGATTCTTGACAATACACATTGGAAATACATATTCATTATTATTACACATGCTCCTTACATAAAGGTTTAATACATTCCATAGAATGCATTACATAAAAGGTTTAATACATTATTACACATCACCAACATCACCAACATTATTCTACATAAACGGACTTGCTGGCTCGGAGGCCGTAGGATTAGGGGGAACGGCGGGAGGAGCCAGCCCCGTTCGCGGCCGCCCGGTTCTCGCGCGCACGTTTGCGCGGAGGGCAAGATCCATGGAGGATGAGTCTTTCAGCGCCCAATCCAGCTCGGAAGCCTCCTTCGCCTTGAGCTGCAGGCAGTTCTGGCTGCTGTACATGGTCGTCGTGGACGGACTGGAAGGAGGCTTCAATGGCCTCCTGCATCTGCGGCCCGCCGCGCTCTTCCCCATGGTCGCTCCAGTCGAAGTCGTCATCCTCCTCGTCGGGAGGGGCGGCGGCGACTGGTGGAGGTACGGCCGCGGATCCACGCCACCCTGCGGCGTACGCATCCTCGTCGGGGTCAGGGACGTCAGACCACGCGCGCTCATACGTCCTCCGCACCTCCTCCGGCACCGGAGCAGGAGGCCGGTAGCAGGGCATTCCTCTCCACGCCGGGCTCGTGGGCATACGGCGGGATAGGCTCCCGCGGTAGCGCCCAAGCACGCTCTGCCGAGCACGCTCGACCTCGTCCAGAAGGCGCTGCGGCGGGCGTGGCGGATCCATCTCGTGGAGACGATGCGTTCGTGGCTAGGAATGGTGGATTAGGGTTTACCCCGTCGGCGACAATATATAAATACCTCCAGGGCAGCGCTAGGGGAGGACACATGGCTAGGGCAGCGCTGGGGGAGGACACGTGACTGACACGAGTCGTGACCCAAAGCCCGCCTTGTTACCAACCGGGACTAAAGAAGCACACGGATCGTGTGTTTCTTTCAAGCGCTTGTGAGACGTTGGGTCAGGGGTGTGTTTCTTTTTGAGGGATTGTGAGCTGTTGGATCAGCACTATCACAACCACTTCGTGAGCCACATGACCCGGTTGGTGTTACCAACCGGGACTAAAGAAGCACACGAACCCTATATATAGCCCCCCTCCCGGACATGTTCAGCACTCAGTGTCTACTCATTGTAGTTCATTTTGGTATACGAAGCATTCAGATTCCTGCATACGTCCAACGGTGCATTTGATATGCGGGCACTCACGAGTCACCGTTGGGCTGTATGTAGGGGAAACCGTGTGTTTTGTTCTCTTCAGTGTTTAGAGTTTTCAGAATACAGTGACCCTATATATAGCCCACCTCTCGGACATGTTTGACACTCACTCTGTACTCATTGTAGTTCATTTCGTAAACAAAACATTCGGATTCCCTGCATACGTCCGATGGTGCATTTGATATGCGGGCACTCACGAGCCACCGTCGGGCTGTATGCAGGGGAAACCGTATGTTTTGTTCTATCACTTGGAAATGCTAAAGATCTTGGAGAATGCAGAGATTGTGTTGGTAAAACTGCAGCTGATTGAAGCTTCTTACACATGCTCCTTACACATGCTCCTTACATAAAGGTTTAATACATTCCATAGATATGTCTGTCTTGTCATCCACTCCCACGATATTTCACTATGCTGGAAGGAAACACACGATCCGTGTGCTTCTTCCTCATTGGGCATACTACAGCTCACAAGCCCTGAAAAGAAACACACACCGCTGATCCAACGGCTCACAAGCGCTCGAAAGAAACACAGCGCTGATCCAACGGCTCACAAGCGCTCGAAGGAAACACATGATCCGTGTGCTTCTTCCTGATTGGGCATACTACAGCTCACAAGCCTTGAAAAGAAACACACACCGCTAATCCAACGGCTCACAAGCGCTCGAAAGAAACACACCGCTGATCCAACGGCTCACAAGTTTGTATAGTTAGAATAATTATTTTAGAAAACAGAAAATGGTTTTGGATTATTTATTCAAATTTAAACACTTTTCATGTTGAAAGTATTTTCAGATTCAAAATTATGCAATAAATATTTGTCAAAATGAATTATCATTTAAAAACCATTTGAAATTCATATTCAAACACCTTAATAAGAAAAAAAAGGCGGGAACAACATTCAGAACTGAAAAGTTTGAAATAAATTTGAAAAATGACTCATTGGTCTCGGTTTATAAGCAGAACCGGGACTAAAGGTCCATGGACGCGCGAGGCAAATCTGGCATTAAATTGCCATGGCATTGGTCCCGGTTCCTCCCACGAACAGGGACCAATGAGGCATGAACCGGGACCAATGAGTCCTGGTATAACTGCCTACGCCTTCTCCTTCCCCATTCCATCCCCAAATCGACCAAGTCTCGCACGCGCGGCGCCGGAGCAGAATCTACGCCGTCAGGCTGCCCGACGCCCGCGCCGCTCCACGCCGCGCTCCACCACCGCCGTCGACGTTCGGCGCGCCCTCGACGCCCGCGCCGCGCCGCCCGCACGCCGGAGCCGTGGAAGCGGAGGAACTCGACCATCTCCGCCACCTGCCGTACCCCGAGCCGTACAGCCACCGCCGTCGATGTTCGCCGGACCCTGACCATCTCCGCCACCTCTCGTACCCCCTAGGTAGGTCTCCGACTCGCCGTCGCGGGCGCGGCGGGGCCGCTCGAACACTTTGCAGTAGATAGGTCACTGACGAGCGGGCCCCGCTCGTCAGATAGTTAAACTTATCTGTGCGCGCCCAATTTAAAATCATCTGTCAACTTTGAAAATCAATAACTCGAGATTTAGACATCCAAATAATTCAAACCAAAATCTCTGGATAGCTTATGAAAATGTCTGTGCAACTAAACTAGTTTCACCATGTTTAGATTAATATTAATTGCTGGGCATTTAAAATAGTATAGAACGTTAATTATCTAAATTTGTTTGTTTCTGATACTCTAATAATCCAAAAATTATGAATCCAATTGTGTTAACTTTGTATTGCAGTAGCCTAGCACCCTAATTTTTTTAGAATTAATTAAGCAACACAATTAATTAGGTATTGAAATAAAAATTGTAGCCACTTCTGTACTATAACAATTTTAATTGTCATTTGGTTAATCTAATTAAGTTGAATCCAATTGGGTTAGGTCACAAATAATCAACAGTGTGTAACCCTAAAAGGATTTAATTTTTAGAGTAACAGAATTTAGTCAGTAGCTAAAACTTGGTTATTAAGCTTCTGGACTAAAACAAATGTGTAGAGAATTTGGTAGATCATTTTGAGTCGAATCTAATTGTGTTGCCTTCAAGATACTAGTAGCTATCTGTAGAATTTTAGATTGTATTTTTGTGAGCAACAGAGAATAATTGATGAATTAAATGGTGTGTGACTAGTACTGTGTTAGGAAAAATTAAGAAATAGCTTGTTTAAGAATATTTAAAGTGTTAGCAAAATTTATGTGTTAGCAAAATTAGCAAATTTAACTTTGTATTCACATTTTCATTCACATATCCGATTCACATTTGTATGCAAAGTTACCCAACTAAAGTTTTGTGCATTGTTCTTAATTTATGAGACGAAAATCAGGAAAACATCCTCGAGGATATGATCCGCGGGGAAGATGTTGGCGATGTCACCTCACAGTTTCTGAACAACTCCGGTGAGGGAGATGAGTCTCTCAACCGAAGAGACGGCTCCGGTGAGGTAGAAGCCGACGGCTGGGGCGAGGTAGAAGCCGGCGGCTTCGATGAGGGAGAAGCCGACGAGGGAGAAGACGACGGCTCCGGTGGAACATTAAATGTTGCAAACTCCGGCGAGGTGCATATATATTAATTAATTAAGCCTCTGCTTTCTATATACATATATTAACGCTCTTTCTTCTTTTAGCCCTCCGGATCGAGCAAATCTTCTGTAAGGACGAAACGAGGCCCAGCCAAAAAGTTGGGTGACCATGAAAGGTACAGGATTGAAAAAGTCGCTGAAGACGGCACACCGATTGCTCCCCCTGATGTTGCAAAAAAAAGTAAAGCAATGCGGAGTTATTGTTAGGGACTACATCCCGATCACCGTTCGAGAATGGAATAAGCCAAGGGCGGGAGGAATAAGATATGTCGGCGACGTAGGCAAAGAAAACCTTTGGAAAAAGCTCATGGTTAATTTCACCCTGCCGGCGCCAGAGGTGGATCCAGATGAGGAGGATCCAAATGAGGCAGAAAAGATTGCCAAGCAAAAAAAATCATAGAGCAAAAAGTCAAGGAGTGGGCTTTTAAGAAGATGGCCGAGCTATTCAAGAACTGGAAGAAAAGATTGCACACCGAGTTTATCAACAAAGATAAGACTCCGGACTTCGATAAAGGGTATGAGAAGATAAGGGACGAATGGGAAGAATTTGTGGCGTACAAGAAATCGGAGGAAGCTCAGAAAAAGTCTGAACAAAATAAGGCAAATGCTGCTAAAAAGAAGTACCACCATACTATGGGGCCTGGTGGCTACGCCTTTAGCATGCCTAAGTGGGAGAAACTTGAGGCTGACCTGCTGGCTAAAGGGATCACTCCAAAGTCATACACATGGATCGAACGGGCAAGAAATTAGTTTTACGGGCATGGGGGCACGTTGGACGCAGAAGGGAAGTGCATATATAACAGAACACACAAAGATAAGCCCCTACTACCCATCGAAGGCATTAGAAATGCAGTAAAGGATGTTGAAGAGGGACGGTTCTGTCCCGATAGAGAGGATGACGAGCTCACACGTGCCCTTGGGAATAAGGAACACGACGGACGAACACGAGGTGTATCAGGCTCCAAGCCCAAGAAAATTGCGATTCCCGAGGACATGAAGAAATTTCCTGATAGAAGACATCAGAGGAGAAAGGAAAGGGAGGCAATGGAAGTACGCATTGCTGTAGACCGGCTGCGTAATATAGAAGAAAAATTAAAGCGGCAGCAGGATCAAATTGATGCACTTAGCCAGCAAGGTACTTGCGGCCAATCTCAGCGGCACATGGTAGAAGCTGCATGCGATGGTACTGGCGGCCCATCGAATCGGAAAAGCAGCGTGGCTTCCACGGAGCTCCAGGATGGTAATGATGATGCACTGACGATGGCTCCTCTTCGTCGCTACCCAGTGGATGATATCACGGAGAGCACACCTTGTGAGCTACATGTGAAAGTTTTTAACTTAACCATGAAGGTGGCGGTCGGCTATGCCGTACCAATTGGACCTAAACCAACTTTCCATTTCTCTCCGGTTCCACATGGCTACGCTGTTGTCGGGGTGGATGAAGTGATGAAAGAATTTGAGGAGCTGAAGCTGGAACACCCTGCAGGTGAAGATGGGGAGGTGGTTGAACTTGGAGAAGCCAAAAAAGGGACCATTCTATGGCCAAAGGAATTCATCGTGCTTCCAAACTGGTAGCCAAGGCCAGCGACTCCTCAGAGTAGCAATCCATCTTCGCCGCCGCCTCACCAGTCTCCAGCGCAACAGTCCTCTTCGTCGCCGCCGCCTCAGGCGCCTCTCCGCCGCTCACCAGTCTCCAGCGCAGCCGTCTCCGCCGCCGCGTCAGTCGTCTCCGCCCACTGAGGCTCAGCGTACCACCGCTGGTACTATGAGGGGTAAGCGATCACCGAAACGTAAAAGGTCGCCCCTCCCAAAAGTACCTCATAAGAATCTTCCCATGAGACCTTACGACTATACGGAGGAGGAAAATGCCGTGATCGCAAATGCCCAAAATAAAGAGTGGTGGGCTAACCGGAAGAAGCCGAAAGCGCCAGAGTTCCCCGCCACCCCAGAAGAAAAAGCCGCCGTCTTCAAAATGCTGAAGACCCTTGAACAACCCCCGCCAAGGCTGACACCAGACTATGACCGCTCTATTCGCAAGTCGGCTGAGGCAAATAAGCATGGTCGAAGAGTAGTAGTGCAAGCGGGAAATCAGTTCCCCAGCTCGGAGAACAGAAAAACCAGTCGTGCCCCCCGCTCAAAGTGTTTTCCAATACCGAGGTGGGGTCGAGCAGAGGTGCAGTCGACGTCGATCCTGAGTTTGTTGCAATGTACGGAGAAGCGGCCTCTGCTCAGGGCATGTCTATTCCTCAGTACTTAGAGCAGTTACAAGAGTTCCACGAGGTAGCATACAAATACCGGCACGGGTATACTCTCGTCAAACCTGAGCTAGTCAACGGTCTACCAACAAAAATGCGAAGATTGCATAAGTGGTACATGCGAGCCTCAAAGGAAGGGGGAAACTGGATCTACGTGGGATATAAAAACGAGCATTACGGGCATGGAGATGGCGTGATAATGATTGAATTTAGTGAATTATTTCAGTTATACCAACAAGACGCCATCGACAAATCTATCCTCAGTGCCTATTGTCTGTAAGTATTATTTCTGTAATTAAGTCTCTAGCTAGCTCAGCTCGTTCATTGCATGTATAATCTTACTCATCACTATATTAATTATGCAGAATGAAGATTCTCCAATGCAAAAGAGGACAAATCTATGACATTGGGTTCATTGACCCATATTTCGTTCATCAAAAAACTCTCCAAGGTCATTACATCGACACAGAGAATAACTTGGTAAAGGCGTTAAGATTTTCCGAAACCAAAAGGGAAATACTATTTCCTTACAACTACGGGTGAGTGTTACTGTCTTGTACACATTCTATTTCGCTTACTCGATGTTAAGTGTATAATTGATGACTTATGCGTGCGCAGCTTCCACTTTATTCTGCTAATCATTAAACCTGACAAAGGAGTAGTACAAGTCATGGACTCGAAACGTAAACGAGTGGGCAGACATGCAGAAATGCCTCCAAGGGTAATTTCAATCATTATGGCACTATATCGGCAACTTTCCGTTCATTCCCTGGTAGCAAGTAATTAATATATAACTCCTTTATTCATTTTCTTTGCCGGACAGGGCTTGGAAACGGTTCACCGCCAAGGCTAGGGGTATTTGGGCGCCGGAGCTAAAATTTGAACCAGTAAATGTAAGTACTACTAGCTAGATCCGCGCATCTCTTTGATTCTAGTTTCAATACCATTATCATGCTTGATTATTATTTTGATTGAACTCTGTTCTCGTAAAGTGCTTGAGTCAGGAACATGGGAATAATTTATGTGGATACTACGTTTGCGAGTTCATTCGCCAAATGACCCAAGAGACGGGCAGCCGGTACTTAGAACAATTTGAAGTACGTAAACAATATTCACAATTTTAGTTTATTGCCATCAATTGTGTTTAGTTTCATTCATATATATTGACCCCTTCTTTAAATTAGATCGAACGGTTGTGGGACGGTCTTCTACCACAAGATCGCGTACGAGCAATTCAAGAGGAAATTACGGGATTCTTAGATGCAGATGTCATAGATCCGAAGGGAGAATACTATCGGAAGGTTGAAATGCAAGGGTGAGTGTAAAAGAGATGTATATATGCATGAAACTCGTGTGTACATGTACCGTTTGTAATATGTTCGACCAAGCACGACGAATGAGATGTGTGTAATATATTCATGACGATGATGTGTAATAGTGGTTCCTTCATTGCTGTATGTAGTACCATCGAATTGAGTGCGAGATGGAGAGCCGGCGAGTGAGAGATGAGCCGGCGAGTAGTACCTACACAGAAATATCGAAACTTGGCCTCGATGAGCCGGCGAGTGAGAGATGGAGAGCACGTCGGCGATGCGAAGAATAGGGAGACGACGGGACAAAGAGAAGTGGCCCAAATAAACCCTAAACCCTAAAGCCTAAACCCTAAATACAAAATCATTGTTCAAAAAAAAAGTCAAAACATCAGTCCAGGTTCGTACGAACCGGGACCAATGAGTCTCCCCCCACGCTGCAGAACAGCCCACGTGGACACCCATTGGTCCCGGTTCGTGGCCGAACCGGGACCAACATTAGTCCCGATTGGCCAGTCCTGGTTCGGGAACCGGGACTGATAGCCCAACCGAACCGGGACCATAGGGCCTTTTTCTACTAGTGCTGAGCGTCGCCTGTCTAGAGAAGGGTTCCAAGTACTCAGCGGCCTCCTCTCCTGCGACGCCGACAAGAGGCTGCCGGCGAGCGTCGCCCTCAGGCTTCCATGGTTCACCAACAACGTGGACGACGCTCCCGACTCTTTGTTCTGAAATACACTTTTCGTACTGTCTCTGTTCTTGTGACAGGCATGTAACTTCAATATTTGTAAGGCTCTGCTGCCTGTTTTACTTGGTATAAGTTCATTTGTAGCAAGGAATAGTCGACTTATGTTCACAAATAACCATGTGTATTTGTGTAGTGTGTCCGTCTGGTTGGGTTTGTATAAGAGATGACCTTCCACATACCGAAGTTGCGTGCTGTGGAGATGGTTTTTGTGTGGGTTTCAAACTTCGAACTCTATTTTCAAGTACAGTCATCAATTTTTCGAAATGTTTGAACTTTTCAAATGTAACTGTGAAGATCTTCTACTTTTTAAATTTCTCTTCAAAGTTTACTGAAATTTTCTGCACAACTTTGTTGACAATTGTTAACTGAAAGCTTATCTTCTTCCAACATAAAAAGAAAAATGTTCTTCCAAAATTGCTGAAAGCATATAGTTTAGGACAGCAAAATTAACCGCCGAGAGCTACACAGATAGTCAAGGGCCAACCATCTCAATTGTTTTCGTACTATGATACAAAAAACACTCAATAACTTACTCTGACATCGATTCATGCATCCGAAAATCAATATGGACAAATAAACAAAAAACTGCAATAATACAATAACTGAGCAGGGCACGAAAACACAACCACTTCCAAACAGATTATCTAGATCAGACCAATGGATTGTACAAGAACGCAATCAAAAGGTCAACAACCATGTCTTACAACGATAAATAAGCAACAAAATGCTATGTCTTACCACAACATAGATAAGATCCAACAAAAAAAAACATTTCTACTCTTGTACTTCCGGCAACCAAAATAACAGCAGGACCACAGCCCCATCACATGAACAAGTTCGGCCTCGTCGCCTTGAAGGTGGTCTTCAGCTTCCAGGTTTGGTCGCCTGACCTTCCGGTACACAAGGGGAACTTGATCTCTCGGAGTTGCCTGGTCTTCACACATCATAAGATCCAACGAACATCTTGTACTTACGGTCACCAAAATAACAGCAGGACCACAGCCCAATCACATGAACAAGTTCGGCCTCGTTGCCTTGAAGGTGGTCTTCAGCTTCCTGGTTGGTGGCCTGACCTTCTGGTACACAAGGGGGAACTTGATCTCGGAGTTGTGAAACTGCTTGGTGTTATCACGCTTGCAGAGCTTGAAATGGACAGTGGCAGTCTTGATGATCTGAATGCAAGGGGATCTCACACGGTGGCGAGAGGCCATCTCAGTGTACATCTGCTCCACAGCACCATTCAGGGTGGTGTCACGGTACTCCTTGTACATGTTGTGATAGCCGGTTCTGCTCTGGTAGCGCAGCCAGATGCCATAGTTCTTGATCGTGGTTGGGTTCTTCTCAAAGATCTGATGCAGAAAAAAATGAGCTATGCAACTCAAGCAAAAGTACTAATGCAAGATGAGCAAGTGATGCATAATACTGAAACCTACTAAAGTAAAGGACAAACAAAAACATGTCTAATATATTGAGCAAAAAAGCAATCTGAATAAAAATCAGATAGATTTAAGAATCAAGGTCAATCAAGGTTTATGTGAGCTATGGCTAATACTACCATGACAGACAAGCCAGATAGATTTTAAAATCAGGGTAAATCACAAATCAGAAGTGAGAAGTGAATTTTATTAAATAACAAATATGACAGTATAATGACGAAACCAGATACACATCATGTGCGCTCCTTTAGATGAAATGGGATGTGACAGGAAGTGTTCAACCGAACTTAAACTGTTGCTGCAACCTAGTCATGTCAGTATAAATTAGATTAACAAAACAAAGCATTCGCACATCGGAGCAAAGTATCAGAACTAATTTACACATAGATAAGTTCATACAACTACATAGTATCAGAACTAAATTACACACATATAGTTTCCTGCTGTAGAGGAAACAATCAGAAGATGCCAGATTAGACGAGGAAGGCAGAGTACCTCGTTGATGGCGAGCATCTGGCCATTGCTCTTCTTAACCTTCTTAAGCTTCCTCAGAAAATACCTGCACACACACGCGCATGAGAAGAGCCACGTCACGAATATCGAATCGGACACGAAACGATCCTTCAGATATCGCGAGGAGATCGCTCACCAGAACTTGCTCTTGGCGCGCACCTCGTTGGTTGCCCAGAGCTTCATGCGGTAGATCTTGGGCTGCTCATCGCCGGGCGTCGGCAGCGCGCGACCGACCACCTGGTACTGATGGAACTGCAGACACACACACGCATGGAGACGAATCAAAAACACGGATCAAGCGCATGGAGACGAACGCGTCCAGAATATAAACGCCCGGAGGACTAGATTTTACCCTGAAGGCCCCCATTTGACGCGAGCTCCTCGAAACCTAACCTAGCCTAACGAGATGAAGAGGGCGGCGGGCGGCGGGCGGCGGGCGGCGGCCGAAGGAGTCGTCCGTGTGAGGGAGAGAAGTGTTTGGAGATCTCAAGTGTTTGTAGGTGGCAAGTTTGGCTGTAAACCCTAATGGGCTTTGTTAACTCTGTAGGCCTTTTTTTTTTTTTTTTGAATGGTCACCGGGGGAGGGAGAAGACCCTCCACCTGAATTGTATTCATTTTCTGTTTAATGGGTTCAAACGAACCAGAATTTTACAGGGAGGAACGAAGAGAAGACAAAACAAAACAAAAACAACGCACACCAACACACACACAAAGGGGGCGGGAGAGGGGTACATGTGCACTTGAGAAGCACTAACAGGCGTGCTTGCATGACGACCACCACCAGGAAGACGGGCAGGAGAGTGCTTTGAGGAGTGCGTCCGACGCCGTCGAAGGGAATCACGGTCCCGAGACATTGCAGATTGCAGCACCACCACTTGCTTGCATGGAGACTACCCCACAAGCTGGCGAACCAGGAGCGAACGGGGACCAACGAGTGAGACTGGCCTAGCACCAGCGCCACGAACCTTGACCCCGACCTCAGCCAAAGGGGCAGCCCCAAGCACTCTGGCCTAGCACCAGTGCCACGTGGGGAGGCGACCTCGCCGCCGAAGGGGGCCGATCAACCGAGACCGCACCAACAACACGAAGCTCGCGACAATGCCGCCACCATCCCCATCGGATATTTGCCAAGCTTGCACAGCCAACAAGCACGCCAAGAGCACCAAATGGCAGCACTACGAGGCCAAAAGCCTCGCTGCCTGATAAACCCAAGAACAGCAAGCTCAACACGCCAATCAGGCCCAAAGGCGAAGAGCAGGGATCCTTGCAACGCCTTCAAGAAGGGCAGCCACGCCCACAAGCGCGGCCGTCGCAGAGCTTTCGCTCGGACCTCACCTGCACATCGGGGTTGCGAGCAATGCAACAGCTCCAACACCACGCCTCCAACAAGGTAAGCAACGCCCGGAGGGCCGCCGTGGTCTGCTCACGCACAGAGCATGAGCACGGGTTTCCCCGGGAGCTGGCATCAAGACGCGCCACCGAGCCCAAACCTGAACCGGAAGCCAGAACGGCAGAGGCCACCGCGGGAAGCTTCCGGACGCCGTCTCCCATCAGCGCGCACCAGAGGGAGCCGAGTGCGGCCCCACCCAGAGATCACCACCTCGGTCAAGTCCGGCCGCATGCACCAGGCGAGGGGACGGGAGACCCGCCGCCAGAGCCCGCCAAGTTTGGTACAGCACGAGGCTGCAACGCACCCGCCGTGCCACGCACGAAGACGAGACGAAGAACCGGGGGGTGGGGGAGGGGGAGAAGAAGCCAGTGCAGCCGCTGCCGCAGATGTGCATGGATGAAGGGAGACGGCGCACCACATCGGGGAGCCCGGACTGGGATCGCCCAGGCCAGCTGCCAGCACCGCCACGGTGCCCAGGAGCTGGCGCGAAGAGGCGCCCCCCGCGCCTGCCTGCAGCCGGAGCCAGCGCCGCGGCCCGCCGAAGCCCATCTGGGCCCGAACAAGCCCGCAGAGCAGCCGGACTGCAGAGGCGCCTCCGTTGCGAGGAGGACGAGCCACCTCCGCCGTCGTCGATTGGCGCTCGCACCGGGACACCGCGACTCCTCGCCGCCGTGCCCGCTGCCAACCACGCCCCACCGCCGCCGGAGAGGGGTCTGCCGCCTTGCGCACGGAGGAATCCCCGCCGCCGCCATTACCGGTCACCGCCTGGGGCTTTTGCCCGGCGCGACCTCTAGCAACGGCGAGGAGGGAGGGGGTGAGGGAGGGAGAGGGGGAGGGCGGCTAGGGTTTGGGCCCCCGGTGTCGCCCGAGAGCGACACGGGAGGCGGAGGAGGCTAATCGAAGGTCAAGTTGGCACCATTTAACTGGTCGCCTTTTGTTATTTATTAGTTGGGCTTCTTTTATTTACTGTAAGTCAGGCATTCGCTTTTCGTTCCTTACCACTAGGGGATAAGGCGTGGACTCCGCCGCGCCGTGGGCTTTTTTTTTAATTATTCGATCGTAAAATTGAGGAAATTGGAAAATCGTCAACATTTTGGAAATGGTTTAAATTCAAAAGTCATTAAGTTTTGGAATAGTTTAGCACTTTTAAATTCAATTTGGAAGATGAAATATGGTGGCGTAAAATATTATAATAAGTTTGTATTCTCTGCTAGAAATTTATTTTAATGTTATATTCTATTGGGTGAGCGTATCATTATGATACCTGTTTTGAAATATTGTTGGTGGATACATCTGAAGATCATGCGAAATGAATTTGGTTTTTTTTGAAATACTCACGATACTAAAATCTTCGAATGTGTTTTGGAATATTCGCAGTATTAAAATCCTGAAGTGCGAAATGAATTTGAATTTTTTTAAATATTCAGGGTACTGAAATCTTCGAATGTGTTTTGAAACATTCACAGTATTAAAATCTTCAAAAAATGTTTGCATTATGCTATAAGTAATCAGCATTTTTTTTGTGTAATCATTTTCATATTTTTCACTAAAATGTTCGAATGTGTTTTGAAAAATTCACAGTATTAGTTCGAATGGGGTTTGAAATATTCGCAATATTAAATTATTCAAAAAATGTTTGCATTATGCTATAAGTAATGAGCATTTTTTTTGTGATCATTTTCATATTTTTTTCGTATTTTTTGATGAATATATCCTAAGATATTAATTTTGCAATATTAATCATTTTGCTGTTTTTTTCAGAGGGAAAAGGGAAGAGCCGCTGACAGCTAGGACCCGCGCTGACGTCGTGGTGACGTCAGCGGTTGCGCCGCCAGATCCGCAGCGGCGGCGTTGTGCTCGCCGGCGGCCATCCAGGGCGAGTCTGGACACGCCGCTGGGCGCGCTGGAAGCGCCTCGGCGCGGGCGACCTGGACGTGGCGGCGCCGCCACGATTTGGTCGCCGGAGCGGCCGCGCCGTCGCGGGGACTCGACAGAAAACGGCGGCGTCTCCGGCGCGATGAGGGCACCCGGACGGCGATCCGCGGCGAGGAGCTAGAGGGCGCGCCGGCGGACCTCGGCGTCGCGTCCGATTTGGTCGGGGCAGCAGCAGCGCGGCGGCGATTTGCGCCGGCGGCGGCGGCGACCACGGCGTCGTGGGAGCGGGAGGAGAGCTCGGTGTTGTTTTGCAAAAAAGTCCTAGGATTTTCAAGAAATTGCAGAAAGGTCCTCCCGCAGTGAGGACCGTCGAATTCATGCGAATTTTGGAAAACGTGAGAGCTTTTTTGAAAAATGGTCGGGCGACCGGGTGGGCGACCGGCTGGGCGCGCGGTGACCGGCGGGTGACCGGGCGACGTGGCAGTCTCCGATTGGCCTAAAATCAACATGAACAGTGCGTGGGTGGGATAGGGGAGACGGAATGGTTGGCGACGTGGAGGGCTGGAGAGGGCAGGGATCCTTCGGCCTTTTATATATAGTAGGATTACTGACAAAAATCCTCGAAAAAAATGTGTTACTGACAAAACATGCGGAAGAAAAGTGTTACTGACAAAGTAACTTCATTCATCACTCGATAAAACCAGGTGTTGCCCACAAAAAACATCGATGTGATTAGATAGAGGGAACTGATGAGCGGACTGTCACTCTAATTAGAGATACAACGAGTTAATTAGGACAATAACAACGACATCCGCCTCAAGTCAACAGTAAAGAGCAACAACAACATCCAAATCAGTCATGGATCGATCTACTCGGTCTCTAGTCTCTTAGCAGCTTGCGATGCACTCCAGGCCCTCATCTCCGCCAGGATCTTGTCTCGCGCCAAGAACTCTTTGGCCATCTCCATATCGTACAGTTCGTCGTACGTCATGTACCCCATGTAGGCGGGTCGGTCCTCCTTGGGGACGGGCGGCGGGCAGCTGGCGTAGATCTCTTCCATGGAGGGACACCGAATTGTGGTCCGGTAGAAGTCTTCCTTGCTCATGCCAGTCCACTCCCTCACCTTCTCCTTGTTCTCCAGCCACCAATAGAAGTCATACGGATCCTCAACCTTTGGCTCGACAGGCGCCTCTTGTTCGCCAGCATTCGCGTGCTTATCTTCTTTCTCCGCGGGACGATCGTCCTGGCCCATTTCGCTGCCCGACGTCTTCTGACGACGAGCTCGGAGGTGGCATTGCTGTGCCGGGGCCGCCGGAGCGTCCGCCTTCCTCTTGAGCGCGGGTTTCCTGTGGTTCTTGGCGGCGGCGCGCGGGCTGAAGTACACCTTGCAGAGGGTCACCTCGTCCTGCCCGTCGTCGTGCAGGCCGAGCTCCACCATGAGCCACCCGGACCGGACGCGCACGCCGTCCTCCTTGGTCACGAACGAGAAGTTCTGGCGGTACCCTGCACCGTCGCGGTGCGCGGAGACCACGGGCTTGGACCCGGCCTCGGAGTGCCACCACCCCTCCCCTGAGTCCACCGTGCGCGCCTTCCGGCCGCCGCCTCTGGCCCGCACGGCCGTGAAGAAGTACCACACCTCGTCGCCATTGCTCGAAACCGCCGGGGCGTGCTCCCGCGTGAGGTCGACCGGGTGGGCCGCGTAGACGTCGCCGTTGTGGATGAACCTGCACGACTTGTCGCCGGAGAGGGCGCGCGGGTTGAGGTACGACGCGATGAGCTCCTGCTCCGAAGGGTGGTCGTCGAGCACGAAGTCCTGCCGGTTCGGCGCAGCCTTGTAGCGGCGGGTGGGAGCGAGAGTGACCATGGTGTGTGATGGAATGGAATTGCTCAATCGGAGCCAGTGTGCGAGGGAATTGCTCAATCGAAGAGGAGTGTGTAACTGAATTGCAAGTGAGCTGAGCTGATGGATTGAGATCTACCGGTCGGGGAGAGCTCGACCGTTACTTATACCGACCGATCGCGCGAGCTGCTTCGCTCGGATTCCGATCTCGACTCCTAATCGCTACGGAGACGCGTTCGAGCGGATTTTGGAGACGGAGTTCGTGTCGGACAGTACTCGGATCTCAACTCCATACTTGAGTTCCAAGTTTCCATATTTGGGAAACTCTACGCGGTTTTCGATTTTTCACTTTCCTTGCGGGGCTTGCGAACAGTATGGAATGTCCAGTGACCACCTGACTCGACTAGGGGTGGCCGTTCTTAAGAGAGAAAAAAACCATGCTGCTATCAATAGCCACGTGAGCTCAAGTTTACATAATTGAGAACACAACGGGGGTTTCCAATATTTCACCTTTTTTCCATGGTTTGCTAACAATATGGAATGTTCGATAAGGGACTCTAATCCAAACAAAAATCACATCCCAATGGCACCACCAAAATGGATAGTGTTCACAATGTCCATCTTCCCCCAAATATGGGGAGGTTCAGAGGTTCCTAGCTTGTCCGCTGCAGGTCCCCCTGGCCCATTTGGTTGTGCGATAGAGGGGACCCCCCCCCCCCCCCCCCCCCCCTAGTCACACCTCTCTCCTTCCTCGAACTCATACTCTTCAAATTTCAAATCAAGCCGCCACCGACCATGGAGGAGAAGCTGTCCCAAATGCTGAGAGGTGGGTGGGGTCTCGTTGCTGATTTGTGAAGTCGGTCACGATCGGCCGAAACATGAATGAAGTGAACTTGAGCTCTCTAGTGCTTCCATTTTCTCTTAGAAAGCATTTACTACTCCCTCCAATCCGTTATAAGTGCCATGGGCTTTTAACATACGTAGCACAATGTGGTAGCTATACTACCGATACTTATTACAAACCAGAGGGAGTAGTATTCGATCAGATTCCGAAAGATAAAAAAGACAAGTGATATATGAACTGGTTTTGTATCTACCCTTCGTTATCTTCAACTCTCTTTCTCTTTTGGTAGAGGAAGACATTCCCAGTATAGATGACGATTCTTACTTGAGTATTCATTCACCTAAGGATCGATGGAAATATTAAGGTCCCCGTTCAAAGTAGATATAGATCGATATGATACTCTCATCTTAGGAGACACTTCTTCCATATGTTGATCTCTAGATCCCATTGCCCTAGCTAAGAGTCGCAGCGAAGCATGCACCCAGGAAGTTGTGCCCGTGAAAGTAACAATGAGCCAAAACAGCTTGGCTACATCCAACAGCCACCCTCCTAGGAGCTTGTCGCCGGTGTTCATCCGCTGCACCACTGCGCGGCCACAACCGAGTCAATTCTCCCCGGGGTCACTGATTCGACTGTGCCACTCGCTTGCATTTCTCTTCTCATCCGGTGAGCTACAGTTCGAGATGGCGTCCATTGACTTCACCATCCCGAACAATCAGTGGTGGTGCTAGGAATTCAAAGTTGATTATTCAGTTTGAGACTATGTAGTCAAATTTATATATTGATGAGATTTTCAAATTATTTTGCATGAATTGTACTCATATACACAGAAATTGTGTAGTCAAGTGACTACACAGATTGTGTGTGGCTTTGCATATGTGAACAATTTCTCCATAGACGCTAGATCCCGATGGCCAAGGAGTACTCAACCTTGTTGCGTATGTGTCCACCAATTCGCCGGTACTCCAACGGTAGACACGGACGTTCTCGACCGGTGATAGCGAGGACGCCCAAAATTTGACCGGCGAAAATCTTTTGCGCTGGTCGAGGTGTGTTTGAAAATTTACTTTGATAATTTGCTTGATAAATTTCAAGTATAATGTATTAGATGCATTTTTATTTGCTTTTATGAATCATCGTAAACGTGTTCGATGCATATTGGCCGAAATGTGATGATGTTGCTTTGTTTGATGCATATGTTGTGATTGTAAAAGTTCGCAGATGTGTTGACGAAGAAGGGGAACAGTGTGCAACTCTGTCAAGGGGAAGGAAGTGGGAGAAAGATGTTGCAAAGTGTGCGGCCTCCTTAAATAATTGCAAAAATCCTTGTCAAAATGATGTGGGTCAATGAGGTGTTAAGTGGAAAGAGAGTTAAGTTGGGGGAGCAAAACAAAGATCAACTTTAAAAAGCTATATTAGAATCAAACCGAGAATGTGGAGATTGAGAGGAACAAGATGGACATCGAGAATAACAAGATGGGGATTAAGAAGGAGAAATTGGCCAATCACGGGGACTTAGGCGGAAAAGGTTGCAACTGACAAAATGAGAGCGACATGGAAAAACTTAGTACTAAGCCGGAAAAGGTTGCAACTGACAAAATGAGAGTGACAGCGGAGGCAGAGCAACTAGGTCTATCAATGTTGGCCGAGGAGTGTCGAGTCATGTTGGACAATAGAACCCTCATGGCATTGAAGACGAGGTCTGTGTGTTTTTATGAACTTTTTTCTGTTATGTGATCAGTTTAGCACTTCGATGGATGCTCAACACGATAAACTTTTAATTGTGAACTTGATTTATGACGTTTGCATATTTGTGTGATGGTTTGTTGATGATTATGTCATGTAATATTTTTTTATGAATACTATGATGGTAAAACAAGGAAATAGAGACATAATGGATAAATATGGACAAGGTTCCGGACGACATCCCCAAATGAACAAGATTGGCGAAATCCAAACACAAGTTTGGGGTGCCCTTAGAGATGCCCTAACCAGCGGACTCAAATAGTCGTCCTTACGAAGGGTATGATGCTCTGCGTCGCCACGTGAGGTACAAAGTCTTAAAGCTGAATAACCTTAAACAACCACTCAAGGACAAATCACGCCGTAAGTGGATGTTGGTGTTAATTATCGTTGAATTAGGGGACTATGGTTTTATAAGTTTTACACATGTATTAGTTCAGGACATTGAAAAGGTGAGGTCAATGGTGACCCCTATACAAAAGGATAAGAGAAGACGACATCTTATCTTTTTGAATGTTTCTTCTTACAACTTACACCGTACTATGAAGATGGATCAAGCTTGTAAGATTTTGTGATAGAATAGGCCATACACATCCCATAGCATCCACACAAAAGTTTTTATAAATACCCGCTTGCAACCCCTTTAGTTTTTTTGGTTTTCACCTCCCAGGTCTGGACGTTCTAGATCTGTGTTCGACTCGTGTGCAAATTGCTTTGGTTGGACTTTGTTGCCGCTCCGGTTAATAGGCCGGACACCCCGCACAGTTCGGACATGTCTGGACTTCTGTAGGCCTGGGTAATGCGCAGATTTGGTGTCCCCTCATATTGCCTTTCTCCTCCTTGGAAAGGGCATGCTTTCAGATCTAGTTTTGCCTCACCACTATTGAGTTTCAAACTTTTGATTCCTCCACAATTAACCATCCACTAAAGGTTAAAAGCGTCAAATATGTAATAGTTCTCTAAAACACCTAGTTACCCCTCCCGTCTATGAGACATCTTGATTTTCACTAGGCAAAAACAAGGTCTAGCAAGGAGACCCTAAATGGGCCTTAAAATAAGGAGGACGATAAGTTCCACATTCAACCCCATTTACTAGGGTGGTGTGGGGAGGCCCCTAAAGTTTTTTCGCGCTTGGACAATTCCTTCCACCGAATGACTCCCTCTCCTCTCGCCTGATGTCATTGTCGCCCACCCCGTGGCTCCTCCACCGCCGCCCGCCCCCTACTTCCCTGGCCACCTCCTTCCCTCCCCAAGCTCGCCACAACCGTTCCACCCCTGCAGCCACATGTGCGAGCCCTCAGATTTTGGTGCGCCCACTCATAGTCATGTCCGCCTCAACACCACCTCTGCTCGCCTCCATCACACACCCCTCTCCTCTGCTCGAAGAATAAACAGGTTGCGAAATAAGGCTACAGTCAAATTCAAAGGCATTATGATGACGGTGCGACGAGTTTGGTTTGGGGTGTGCAACAGTGTCATGCTTAGTCTGCCTTGCCAGTGTGTTTGCGTTTTCTCGGAGCACCCTTGACCTAGTTTAGCTAGATGGCTTGCTCATTTGCCATGGGTTTCACCCAGTTTTCCTCTTAATTAAAAGAGCAATCCTTAATTAAAAGAGCAATCCGGTTCTCCTGTACCATTCTCTTGTTCATGAATATAGCCGTTCTCCTGTTATCATTAAGAAAAAAACCACCAATATTGGGTGAATGAACAATTAACAGATATGGACACACTTCTTTACCAAAATACATATATGATCTATGCCGTTCCACTCTAGAATTATAGGTCATACAGCACATATGGGGGTGAATCAGTCTCCTTCCACTATAATCTTTCTATGAATACATTATACATGTTCAAATCAGAATACTCAAACAGGGTAGGGGAAAATTTCTCATAAAAAAGAAGAGTAGGGGCAGAATAAACATATATATTAAGCAAACCGCTGATAGTGTAAGACAGTTCACCACACCTCCACTCCTTTTGTGGCACCAAGCAGCATGGCAATTGCAGCAAGTGAAGCCTGTCCGTGGCACCAAAACGTTCTCACAGTTAGTACAAGTTTCTCACTCAATTATAACAAACAAGAAGACAATAATAGAATTGTAGTGCAAAGCCACGACTATTATATTTTACAGGACCGGTAATTCCTTCCATTTATGTGCAGTGATGCATATTTTGCAAGATCAACTTTTTCTTCATTATTTCAGTGCAGAGACTAGCTAAGTATGTGAATGAATGCCAAACAAGCAATGCCAAAAACCTTTATTTAACCAGTATGCTTCGCTTTTAAGAAAGCATGTAGAAGGTGTACAACTATGCAGCTGCATTCAGTCTTTGGTTTGGATCTCCCTACTCTAAGGTAATGCCATCTATCATAGGTGATACTGTTATAATGAAGCAAGTGGCAGGATTTTGCTATTTTCTTTGTGGCTTGCATGCACTAACTATTTTAGATATAACTGATACTGCAGCTACAGTCTGAAGTCTCAGAGAAAAGAGAGCATGATGTAAAGTTGTTCACCAGCACAAGGAAAACTGGAAACACATAAATGTAGCTGGCAGTAGCTTAGAAACTGCATATAATTACGTTGGAAAAGACTTACAGCAATAGTGCAAGCAACATATCCGGGCTTCTCCCTGTAGTCATGTACTCGGACGCAGATTAGGACAAAAGCTCCAACATACCATGGAATGGCAGCAAAGAAGAAGCCCATAATGAACCTTTTTCAAACAGTAGAAACAGAAATTCCTCAGGGTCCAATCCAAGAATCTGAGATGCAATGCAAAATAATAAATGTTCTGAGAAACTTACAGACACCAACCCATGCCAAGGCCACAGCATGGAAGACGTCACATCCTCACAGGCCTTCCTTCGACAGGAGGTATATAACCTAAGAACAAGCATAATGATAAAATGAGCAAGCAAAGTTAAAACTTCGATTTTAATTATTCATGACATCTCTTCCTCAAAGGAAATTGCGCATTTTGATTTGAGGCTTTCAGAACATTCTTAATGTACGATTCTGCAAAATGATGATGAATCATGTTTTTGCACAAACATACCAGACAAAAGCAACATGAGGTTGCTTATAACTTAACTTTGGTCTAAAAAAAACTTTGTTTGACCTTTTGTATGTTCTTGCATGACATTTTTGTAATTCGTGTTAAGTCTTTAGCAAAATTGAACACACAAGCGTACACAATTTACTTTTCACTATTAACCTCCAACGCTTCTACAAAGACATGCCTAGCGTGATTAACTGCAATTAGGAATGTAGTGTTGGCTAAATATGCAACTGAAAAGGCTGTATCTTATCAGAAATCTCGAGCATAGTGTATCTCATACACCAGCAAACAGGCAGCCTCTCAAGTGAGTAACTCTACATAGTGATAGTATGCTCCATTTTTGTTGAGAGTCGTAAACTGAAACAAAATGACAGATGAAACCTAAGATTCAGATATGCTGAAGACACCAGGGAAGGCATTTGTGTTGTTCCCCCGTAACGGTAGAACCTATGTTGAAGTAACTGAGGAGTAAGAAACTCGTAACCAGAAATATGTTCTATGCATCCCCCAAATCTTACAAGGCATTGGAAATTTGGAACCCTATGTGACCAGAATGATCTATGTCTGGAAGGAGTGAAACTGGAGAGTTTTCAACGCTTCCAGATTAAACTACCGAGAGGTGGCATACCTAGCTTTATGAGATATTTTTTTTTTGTGAAAAGGACCCTGGTATTAAAAGAAACACCGAACGGTACAAAACATTTCAACAAAAACGAAAAATATAACGAGATCCTTGAGATGCCCTTCATCTTCAACCTCCAGACCGTGTCGACGGCGCGCTGCCGCTGCCGCTCCTCCCAGAACCGGCTTGACGTTGTTTGTTGCGGACGGGAAGTCGCCGAACGGGTCTAGAAGACCACATCCGTCCCAGAGTCGAAGAAGAAGGATGAACCGCCGATGAAGCTCCACGACGATCCAGAGACCGCCACCGCCAGAAGAAGTCCTTGAGAACCACACCACTCCCACGGGCTTCTCGACGTCGCCACCGAGTTAGGACTGAAGCCAGGGAGACATTATTGCAAGAAGCGCCGCCGCCACCACCAAAACGACGCCCCAACAAACCTGGACACTAAACCTAAAAAACGGAGCCCTCCCGCCAACGAGCGCCGAGATCCACCGCGCGTCCATGGCCCGGAGGCCACAGAGGCAGGGCAGACCTGCGGCGGCGCCGACGGGAGGCCGAAAGATGCGATCGCCTCGGTTGGAGATGTGATCGCCTCGGCTGGAGTCAACCTAGCTTTAGGAGAAGTAACTGAGTACGGCTGTGTGCATCATCACGATGCAGAGGCTGGGGCGATGCTCCCATTAAAAAAAAAAAAAAAGCAGACGGCTAGTGCGGTGGTGCTTTGGAAGTCCTCTTGTGCAATTCGGGGTTTATTTAGGGTTTGCTCCCCTTACAAAACAACCTTTTCAATGTAATTATTTCACTCCTAATAGGAAAGGCAGTGCTCATTCCAGTTTCCTCAAAAATAAAAATATTAAAAATGAATGATCTATGTGAGATAAACTTAGTATGCTATTTTCAAGTTTCTAATTGAATTTTTTTTTCAGATCATAAGGAATAGGGACAACAGATGTTCATCTAGTACTGCCGATTTCTCCACATGCTTACAGCTTGCACCAAATCAATAGCACATGAAAAATTCCCCAAGAACGATAAAAGGCACCCCAGCTCCCACACATCATTCATATCGCAGGCATCAACCAAGAGAAGCACATGATCGACAAAGGGTTTCCCGTACCTTGCACGGCCTGGTAGCCGTGGCCGTAGTAGGGCGCGGCGGCCGAATAAGCCTGCTGCTGAGGAGGGTAGACCGCGTACGAAGCCTGCGGGTAGTTCTGGAACTGAGGCGGTGGAGCAGGCTGGGGGTACCCGACTGCCGGCTGCGGGAACTCGCCGGAGCCGGAGGAGGCCCCGAAGGTGCCGTACTGGTGGGGGTGCTGCTGCGGCGCCGACGGCGGGGATCCGGAGGCGGAGGCGGAGCGGTCCTTGCCGTCGGCGGCAGGCATCTCGCCACCCATGGCGGTGGCGCGGGCCGTGGGGAGGATTTGCTGCTCGGGTTGGGGAATCGAGACGCGGGAGAGACGGAGACGAGTAGCCTAGGAGCAAAAGGCTTCCGAGGATTAGTCAGCTCTGTCAGGGCCTTGATAGATTTAGCTGGCTTTTGTTAACGATGGGGTTTGGCCAACGTGGCAGTCCAGCCTGTAGAACTCGACACGCTAAAAATCATGAAGAGGCCACGTTTCTCAAAGGAAACTTGACGACTAATAGCCCCAATTAACAAGGCGCTGGCGTTTTCTTCGTTTAGCAAGTTCCAAATGCCACAGAAAAATGTATAGATTTGAGGCCACAAAGAGAACGTGTTGCTCGCCTAGCCTCCAAGCAATCAGACTGGCGTAATAAGCTGTTTCTTCTCAGCTTTGTCGTATAACCCAAAATAATAATAATAATAATACTGAGCTTTCACGCATTAATGGCGTCATCGAGAAAATACATACACAAGAATATCAAAGAATTATACGTAGAGAAAAACGAGCTGTCGCAATTTTTCTAGTGAAGAGATACGATTTTTTCGAGGAGGTCTCTTGTCTCAGTCTTGTGCCAGAAATGGCTTGCAACGAGAACCATTGTATTTCACAGAAGTGGGGAAAACTCCCCAACGGCCAACGGGCCAACCCCAAGTAGTACAAGTAGAACCAGAGACCAAACCAGACAATGGCTCATTATTTCCTCCCAATGTTGCAGCGAACGAATTATTTAACCTACACCGCAGCTGCGACCCTCTCCAGCCGATCGTGAGTTCAAACCACCAGGAACACCGCCACCATTTGCAAAGCTTTGGCAGGACCAGCTCAGACCTTCGATGGCGGATCCTGGATACCGCAAATCAGATTTGCGGGCACAGCTACATCGATCATCTTTGGGTAGGCCAAGTTCAGATCTGCCCAATGCGAGAGTAAAAAAGGGTCAATTTATCTTCCGTTTCGTATAGAAATTAGAAGGAGAGAGATTGTTATGATCCGAAGAGTGGCCATGCTCGGAAACAACACGGGTATTCATGGGTAGCAAGATAGGTACTTACTTTCCATAATTGTCTTGAACGTTTCCTGTAGACAGAAGAGGTAAAACATAGTTAAGGAAAACCAATACAGGTTTTTTTCTAGGGAAAAATGAAGAATTTTAGCCTAATTAGCAGGTACCTTATCTTTCGTTAATCGCGCATTGTAGGCAGACTCCTCTTCAACAGTACTTACCTGTAAATAATTCAAGTCAAACGACTGACAACTTGGTCAGCAAAATTTAAGATGATGAGTAGCGAGTATGCCACTTACTGTGAAACCTTTGTAGTCATGGGCTGGATAAAGCAGGGTATCCTTTGGCAAAGTGAAAATCTGATGAGGAATGAAAAGTTTTCAGTTAGTTAAGTTTTTTTTGTTTCTAATCAGTTAGTTAAAATGCATGCATTTCCTCACACTTTCGTACAATAAGCAAATATTTCATGTACTTGCCTGTGAATGCACTGACTGATACAACTCATCAGAGCTTCCTCCCTGGAATGACATGGAACAAAGTTGAGCTACTAACACAAAAGGCTAGTATCTATGGTCAATCAGAATTTCTAACCATGAATTTTGAACATCTACGTACAAGCAGAACTTATGTTTCACTCACAGACTACCGCTACTATGAAGTATAATATAACTGGCAGAATAAATTTTCAGTGCTTAAAAACTAGTCTATAGCTTTGAAACAGCACAACACTTTCCCTTATGAAGTATTTCCCTAAGATTTATGCTTTTCCTATTTGTTCTGGAATTTCGATAAGATATGTTTTTCCGGTTTTCTATCACCAAGAAGTTTGGTCACAACATTACCTGGAAGTCCGTCCTTCCACATGCACGTATGATTAAGGCATCACCAGTGAAAGCCATCCTTGGTGAAGGTTGATCATCACTGTCACCTGTTACATAAGTCACACAGCCAGCAGTGTGGCCAGGAGTAGCTCGCACCTGGAAAGAATTTTCACCATTTCTGCTATCAGAATTTTCACCGCATCCGCCAATACTAGATGCTTTATGAGAACATTGCCTTCCCAAAAACAAATTACAACATAAATAATTTGAGTGCTGTTCTTTCCAACACTTGGGTGCACATTTTTAATTTATTTTAGCAGCCGTGGATATGTCAGGGTTGCACTACACTCCTAAAATTAACTTTTAGTATAAACAGAGAAAGTTTAAGCTTCATGGATGAGTAAATACAGTGACAAAGCACTTCCAGAGGAACATACTTAATAAAATCCTTACCATACATCAGAGTATCAGACCATACAACTTTACATTGTCTCACTTTGCACAACCGAGCTGCAGATCGTTTTTATATAATTATAACCTACATTGCAGTCTTCTAGCTTGAAGTGCATGCAGAACTGAAGGTCGTCTTACTAATATAAGTAAATCAACACAGGTAAAACAGAGAAACTGATATAAACCTCCTAAGATCTAGCTGCGTTATCTCAGCATCACCTTGTTTGCATAGGTGTGCTTCTTAGTTTTCTTAGCTTTTGGTAGTATTGCTGCAAGAGTTGTTGATTTTGTGGCCGTTTATACGTGGTTTCTGTAACCATGGCCTGAGCATTGTGTGGTGCTTCTTCTATTGCAAAATGACGTGCATTTAGACGTGTGTTTGATTATATATATATATATCAAATTAATTATGCTTCTGGTCTGTACTCTGTACAAGGAATCCATTCAGATGACAATATGTAATAACGGCTTTTGACTTTTGTGGTATAAAGCGCACAGTTTTTCGTCAACGAATGCTTAGTTTCGTAGTAAAAGGTAGAATAAATAACGCTTCTACAGAAAAAGGCAGCTGCTGCAATTTTTCAGTGAAGAAACTCAGGGGTTCACTTTCCAAAATTATTGTTCTAGAGTTCAAAATTAATGATTTATCAGAGACAATCAAATAGAGGTGCTGAAAAGAATCAGGTAAAGTGTTTTCTGCCATCCAGATACATATATAAAACTGATGATTTACTACTAAATGAAAGAAGCAACGGAGGCCAAATAGCCTGCTAAAATGGTACTGTACCTCAAGGAAAAGGTTGCCGAAGTATATTTTTTCCCCATGCTCAACAGAACGGTCGGCTTTTGCTCCACTAGCTTTTGAAATGACAGATTTCGCTCCAGGTAGCTTAGTCTGTGAGTACATTCCATTAGTTTAGTATGTATTACCAAACAGAACAAAATGTAGAAGCTACAAGAAGCAAGATTCAATAAAGCCTCTGGAGAAATCCAAAGGTACTTACTTTTATTAATCCTGTTCCAGTGATGTGATCAGCATGCACATGAGTATTCATAGCATAGATGAGTTTCAGGCCTAATTCCTTGATAAGATTGAGATCTCTATCAACTGTTTTGTCAACAGGGTCAATCAACTGGCAGCAAAACGAAAACGTCAGGGAGGAGATTGAAAAGGTGCAAACAACTATATATATAGCTAAAAACTAATCCATAACAGTGATGAAGGCCTCCTGATCACCTTCCAACAAGAAAAAAAGCTTCTGATCTAGCCAAGAGCTTATCCTTCTAATACAGTCGGTCTTTTCACAACACTCAAGGTTTCCCTTCTGTTATAATAGTAAGACACACATATAGCCTGAAAATTTGCCTTCCCTTCTGCTTGCCTTGAGCCAATTCAGAGCAATTGCACAAGCTTATTATGTTGGTGTACATTCCAGTTCAACCAACACTACCAGGGAAAGCAGTTCTGCATTCCTGCTATTCAGATACTTCATCCCCTGACCCCCACTAGGCATCCAAAACAAATTAACGTATCCAACTCCCAGGCCCAGCCAAAATTACCCCTAACATCACCCAACAAAGAAACCCAGGTCAGGAAGTCGAGCTCACCACGGCGGGCTTCTCGGGGTCGCTGATGTCGGCGAGGAGGTAGGTGTAGGTGGAACTCTCCTTCTCGAACAGCTGCCTGAAGAGCAGCCTCCTGTCCGCGGAAGCACCGGTGCCGTACGCCGCCATTGCGAGGGTCGGCGGCGACCGCAGGCAGAGCGAGATTGGCCGGGGAGCGCACGAGGCGGGCGAGAAGGGCGATCTGGCTGCAGCGGGCAGGTGCTGGATCAGTTGGCGGTACAAGCGGAGCGGCACCATTTGACCTTGTACATATAAGGAGGAGGTGGAGATGGTGACGCAGGAGTGGAAGAAGAAGAAACAGCGGCAAAGCAAGGCTGGCTTGGTTCTTATCGCGTGGATTTGGACGGGGTCGCGGGCTCGCGGCGTGGTGCCGTGGTTCTGCTGCAGCGGATTAAAGAATTCGCAGAGTTGGACCTTATCCTCTCCCCGCACAGTGCAGAGAGGCGATTTCTGAGCGTGTCTGTTTCACCCACCTCGCCGGCGGCGATTCGGTCATTTCCCTCCCTCCGTTGGCCGCGAGAGGGTGGGGGAACACCGGATCCCGTCATGTATATAGTGTAGGGCTTAGTAGGTTTCCAGCCGGCGGCGTTGTGGAGACGGCGGCGCTGTCGGAGTGGATTTTGCAGGTGGGGGTCGTCCTCTTCGGCGGTGGATCTTCTCGGAGCTTCGCCGCGGGCCGCCCGCTCTGTCCCCGCTCGCAGCTCGTTGTAGCTGTTGTGGGGCCTTCCCTCACCGAAGTCCGTGGTGCGGCGGCTCCGGATGTCAAATCTAAAGAAGATCGTGCTAAGTTGCTGCAAGGTGATGGCGTTGACGGCGCAGGGTGGAGGTTCCTGTGGAGCCAAGCTTCGTCGACTTCCCGGCCATGGAGGGGCTCCTTCTGTTCCAAGGCGTCAGCGGCGAGGAAGGAGTGGTGGCGGCGCGCCAGCGATACGTTCTGCTTCGTCTGCTTCATCGGGATCCTGGGGGCTCCGTTGTAATATCTTTTGTTTTCTGATCTTCTTGTAAAAGGCATTGTGTAATTCAGTCGGTCTACTCCGCAAAAAAAAAAGGATTAAAGAATTCGCGGCGAGGCGATGGGCGCGATGGCGCGACGAGACCGGCGGAGTAGGAAGACGGCGCGATCTAGAGCTGGAGATGCGTGCCGGATGGATGGGGATGTTTCCGCGGCCAGCTCTACATGATTTGGGGGCAGTTCTTGCTATCTGAACTCTGTCGAACTTCCTCTTCTATCTCAAGACAAAAAATTCCGGGAAGATTTAGAAAAACGAAATACAGGCATAGAGTAACTCGCTAATATATTTCAAACGTGGACTCGATTGATGCTGAGAGAAGAACAGACGATATACAAAAATAAAATGGAAAAGCGGCACTACTACTACTGGCTGCCATCTCTCTGCTGCTTTGTGTCGCACCAGGGAGCATCCGACAAATCACGAGCAGTACTTTGCATTACATAAAGTAGTAAATAATGTCGATAATATATTTAAGTAGCAATAATTAAAGCAGCACAAATTGTCTCTAGTACGGGCGTCGGAACCAAGTTGATCACTGACCCAGTGATCAAGCATCTGACAAATCAGGAATCAAGTGGGCAAGCACGATACCATACCGTTGAGGAAACAAACTAGCGGCGTATGCGTAATGACGCACTTCCGCAGGTGGATACCAGCGACTAAAAAGTTCTCCGGCAGCAAAGTTGGTTCAGCGATTTACTGATTTACCGAGTAGAGATTTCTGGCTCACGTGCTCCAGTGATCCCTCCAGTTAAAATAAAATAAAATTTATATTTATAAGTTTCAAAAAATATGGAAAAAATTCTGCGTGTTGTCAATGATATGTCCCACAAACATGTAAAATCTCGGTTTGAAATATTTTATATTCTGTTCTATACAAAAATGACAAATGTATGATCTAAATGTACATACTTTCAAATCTCCAAAATATACGAGATTTGTTATTTTTATGTAGCCCAGAATATAAATTATATAGCATCAAAATTTTGCAATTTTGTGGGATACATCATTAGCAACATGCATGATTTTTTCCAGATTTTTTGAAACTTAAAAATATGATTTTTGAAAAAAAAAAAAACCAGAGGGAGCACTAGAGCTCGTGAGAAAGAAAAAAAAGGTGTTTTCCGTGATTTACCTCCATATTGTATTGCAATTGGGCGGAAGATGTATCTGAACTGAAATTTCAGAGAATCACCCCTACTTTAGCATAGCAAATTAGCAGGGATTTTCCACCTCTACGACTGACTTCACCCAGGCTAACATTTCGTACTTCTAAGGCTTCTATGAGGGCAAGTTTTATTCACAGGATTCTATAAATGTAGAAATAGAAAAAAGTAAAAAAAATAGAATAGATATACATGTGTAAAACAGGACATTGAAAAACATAGAAATTCCGTTAACTTGTGCGTTTGGTTCATAACAATAGGAAAAAAACACATGCATCTGAATAAACATGGTCAAATCAAATTCAATCCACATTAATATGTTATTATGCCAGTAAGGGAAACTCCAATGGGTCGATCCAAAACAGACACCAAAAGTGTCGCTTCGGTTCATTTTTGTGATGGGCCGGACAGACGTCCGATCCTTGTCCATCCATTCCTGACCATGACAACCAACGACCCGTTTGGTCTGCATGTCCACCTTTTTGTCAATTTCAGTCATTCTATACATCTAATTGATTGGAACAAATAAAATATTCACACAATCACAAATCAAATTTGGTTACACAATAAATTTAAATGTTGTTCACAAGTATATAAATTGAAAGAAAATGAAAAGATAGCACTACTTGTTTCATACCTGAGTACACATGCTCGACCAAATCATTTCGAAATCATACGTGAGTTTCTAGATCACAAATTTCATGATGAACTTGGAGGAATTCTTGGAACGTTGTTGGTCCACCCTCCGACTCAATCAACTTGCACTGATAGTCCCACATTTGGTCATAGATATATTGTCTCTGCCAAGCAAGTGGAAAGTTTTCCCACTCCTACCATACAATCTTTACTCCAAGTATCCCAGGAAGCCCTCTTGAGGCATTGATAGATAACAAATAGGTTGTAGCCGCAACATTTGTTTCTCTCAAGTATTCTGGACCAAACACCTAAACCACGACATTGCACAAGTTGTACATTGCATCAAGTCATATGGACTTGCTCATGCGCTTGTACTCGTCAACAAGATCACCAGCAACATAATATGAAAGCGTTCGAACATCTCCAGTGCATTTCTGATAAGTGTAGAAATCAAGCTAACCAACAACATCTTTCTTGGATTGGAAGTAATCATCATAAAACATTACTCCCTGTCGAATATGGTTGAAAGCTGTCTCCCCATCCAGAAGCGTTGCCAGAAAAGAATGAGAGGGTATAGTGATTTTGTACGATGAAAGTAGTCTTTGTAGAGTTGGACATGCATGCCAGAAGCGTTACGATCTGCACGTCCCTCTACTGAGCCACTAAACCTTGGTCGCTGCCTCTCATTGTGGTCATGAATGAGAAGAGCAATAGCTAACACTTCAATATCTTCAGACGATTCTTGGGCTTCGCTAAAATGCTGGTAGAAAAAATCATCCAAGATATTCGCAATGATCTCCAAAAGCGAATTCTTACCTCGTAATCTATAATCTATACTACTATTAAAAGAGCAAACTTGTGTTGATACATTGAATCTGAGCCCTTCAATATTTGGCCAACGGTCCAGATCGCTCTAATGTTTAACAACTCAACACAAATCCACTTTTACCCGTTTTACCCTCCCACCAAATCACATAATACTGCTAATGTCATCGTACCGGTTCGTTTTATTTCAACATATCTTTCTATTTCACGCGGCACAGGCGGCCTCGTCAAGGAAGCAGGGCACAAACTCGTCGCCGGACCCGGACTCCGTCCAGAGATCGTGGATCCGTCCAGCCTCTCTGAGGCGTCTCCGGAAGCGATCGGGTACGTGAAGACTATACGCTGGTGGGGTTGTCGTTGTGGCCGGAGTTCATCCAGATGGAGTGGACCTGTGGGCGGAGTACCTGACGGAGGCGTAGGCGGCGCACCGTTGGCCGTCGACCGAGGTCGCATCTCGCTGTTGCTCGACAGGAATCGGGCGGCAAGGTCAACGGACAGACGGCCGTCCACGGCAACACGTGGAGTATGGCGTCTTGTCTCCGTTCGCCTCTCCCTTCGCCAACCTCGTCACCGCAGCCGGGGAGAGTTGGGGGCACGCTAGATTAGTGAGATATGGCCGATCTGCAGGCGGCAGCGTCGTGGATGGCGGGCACATGGGGATCGATGCGGACCTCTTACTTCTACGACACGTCCATCGACTCCCGTTTCGAACGCCGACGAGCTCGACGCGCTCGAGCAGTGAGCACCTCCTGAACGCCCACTTCTTCCCGCAATTTCGGTTTGGAAACTCCGCTCCCTCCCCTCTATCTCACGGCGTGGACCTTGGCTGGACTCCAACCGATTTGCAAGCGTACGACGCAGGTTGTCAAGGATGTGGCGTCACAGTTGCCGGAGGTGAAGAAGCTTAATTAACTCTACCTCCTCCACCACACCAAGAAGCAAGCCACCTCATTCCTACCTGTGATTAGTGGAGCCAGGTCAGATTAATTACGTATGTGAGCTAGAACTACTCCTCCTTCAGCTAGATTCATGCGCTCAGACTGGTGGATGCTTTTGATTGGACCATGGATTTGCTGCAATTGCTTGTTTGACAGCCCGGACCGAATCAATTTGCTGCATAGGCTCGGAACTCGGAACTACGCGGCGAGATGGTCAGGGCAAAAGAAATTCGCTTCTGTCACAGTACTCAAGCCCCAACCATGACCCACCACGGCACCCCTGCTGCTGTGCTCATCCTCAATTCCTCATGGAATGGCCACATATGGCATGCAATTACTTTGGCAGACGATTAAACTATCACAGCCTGGTATACACTACTTGAACATGGAACCACAACTCGCCTCTGAATGTTTTGTGCTTACGAGGCGTGATCTTTGTAGAATTTCAGTACCAATTTCACATAGCCTGAATCAAAATTCGGTGATCAATTAAACTAGAATATACTCGCTCCGTTTTAAATTAGATGACATCCATTTATGTACATGTGGAGGTATCTATAAATGTAAGATGTATAAATACATCCACATGTGATAAAACAAAATCATCGAATTTGGAACGGAGGGATATCACTTAATCCATATACCTTGTATGTGCATCTACTCAACTGGGATAGGACAATAAGAAAGCCTCGGAGCGATGATTTCAGATAGCCAGTCATGCCTCGGACCGATGGTTTCAAATAGCCGGTCTTATACAAACACATATAGTTTTTTCCATACACAATATTTTCTGGTTATGGCTCTATTTGAATCTTGCAGACTTATTCGGTATTTGTGGTGCTACTATAGAATAGAACTACATTCTTCAATTCAATTACTGTGCGCAAATATATTGAGACTAATTCTGGGATGGCAAGTATTCTGCAATAATATATTTGTGATATTTTCCGGCGAAGGTGAGGATGGAGTCCGGAGAAAAGGCTAGAGGAGAAGGTCGTGGAGAGGGTTAGGAGCAACGGCCGTAGCTCGAGGAGCATGACGGCGAAGCAGTACAAGTCGGACCTGACCGAGATTACCAATCACCAAGTCGGTAGGAATGTTTGTCATCAGTCTTAAAAATAGCAAAATATCTCCAAAAATAATATACTTTTAATCGTCACGTTGGCAAATATAATTGCGAAGATCATTATCATGATTCATGATGAGTTTTGTTTGTGTCGCATGAGAGCATAATTAATCGAGAAAAAAATATTGTTAAGATTAAGATCGTGCGTTGCACGTGCCCACTAATTATTACAATAAATATTGAAAACGTGTGTTGCACGTGCACGTTCATTAATACTATTAAAAGAGCAAACGTGTGTTGTGCTGCGTTGATACATTAAATCTGATCTGTTCAGTATCAGATCAACGGTGCAGACCGTTCCGTCGGATCCGATCCTTCCACCCCGCGAAACGTTTTCTTGTTTTCGCCCGTGGCTCGCGCTCATCCTCTCCTGGCAGAAACCTGTGTTGCCTAGGTTTGTGCGCCGATGTGGCCGTCGGCGAGGTTTGCGGGGAGACAGAAGACCTGGGGCCGGCGTTAGTGAGATTTGGTTCCATCCCGTAGCCAAATCGAGATTTCTCTCCGTGCCCACCGCTGCCAGATGCGCCCGCCCACCGCCCTGCCTGATGCGCCCGCCGACGCCGGCCGGCCTCCATCCCCGCCTGCGTGACGCGATCGCCCGCTGCTTGCCGGCATCCATCCCTGCCCGACGCGCCCGCCCGCGGCCGGCCGGCCGGCCTGCATCCCGCCTGCGTGACACGATCACCCGCTGCCTGTCCATCCCCGCATGTGCGACGCGATCTGCCGCCGCCAGACGGCCTCAATCTCCCCTGGTCGACGCCGTCTGGCCTTCATTGCCTGCTCAACGCAGCCGCCTGAGGCTCCCACCCGATGCCTGCTGGCCCGGCACGGCACACACCACGCGCCTGTCGCCTGTAGCGTGTCTCCTGCCAGCAATCGCTGTGAGAAAAGGTCAGTGTTGCTGAAGCATGTCCATGATTATTACTCGTAGCAGAAATTGTACAAGTGTGGACGCATTCTTGTTAGAGTCACTAGAACCACTACTCGTGTAGATCATCATGTGCAGCGTGTGTGTGTGTGTATGTTGAACAGAAAGAGAGAGGGAGATTTGGGCGTACCTTCTCCATGGGTGGATGAGCTCGACCCCGAGGCCATGGTGGCCGAGGCAGTGGTGGCGGTGGTGCTTCCCGCCGCTGCTGCGCACCCAGATCGGTTAGGGTTGTAGGTGGGGGTGGCGGCGGCACGGTGAACCTCGTACCGTGTGCCCCGGCCCCCCACCTCTTTATATGGCGCAGCGCGACAGGGGCCCACCGACCATTAATGGGTCGGGCGCCCCCGATCAGGGCGCGATCACAGGGGTTAATTAGCCGTTGGGCTAATCAACGGGAGATCAATACCTAACATTCTCCCCTTGATCTCAACTTTTACTTTTAACTTTTACTTTTACTTTACTCGTTCATCACCGATTAGTACATAGAGCATGTTTCATCGTCACAGCTCAATTGCCGATAGAATCAGACAGCCACCATATACTTTTCAGTTTTGAAACAATAAACTATTACTTTTGGGCCTCTGTGATCCAGTGATCATAGGCTTTCCATTAATCCCATGCCGGCTATGTGTTTCTGGAACACATCGGGTGGTAAGCCTTTCGTTAGCGGATCCGCAAGCATTTCCTTTGTCCTTATATGCTCGAGACTTATAGTTTGATCCTGGATCTTATCTTTCACAACATAATACTTTATATCTATTGCCTTTGTAGCATTACTCGACTTGTTGTTGTGAGCATAGAATACTGCGGGCTGGTTGTCACAGTACATCTTTAGTGGTTTGTCAATACAATCTACCACTTTCAAGTCGGGTATAAATTTCTTTAACCATATCGCCTGTCCCGTGGCCTCATAACATGCTATAAATCTGCATACATCGTGGATGCAGCAACTAATGACTGTTTGGAGCTTTTCCACGAAATAGCCCCTCCTGCGAGAGTGAACACGTACCCTGACGTGGACTTCCTATCATCTTTGTCTCCCGCAAAATCTGCGTCTGAATACCCTCTTAGTTCTAGGGAATCAGATCTTCTATATGTTAGCATGAGGTCTTTTGCGCCTTGTACATAACGCAATGCTTTCTTTACCATGTTCCAGTGTTCATGGCCTGGATTTTCTTGATATCTACCGAGTACCCCGGTGATAAAAGCTAAGTCAGGGCGAGTGCACACTTGTGCATACTGTAAGCTTCCAACAGCCGAAGCATATGGTACTGCTTTCATTCGATCGATCTCATATTGACTTTTGGGACATTGAAATTTCCCAAAACTATCGCCCTTGACTATCGGAGCAGGTGATGCGCTACTTTTATGCATATTATATTTCTTTAGAACCTTTTCTAAATATGCCTTTTGTGATAGTCCTAGCACTCCATTCTTTCTATCCCGGTGAATTTCTATGCCCAAAACATATGAAGCTTCACCAAGATCTTTCATATCAAAATTTGAGGACAAGAATTTCTTTGTTTCTAGTAGTAGACTGACATCATTGCTTGCAAGCAAGATATCATCCACGTACAGAATTAGGAAAATATATTTCCCACTTTTAAACTTTGCATAAATGCAGTTGTCCTCAACATTCTCTTTAAATCCAAAACTTTTAATTGTATTATTGAACTTTAAATACCACTGTCTAGAGGCTTGCTTTAACCCATAAATGGATTTCTTTAGGCGGCATCCCATATGTTCCTTCCCCTCCATGAAAAAACCGTGGGTTGTTTCATGTAAACATTTTCTTCTAAATCTCCATTTAGAAATGCCGTCTTTACATCCATTTGATGCAACTCTAAATCAAAATGCGCAACTAGTGCCATGATGATTCTGAAAGAATCCTTACATGAGACCGGAGAAAATGTCTCATTGTAATCTACCCCTTCTCTTTGCGTAAAGCCTTTTGCCACAAGTCGCGCTTTATACTTTTCTACGTTCCATTGGAGTCATACTTTGTTTTGTAGACCCATTTGCAGCCTACTGTTTTGGCTCCTTTAGGAATTTCCTCTAAATCCCAAACATTGTTAGAACTCATCGATTTCATCTCGTCTTCCATGGCTTCCAGCCACTTCGAAGAGTGAACGCTTCTCATGGCTTCTTCATATGAAGTGGGATCTTCTTCCATATGAACTGTTTCTGTATTATAAACTCTATAATCACTAGAAATAGCTGATTTCCTAGCTCTTTTAGACCTTCTAAGAGTCTCATTCTCTGGCACATCATGTGTCTCAACGTGCGACTCTTCTTCTAAATGTGGCTGTCGTCGCTCCCTTTCATGCTCAACAACGGGTTGAGTCGGTTCCTGACGGACAGGTTCCGAATCTTGCCTCGTTGTGGTCACGGGTGGAGTTACAACAGGTGCTTGCACCACAACCTCTGGGATTATCGGTGCAGGTACAACAGGTAGGGCGAAAAATGGCTCATGGATCATCGGAAAAGGTGCACACACCCTCTTCTCCTCAAGATCAATTTTCCGGCCTACCATGCTCCCCCTCATCATTTCGTCCTCTAAGAAGACCGCGTGTCTCGTTTCTACAAACTTTGTGTATCTGTCTGCACAGTAGAAACGATAACCTTTTGATCTATCAGGATAGCCAATGAAATGGCAAGTTACTGTTTTGGGGTCTAACTTTGCAATGTGGGATTAAAAACTTTTGCCTCAGCTGGGCTCCCCCAGACTTTCAAGTGGCGTAGAGAAGGAACTTTCCCTGTCCACAACTCGTACGGTGTTTTGGGCACCGACTTACTTGGTACTCTGTTGAGAATGTGAATGGCGGTTTTTAACGCCTCCATCCATAATCCCAATGGCAGTGTGGAATAACTCATCATACTGCGCACCATATCCATAAGAGTACGGTTACGCCTTTCAGCTACTCCATTTTGCTGTGGTTCGCCCGGCATAGAATACTGGGCGACTATTCCATTTTCCTGTAAAAACCTTGCAAAAGGTCCAGGTACTTGACCATATGGAGTGTGCCGACCGTAGTACTCCCCCCCACGGTCGGACCTGACTATTTTAATTCTTTTATCATGTTGATTTTCAACTTCAGCTTTGAATATTTTAAATTTATCCAATGCTTCAGATCTTTCTTTAATTGGATAAATATAACCATATCGGGAGTAATCATCTGTGAACGTTATGAACGAGTCATAACCATCCACACTTTTCACCGGAAATGGTCCACATATATCAGTGTGAATAATTTCTAGTGTCGCTGTGCTTCGGTTTGCACCCTTTTTAATTTGTTTTACGTATTTTCCTTTTATGCAATCTATGCATTGTTCAATATCTGAGAACTCTAACGGAGGAAGAATTTCATTTTTAACGAGGCTTTCTATTCTTCCCCTCGAAATATGGCCTAATCGACAGTGCCATAACTTCGAAGAGTCATGAGTTCGCTTTCTTTTCTTTTGTTCTTTGTCGACAAGGGAATTTGTTCATTCACATTACTCACAGAATGCACTTTTTCACGCAAGGATAACAAATAAAGCTTATCATGAAGTAAAGCAATACCCACACAAGCATCTTTAAACCATATGGCACACTTGCCATGACCGAAATAACATTCATAACTGTCTTTATCCAAACACGATACACTTATTAAGTTTCTGTGAATCGAAGGAACAAATAAAACATCTCTAAGCATAATATTGAAACCATCAGCTAGCTCCAAGGAGATGTCGCCAACAGCTTCAACTTCTGCTTGAACTCCATTTGCGACTTCAATGTGTCTTTCGCTTCTTTGCAAAGTCCTTGTCGAATGGAATCCCTGTAAAGAATTTGCAACATGAACAGTTGCACCTGAGTCAATCCACCAAGTAGATTTTGAAAACTGTGTATACAGGGATTCATTTACAAAAGAAACTGTGTCTTTACCTCTCTTGGCCATTATCATCTTGAGCCAATCTGGGCAATCTTGCTTGAAATGCCCTTTCTTCTTGCAGTGGTGGCAGGTGTCTTTGTCCACTTGCTGAAACTGCTGGGGACCTTTGCCATGTGGCTTATGCTGGTGAGGACCTTTGCCATATGGCTTAGAAGGGGAACCGTTGTAGTTCCTGTTCTTGTTGTCCTTCACAAAGTTCAAGGAGCCCCCATTCTGGGACTTCAGCCTTTCCTCTTCTTGCGACAGCATGGCAATGGTCTTTTCAATGTCCCATTTTTCAGGCGACACATTGTAGTTGATGATGAAATTTTCAAATTGTGGTGGCAGTGAAGCCATCACCAAGTGAACTATGAGTGCAGGCTTGAGCTCCAGATCAGCCTCCATGGACTTAAGCTTAGCAGCCATGTTGCTCATTCTGAGAATGTGCTCCCTTATTCCATGTGAACCTCCATGATACTTTTCTGTCACCAGCTGTCTGAGCAGCTGGGTAGCATATGTCTTTGAAGAACCAGTAAACTGGCTCTTTATCTTTTGGAGATACTCTCCCACAGAGGTACACTCTTCAATTGAGCCCACAATAGCGTTCTCAACTGTGTTCTTTATGAATGCCATGCACTTTTTGTTGGCGTTCACCCACTTTTGGTTCTCTAGGGTGTAACCCATCTCTACTGGACCATAGTCCAGCTGCTTTTTCTGCCAAGCAGAATCATCATCATCTGTTGCTCTCACTGGCTCTGCTGGCTTGACTGGCTGTGGAGTACTCACAACCCAGTCGACCTCAGCGCAGACAAAAGCCAGCTCGACTTTCTTCCACCACTCAGCGTAGTTGTCACCCCTGAGCGTCGGAACGTCCTTGAGGCAACTCATCAGGTGAAAACTTCCTGAAACCACAAGGATATAAGATAACAAAAACAATTGCATGTAATAATCCAACGTTGGTATAAATTAAAACATACAACCGTTTGTGCAATTAAAACTATATTACCGTTGGGCAATAAAAGAAATAAATGCACCTTTAAACAGACAAAATTATGATCATGCTATTAACAACGTTGGTCATTTAACAACAAAATCATAATCATCATTAAATCACTTTATCATGCTTTCAATTCTCACTTTAAATCACAATAATGCTATTAATAACGTTGGTCAAATAATAGCAGAATCATAATCAGCATTAATATCATTTTAATCATGCTTTTAATTTTCACTTTATTGCTTTTATGCAATTTCTTTTGACTATTTGCAGCGGAAAACAATATGAATAAAATTCACAAAACTTTATACTTTTCATAAAACATTTCTGTGTACTTTTGTATTTCCTAAACAAATTTTGTTGGAATAATTTGAATAGGAAAAACTATGCTAAATCAGCACAAAATTGGGCAGAAAATTGCCAAAACTGTGCTAAAAAAGAAAAAACCGTTTATCTGCAGCCCGCGGCTATCTGTCGGCGGGGCGACGCGTAACAGCGGCCCACGGCCGTGCGCGGTCGCGCTATCTGCCGCTCGCGGCGATGCGGCAACGGCCCCGCAGCGGCCCAAGGCCGGCTACTTTCGGCCCAGCGGCCCGGCTGTGAGCTAGGGTTAGCGCGGCGCGATCCTGGCCGTCGGATTTAATCCGACGGTCGAGCGTTAAAATCGCTGGAACAAAACCATCAACGCGTCCCAGCCCGAACCCTAGCTCCAAAAACTCTCTTTCTTTTCTTTCTCTCGTGCTCTCCCTCTCGCGCGCCGTGGCGGCGGAAGAAAAAACGCGGCGGCCGCCGGCGACCGCGTCGTGTGCCATGCCGGGCTACGCCTCGCGCCGTGCGCACGCCGGGTCGCGTCTCTTGCCACGCCGGGCTGCGCCTCGCGCCGCGCCGCACGTGCTTTGCATGTGCATCGCGTCGAGCTTGCCGTGCGCCTTGCGACGGCGGCTGGCCGGAGTCGCGCCGGAGGCGGCTGCGCCGCGTTGCGGCCACAACCGCGCCACACTCCCCGCCTCGCACGCTTCCTCTTCTCCCCTCTTCCTTTTCCCATTTCTTCTCTTTTCTGTTAGGTTTAGGGTTTTGATTTCTGGGGTTTCTTTCGGCAGTGGAGGAGGTGTAGCCTCCTGTGCACTGCCAGTGCTCTTCGTCCAGTCCCTCGGCTTGCCGATGCGGACTGGATCGAGAGGAGCGGCGCGGCCTTGCGGCGGCACATCTTTTCCGGCGAGCCTGAGGGCATTCCGGTGGGGTTTTTCTTTTTGCTTTTTCTTTTCTTTTGATTCTTCTCAACACGAGCAAGATCCAGTGAGCAAAAAATTGCTCTGATACCATTGTTAGAGTCACTAGAACCACTACTCGTGTAGATCATCATGTGTAGCGTGTGTGTGTATGTTGAACAGAAAGAGAGAGGGAGATTTGGGCGTACCTTCTCCATGGGTGGATGAGCTCGACCCCGAGGCCATGGTGGCCGAGGCAGTGGTGGCGTGGTGGTGGCGGTGGTGCTTCCCGCCGCTGCTGCACAGCCAGATCGGTTAAGGTTGTAGGTGGGGTGGCGGCAGCACGGTGAACCTCGTACCGTGTGCCCTGGCAACCACCTCTTTATATGGCGCAGCGCGACAGGGGCCCACCGACCATTAATGGGTCGGGCGCCCCCGATCAGGGCGCGATCACAGGGGTTAATTAGCCGTTGGGCTAATCAACGGGAGATCAATACCTAACAATTCTTAGTTGTGTGTGGTATGCTATGAGCTGTTCGGGATCCCCCAATCCCGTTGTGGGTTGCGCCCCGGATCATTGTTGAAATGCTCCGGATTTCCGCCTCGAAGGATTCCGATAGTGGAAGGTGAACCAAACCTTTGTGGTGCGGTTCATCGGAGAGGAAGGTGAAACATTTGTGGTTGTTGAACCATTATGTTGGTTCACACCTCTCCAACGAGACGTACTCCCCTAACAAGGAGGAACTCGGGAATACATCCTCGTCTCCACGTGCCTCGGTTATTTCTATACCCGAGCTCTTTACTTATGCACTTTACATTGTGATAGCCTACGTGCTTGAACTATTCTATATTGCTATCACCTTGTTACTTGTCTTGCTTAGCATAAGTTGTTGGTGCACATAGGTGAGCCTAGTTTATTTAGGTTGTTGGCTTGTTAATTTAAACCTAGTTTTATTCCGCAATTATCAAGCCTAAACCGGAAAAGTTTTAATCGCCTATTCACCCCCCCTCTAGGCGACATCATTGTCCTTTCAATTGGTATCAGAGCCTCGGCTCTCTTTTTGGGCTTTACCGCCTAGAGAGTAAAGATGTCGTTTACAGAATTAGTGCACAATCCCATTTTTAAATTCGATGGCACAAATTATGATGTTTCGAAAATTCGGGTGCTTAACCTTCTTCGGAACATAGACCCACATGTTAAGAGAATTGTAGATATGGGTTTTTCTTCTCCAAAGGAGGATGAGGAAACCTCTTATCTCGATACTCTTGTATCTAATAGTCTTATATGTGTTTTGAGCAATGTAGTCATTGCATTAGTCATGCCTTTTCGGAACGCTCATGAGCTTTGGACGAAGCTTCAAGATAAATATGAAGTGTCCAATATTATTGAGGATGATTGTTCTCCCTCCGCCCCCGACCGTGATGAGTTCACAACTGAAAGAACGAGGATGTCGCCTAGAGGGGGGCTGAATAGGCATTTTAAAATAATTACGGTTTAGTCTTGAATAAATGCGGAATAAAACTAGCGTTTAATTTATCAAGCACAAAACCTAAACAAGCTAGGTTCACCTATGTGCACCAACAACTTATGCTAAACAAGAATAACAACTAAGTGATAGAAATATAGATAACTTCAAGCTCGATGGCTATCACAAAGGTAAATGCATAAGTAAAGGTTTGGGTATAGAAGTAACCGCAAAGTGGACACGAGGAGATGTTTCCCGTAGTTCCTTCCCAATGGAAGTACGTCTATGTTGGAGGGGTGTGGAGCCTCCTAGGCACTCCAATAGCACCGATGTGCTCACCCTATTCTCCGTGAGCTTCACCCATGAGGAATTGGCTCGTTCCACTATGAGATCGACTTGAAGGCGTTGACCAAACCGATACACTAAGGTTGAGGAACTCCACAATGAGTTGGATCCTCCCAACAATGTCCCGGACCACCTCGCAACAAGTTGAGGCTCCGAAACTCACAAAGCCTCCTAGGGTTACAACCAACCCAAGGAGTAACACGAACCACAAAGAGTAATAAGCTTCTCAAACTTCACCTCCACGAATCACCGTGGAGAACTCAAATCGATGCACCTAATGCAATGGCAAGAACACAAGAAGTGCTCAAAGCAATTCACTCTCAAATCCCACCAAAGCAACTAATGCTATGGAGGAAGATGAGAGGAAGAGCAAGGAAGCAACAAATGAATCCCCAAGATCTAGATCCAATATGCTCCCCTCACTTAGAGGAGAGATTGATTGGTGGAGATGTAGATCTAGATCTCCTCTCTTGTTTCCCTCAAGAATGAGCAAGAATCATTGGAGGGATTGAGAGAAAGCAAGCTTTTGGAGGTCAACAATGGAGGGCAAAACTTGCAAGAAAGGTTGAGGAACCATTGGGGAAGAAGGCCCCTTAAATAGGTCACCCAAATATCCAACCGTTGGGTGCAGATTCGCGCCGGGGCGGTACTACCGCTAGACCCGGCGGTACTACCGCCCCCCTAGGAAGTTAGGACAAGAAAACGGGCAGAAAACAGGCTCCAGGCAGCGGTACTACCGCCCCGGCGGTACTACCGCTTCCGGTACCGCTGAAAACTGGCCTCTGTTAGCCCCGGCGGTACCTCGGGCGGTACCGCGGCGGTACTACCGCCCCATGTAAAACAGCAGAACACCAAATACGAAAACGGACATATCTTGATCATCCGGACTCCGTTTTCGATGTTCTTGGGCTCGTTGGAATCGCAACAAAGAGCTTTATAAGAACATGCAGAGAAACATCATAGTCCAACATGGGAGGATAAAACAATAAGTATAAAGGTAAACCTTCTTTATTAAAGAACAACCGGTAAATCCTCTGACAACAAAACTCAACAAGATAATCATCAAGACTCCATTTTCTATGATCTTTTGCTTGTTTCGAAGATAATCACAAGCCCTACAAGATCATGCATATACACATCATAGTCTATCATGTGAGGAAGAAACCACAAGTGGAGAGTTTGACCTCTCTTAGAAAAGACAAACCGGTAAAACCTCAAACAACAAAAACGCAATAAGATATTCATATGAAATCCTTTTTTGATGAATAAGAGCTTGGTATGGAGATGAACACAAGCTCTAAATTCTCACATGGATAAAAGTCAAATAAGAACCAAGAAAGATGATATGCCAAATATGCAAAGGTTTGAGCTCTCTCCGAATGATACAATCAAGTTACTCATTCGAGAGCTCCTCTTGAAAGTGTGGCATCTATCCTATAATCCGGTATCTTACTAACACCATGAGACCGGTAAAATAGAAACCTATCAAGGGCATACCTTTGCCTTGCGCAATCCACTTGAGCTAGATGATGATGATCTTGATCACCTCAAGTTGGATCACCTTCCTTGATTGCGCTCCGCTTGATGAAGACTTGTGAAATGCTCCCCCATACACAATATGGGAGAGCCACTTTTGGGAACATCTTCACTTGGCCATTATCATGATGACGACCACCGCTTGACGTCATCCGCCATGGGCTATATGGAATCTTCCTTTTGATGCATGCCCATGGGAGGATACCTAACCCCACATAGATACTCCACACACACACACATGTATATGGGTTAGTTCACAAAGCTATATAGATAATTGCTTACTATACCATTGGATCACAAGATCCCACATGGTACAACATGTAGCTTTGTGTGTTGATCACTTGAATCCACTCTTTGCATTTAGCCTTGATCAACTTGTATCTTTCCTTCTCTCTTTACAAAGATGATGTCTTGGAGGTGAACATGAATATCCACGCCATCATATTCTTCAAGACATGCTTGAAATATGCTCAACTCTACACATGACCATTCTTCATATAAACCCTTTAATAAGATCTTGGTCATCTTATAATCTTCTAGAGTCCAACACATGAACTCCAACCTTTTCCTTTGGACAAGATCTAAGGATATATCAATGCACACATTAGTCCATAAGGATTGTCATTAATTACCAAAACCACACATGGGGGCACCATGCTCTTTCAACAACTTCTTCCACTTCACCAACATGTGATTTGTCACAACGTAATGATATGGTGAGTGGTGATAGAAATTGCTTTGTTGATGGTGAATATTATATTGACTATACGTCATCTTTATCTCATTGCAATGTTCTATCTTTGTACTTAAACTCTTCTAGCACTCCAAATGTCATACATGCTAGAGTTGATAGTCCTTGCATATCATGTAATAGTTGCTTAACTAAATCTCATGATGATATGATCTCTATGTCTTGTTGTCATGAAAATAATGCTTCCATATCCTCTAGTACTTGCATGACTAACAATGTAGAGGAATCCCAACATTTGTTGGAACAAGACATGGACCTCAATGGTGCATCAAGCAATTCTTCATCATCTTTGTCCACTACTCACTTTTGCCTTATGGCTAAGGAGTCCGAGGTATCTCCTACCTCGAATCCAAGTTGTGATGATGTGGTTGAGGAGTCTCATGAAGAACATTTTGATATTGAATCCTTAACCAAGAAGGGTGAGATGGTATTTCGTGCTCTCCCCAAAGGTAGCAAAGCTATCCCTCCTCTATGTGAAATCATTGCTTATGTTATTAAGAGTAGGGAAATCATTGAGGATATGGATACTCAATTTCTCGAGAAATGTAAAATTGAGAGAGAGATGATATGGAAAAAGAATCCCTAGAGAATGCCCTTGTGGAGGAGCAAGAGCTTCGGGCGTCTCTTGAAGAGAAACTTGAATCTCTTGATGAAACAAATGATCTTATTATTGCTAAAATCATTAAGGAAAGAGATCATGCTATTGCTAAATATAAAGTGCTTAAAAAGGAAAAGTTGAATTTGGTGTTGGCAATGCTAGACTAAGTGAGGACATAGAGAAACTTGACAAAGCTCACAAGGCTTTAGAAAGTGAACACTCTCTCCTTATCAAGTCTCATGGACTCCAAACTCAACTATCTAAGAATGATGAGCTTGCCAAATTGTCTTCTTCCATTCTAATATTAATGATGCTTGTGCTACTAACTCCACTTCTCGTGAAGCATCTATTTTGAAGGAGAATGTTGAGCTAAGGGCTCAACTTGAGTTGCTAACTAGCAAGTATGGGAAATTAGAAGAAAGTCATGAAAAGCTCTATAGCTCTAATGAGGATCTTCTAGCATCCCATGCAAGGCTAAAGTTAGCTCATGAGGCTATCGCTACAAAGGTAACATCTTGTGAGCCTCATGTGGACAATGGCACAACTTCTACTAGAAATGCTATATTGCCATGTGCTAGTCCTAGTAATTCATCCACTCACAATGTTGCTACATCTTGTGATGAATTACTTTCCATGCCTTGTTGCTCTAACAATGAAGCTTCTACTTCCTCTTGTTTTGTTTGATACTAACCATGTAGAAGAATTAAATGAGCTCAAGGCCCAAGTCACTTCTTTGAAGAAAGACTTGGAAAAGCGTCATGTTGGGGATTCTACACTTGACAATATGTTGAGTGTTCAAAGACGCCCCAATGACAAGAGTGGACTTGGATTCAACTCCAATAACAAGAACAAGTCCAAGCTAACAAGAAGAACAAGGGCCAAGAACAAGTCAAGATTCGGCCAAGATTGTTTGCTTCAAGTGCAAAGTTGAAGGGCACCATGTTAGATCTTGCCCTTTGAAGAAGAAGGCTCTTAGTGAGAAGCAACAAGGGAAGAAGCCTCAAGTTCCTCAAGTTGAAGAACGGCCTCTTCCCAAGAAGAATCAAGCTACCCCTCCTCAAGTCAAGATTCCAACTAAGAAGAAGGAGGAAGCAAATGTTGCTACCTATGCCGTGAGAAGGGTCACTTGCTTCTTCATGCACAAATGGTACCTTATCCAACCCCATTATAATTGATGATGTTTATTCTCTTCGGAAGGATAAGGTTGGCAATGTGTTTGCCAAATATGTTGGTACTCAAAGTGGTGTCAAGAAAAGAACCATTTGGGTTGCCAAACCTATTGTGACTAACCTCTTAGGACCCAACTTGGTTGGGGACCAACAAGCTAAAACTTGATCAATAGGTGTTGTTGGAGGGCATTGGAGACTTGGCTACATTATGAAGAATTAAGGGATCTTCATCAATTATATTCTCTCAAGTCAAGTCATTTGGATTATATTGTTCTATCTCATATCCAATGTTCCTCCTTGCGGTAACTTTTATTTAAATCATATATACATTGAAAGTTGCTTGCACCCTTGCATGTGTTAGGTTTTGTACCTTGCTAGTGTTGGTATGTGTTGTGCTCTCTACTTACTTATCTTGAGTAATCAAGTTGTGTATGTTGGTTTGCACACCATTACTTGTGTTGAGCCTTATTGCTTTTATTTGATATCTTATCTTGTTGGCTCTCTTTTTGAGAGATTAATGGACTATCCTATTTTGGGGAGTGATATGCTTCGTGCACTTCACAATCCTAAAATTGTGTATACATGAGGAATACCACTTAGTGTTGATATATTAATATTATCTATTCTCTATGTGGTATGTTCTCATGAGAAATTCAAATTCTAATGTCCATTAATTTCTCTTGTTGGTTTGTTTGCCTCTTGTTAAGAATTTGGATTATCACATTATGGGGGAGTAATAAGCTTTGTGCATATTACAAACCTAGAAAATGTGAACATGTGAGGTATTGCCACCTAGAATTGATATTCTTCATTATCTTATTCCTATGTGGCATGTTTCTCAAACAAGTTCCATTTGCTTAAATGCTTTTTGCCTCTCACCGTTGGATCTTGTTTGTGATGGAATTTCTTGATATGGCTTTCCCTAAATATGTTCTCATATATCCTTTTGGGAAACCAATTGCTTCAAGCTACTCCTTGGAGTGCTTTGTGTTATTGCGTAATTTTTGAAGCTATCAAGAATATCTATCTATCTAAGCATGGCTTTTAATTCCTATCCTTTGCCATATGCTTATGTTTTGTGAATATGATCTTGAATATATCTTTGCAATCCACCACCGAGAAATATCTCCATACATTACTTGTCTTGACAAGTGATAATCATATTTGTGGTAAATATATTGATCATATTCACTTTGGCTCTTGCTTTGAATTGCCTTATTTGATTGCCAAGGATTTGTTTTGATCTAACTCTCATTTGTCTTCCTTGTATCTTTGGATCCTTGTTGCTCTACTCAAAATTTGTTTTGTGCTTTCTTGAGTTGGGAAAAGCAATGATCCAATTCTTGTGCATTGACATTCAAAAGTCATACTTCTTGATAATGCACTATTCTTGGGAAGCTATCCTACTTTGAGTAGAACACCGTTCTTTAAATTGGTATTGCAATTTCTTGCCTTTCTTGAACATGACTAGTGTTTGAATAATATATATATGGAGAGTGATGATCTCATTTGTGTGCATTTTGTATTCAAATGCAAGATCATAAATAATGCACACATCTTGGGGGAGCAATCCTATATGCTTTTGAACATTAGTTGTCTTCGTTTGGATTTGATCCCGATGACGTGTCTCTTTGGAAGACAAACATTTTTCGTCTTGGTACTTTGTGCCATCATGAAAAGTGTAGAGGGTTTGGTTTATTCCTTGATGAATTTTCATCTTTGGTATCTTATTTCATTTGGTATTTTCAAAGTGGTATCTTCAATCATGTGTTGATTTGGATCTTTGATATAATTTGGGCAATTTGTTTTCTTGTCACACTTGTGTGTGCTTTGTTGGTTTAATTGGTGTTTTGTCCAAATTGTATCTCGTTTGGTTCTTGAAAGTCTTGTGCATGCATATTTACTATATGTATATCTTATGGCATGCTTACTTTCGTTGATCCAATATATAGGATAAACTCCATCAAATCCTAAATGGCTAAGATGTGCATGAAATTCAATTTCATATCAATATGCACATATTTATGTGGAGTTTGTCCTATGTATTGTAGTTGCTCTAACTACTTTGGACCCAATGAGTTTGGGTACCATTTTGTACTTGAATTTGTTTTAGGTACATTTGGAGATGCATTGGAAGCTTGTCTCATTTACAAGGAAGGTGTTATCACCATGTGCTTATTGGAGCCAAGCTCGGATGATCATGAACTCTTATCTTCTACATCACCAATGCTATCTCGGTAACAAGTATCTACCTCATGCATACTTTTCTAGCTTTCAACCTTGTGTAGGTTGTTTCATGGCATGAATCTCTTTTGTTGCAATTCATTTGGTTCTTGCAAAACAACTTTATTGCAAATGTGGGCAAGCCGGGATGATTACATATCAAGGGGAATCATGATTCACCAATCCCAAATATGTTAATCTAGCACTTTCTACTCTATGTCTCACATATGCAATATTGATACTTTTCAAAATCATTTGCCTTTTGCGATACTTGTTATCTTTCTCGGAGCATCCCATTTTTCACTTATCCCTTGTGGATATTTTTGATGCTATGATGAGTGTGTTGGAAGTTCATCTATATCCCTTTAAGATAAAATTGAGCTTTGTGCTATGCTTTTAAGCAAAGATCTTATTGTTGTATTTATGACTTCCTCTTGGATATCATGCTCTTTGCCTTTGTACCTATTGTGTGTGTACATGTTTATTTGTGGACTTATATCTTCGTGATTGGTGTCTACTTAGAAACTTATACACAATAGAATAGTTACATCTTTAATTGGTATTCCAATTCTTTAGTGACCACCCTTTGTTCCTTTTAGATTCTTTGGTGGTTTCTAAATGGCACAATCATTGTTTTTATTTGTTATGCGTTTGCATCTTAATAAGCTTGGTTGGTGTTCAAAATTTATAAGAGGGAGTGAGGATTCCATGTTGTGCACAACATATTAAAATGAAAATCCTACTTTGTGCACGTACCTTGTGGAGTTCCCTCTTGATTTTTAGAACATTTTTTTCGGATCCTTTTTGATTGCTTGCTTCTTTCGTTGAAATATCTTTCTATTTGATGTTCTTTTGCATTTTTTGGATCCTCAATATAGTTTGATCTCTCTCCATCTATTCTTCATTGGATATGTGCATTTGATTTCACTCATATCATGAGAAATGCACACATTATGGGGGAGCTCATATTATATTGGCCTTCTTAATTTTTCACCCATTTCGGCAATCGATGCCAATGGGGGAGAAGTTTAGAGGGTTTAAGGGAATTTGGTTTTATGTTTTAGTTTCGTTCTTAAGCATTTGCCTTTCATGCTTTTGCATCCTTGGTTTTATGCTTTAGTTTCGTTTTTAAGCATTTTCCTTTCATGTTCTTGCATCCTTACTCTTTGTTGTGCACGGTTGCTTAATTCATTATATAAACCCTCGTAAAAGGGATTGTCATCAATTACCAAAATTGGGGAGATTGAAAGTGCATGTGTTGCCCCATGCGTGGTTTTGGTAATTAATGACAATCTTTATGGACTAATGTTTGTATTGAGTTATTCTTGTAGGTTTGTCCATTGGCATCGATTGAACTCCATGTGTTGGATTCAAGGTTGTATGCCATCAAGATCATTGATTATGATGGACATATTTGATATGATCAAGAAGATGAAAAGATACAAGGTTGACCAAGACTAAGTGCAAAGAGTGGTTTCAAGTTGATCAACACACAAAGCTAAATGATATACCATGTGGGATCATGTGATCCAATGGTATGGTAAGAACTTGTCCATACAACTTTGTGATCTAACCCATTATGTGTGTGTGGCATTCCTTTGTTGGGGTTAGGTATCTCTCCATGGGCTTGCATGAAAAGGAAGATTTCTTATAGCTCATGGAGGATGACGTCAAGTGGTGATCGTCATCAAGGTTGTGATGTGCAAGTTCAAGATGAACATCTAGAAGATATCATATGCTTGAAGCTTGCAACCTTTTGGAGATAATGGTCAAGTGAAGATGTTCCTAAGAGAAGCACTCCCATCTTGGTGTATGAGGGAGCGTTTTGTGAGTCTTCACCAAGCAAAGCGCAATCAAGAAAGGTGGTCCACTTGAAGAGATCAAGATCGTCATCATCTAGCCCAAGTGGAATGCGCAAGGCAAATGTATGATCCTAATAGGTTTTCTATTTTACCGGTCTCGTGGTGTAGTAGGAGACCGGGTTATACGATAGACGGCGTACTATCAAGAGGGGCTCTCAAGTGAGTAACTTGATCGCATCTTTGTGGAGAGCTCAAACCTTCGCATATTTGGCATATCATCTTTCTTGGTTCTTATTTGACTTTTATCCATGTGAGAATTTAGAGCTTGTGTTCATCTCCATACCAAGCTCTAGTTCATCAAAAACGGATTTCATTTGAATATCTTGTGATGTTTTTGATGTTGGAGATTTTACCGGTTCGTCTTTTGTAGAGAGGTCAAACTTTCCTCTTGTGGTTTTCTCCTCACATGATGGACTATGATGTTTCTCTGCATGATCTTATTGTGCTCTTCGTTACGATTCCAACGAGCCCAAGATCATCAAAAACGGAGTCCGGATGAAAAAGACATTGCAGTTTTCGTATCTCTGTTTCTGTCAACCGGAATATCCGGGGTCGGGGGCCGGATATTCCGGCCCTAAAAAAGTGTTTTTATCTCGTTTCGAGCCTCTGGTAAAACCGGATATTTGGGCCGGACCTTTTGTTTTCTAGGCCGGATATACCGGGGGGGGGGGATATTCCGGCCCCAACTTGGACCGGAATATCCGGTCCCCTGTTTCTCCAATGGCCAGATTTTTGGGAGGGGTATAAATACCCCTCCACCTACCTCTAGCTCTTCAGCTCGCCCAGAATTTCTTCCCCTCCATTGTTGCAAGCTCATTTCTTCGATTACTCCCAATCCCTCCACCCAAACTTGTTGGTATTTGGAGGATTGAAGGAGGAGACCTAGATCTACATTTCCACCAATCTATCTCTCCTCTAAGTGAGGGGAACCCTTTCGATCTAGTTCTTGAAGTTCCATTTGTTGTGTTCTTCGTTGTTCTTCCTCTCTCCTCCCCCCATAAGCATTAGTTGCTTGTGGTGGGATTTGAGAGTGAAGGATTTGAACACTTGTGCTCTTGCCATTGCTTCGTTGGATCGGTTTGTGCTCTCCACGAGCATTCGTGGAAGTTGAAAGCTTGTGAACTTGTTACTCTTGGGTCTTTGGACCCTAGACGCCCGTGTGGTGGTTGAGACCCTTGTGTGGTCACTTGTAGCTGTTCGGGAGCCCCTAATCCCGTTGTGGGTTGTGCCCCGGATCGTTGTTGAAAGGCTCCGGATTTCCGCCTCGAAGGATTTCGATAGTGGAAGGTGAACCAAACCTTTGTGATGCGGTTCATCGGAGAAGAAGGTGAAACCTTTGTGGTTGTTGAACCATTGTGTTGGTTCACGCCTCTCCAACAAGACGTACTCCCCTAAAAACGAGGAACTCGGTAACACATCCTCGTCTCCGCGTGCCTCGGTTATTTCTATACCCGAGCTCTTTACTTATGCACTTTACATTGTGATAACCTTCGTGCTTGAAGTATTCTATATTGTTATCATCTTGTTATTTGTCTTACTTAGCATAAGTTATTGGTGCACATAGGTGAGCCTAGTTTATTTAGATTGTTGGCTTGTTAATTTAAACACCTAGTTTTATTCCGCAATTATCAAACCTAAACCAGAAAAGTTTTAATCGTCTATTCACCCCCCCTCTAGGCGACATTATTGTCCTTTCAGCTATGTATACACATAATTATCTTGTAGACGTGTGTTGCACGTGCCCTTTTACTAGTAAGGTCGGAAATGACTGAACATGTTGTGGGCGGCGCAGGTTGCAGGCGTGGATGAGCCTACTGTCGGCGAACTCGACCTCCTCTGGCATCGATCCTGGTCAACCGTCGAGCTCGACCTCCTCCAGCGCTGGTGTAGACTTGGGTGCTGGTGCGAGGACGACGATGACTCGACACGAAGGGGCCAAGTCTGCATGGCCCGAGCTACTCCGACGCTGGCAACAAGTGGAAACAACACCCAATCAAGGGACGACTTTCCTCCTGATGCTGGTTGCGACGGGTTGGGTGGCGGAACCGAAGAGGAGGGCAGAGGCGACGGGGTGGCGGAGAAGGATGCAGAGGATGTAGAAGGGTGGAACGAGGGTGGTGGGAGTTCTGGCATGTGTGCTACTGACGGGCGGGCCAAAGGAGGGCAACGAAGGACATCGCAAGCGTTCGCGGCGTGTCCTCACTGACGCAAATCCAACCCCAATTTGTGTTGGAATGTGCCCGAATGGACACCTATCTGTATGGGTCCCCACGTTGGGTCGTGTACTCTTTCCATGCGGATAGAAACGGACGTGGATGGACGAATTGGGTCGCCGCATTGGACCTGCCCTAAAGGTCTCAGTCTCGTTCTTCGTGCGTAGAATTTTTTAAAGGAGTTCCAAGTGGTGTCAAATTCCTGCCTTTTTCTTTGTAACTGAGATCAAATTTCGCTCCATTCTTTTGAACAATCAATCCTTGATCAAAACTCGCCAAAGTTGATTTGGCCATCGTAGCCGTCTAGCCGAAGGTACAGCAGGATCTTTTTTTTTTTTTTTTTTTTTTTGGATCTGCACGCACCCTCATGATGGGTGATGCTCCTGCTATACTTGTCTACGGTGCTGCCCATACACAGCCTTCGAAGCAGGCTACGCCCACAGTTCCCAACTTCCCTGGACCCAAAGGCAAAAGCAGTTTCCATGATCGACAATGTTACCAGATGCAGAAAACCAGTTTAGCAGACTCATACGACTCCACTTATCCAGTACACAGACAGACCTGTGCAGTGCATAATCAGAAACCAACGCACCAACAATTAGGCAGGCTTAATTAAGTGTAGTTTGCATATATAGCCATTAGAAATACTCCGGCACTCTGTCTTCTCTTTGTATGTTCACGGGGTCACGGGGGAACAGTGCCGCTCGCGTTCGTCCAACTTAGCCAACACACGCGCTCGACTGTTTGTTTGTCCAGATACCTACAAACAACTCCCTCCTTTCTCCCTCACTCACTTGTCTCGCTCACGCCGCTAGAGACTAGGAGATAAGCCAAGGTAGCCACTTCCGGCGGCCTTCTTCCTCGGCAATGGATTCCGTCCGCTTCCGCCGCCTTGTCTTGCTCCTCGTCGTGTCCCTCGGCGCTTGCCGTGCTCGGGAGGCGCCGCTGCCGCTGCCTCCCGCGAGGAGTGCTACAAATAGGCGGGCGCCCGAGCGACACGCGCTGTCGCTGGACTTCTACTCCAAGACGTGCCCCGCGGTGGAGCAGATCGTCGCCAACGTCACCGCCGCAAGGTTCCGCGACCACCCGGCCGCCGGCCCCGCCGTGCTCCGCCTCTTCCACCACGACTGCTTCGTCGAAGTGCGTAAGCAAATTAAGCCAGAACGCATTACATTAATTTAGTACGTTCGCGCTTTAATTACTGTACGCAACACGTGCAGGGCTGCGACGCCTCCATACTGATCGCGCCGACGGCCAAGGCAGGCGCCGCGGCGGCTCGGCCGGTGGTGGAGCGGGACACGGAGGAGAACAGGAACCTGCCGCAGTACGGGTTCGACACGGTGGAGATGGCCAAGGCCGCCGTGGAGAGCAAGTGCCCCGGCGTCGTCACCTGCGCCGACGTTCTCGCCCTCGCCGCGCGAGACTTCGTGCAGCTGGTACGCTCACCCCTCCCGCCATTACTCTCAGAAAAGGCTGTTCCATTCATGCAAACTGTGCTACTACAGTAGCAAGCATTTTTTTTAATAGATAAAAGGCACTTCCGGGCAGTGGCGGTCTGGCGGACCTACAGGGTATGCCGTATATGCCGCGGCGTACCCTGCGGCCCAGCCATGCAAGTGTGTAGTACTAGTGTTGATCAATGATTATTCAAGCTGAGCTAATTAATACATGCAGCCTGCGGCCATTCTTGTCTCGTTCAGGGACGTGGGTTGATTAGCTTTGGTAGTACTTGACCATCCGATTAATTACTGAGCTGCATTTGGCCAGTATTCTACGTGTATGTTTATCAAGATGTGGGCTTTAGTCTAGCGTTTAAGCCTGTAGGCTAGTTGCCTAGCTATGTCCAACAATTTAGCCTTTTATTATAGTGCAAAAATCTCTTTTTATTTAATTTTTTCTCATATTTTATAATCATCATTTTTTCTTCATATTCTAAGACAATACCATTGTCAATAGACACACTACAATTTTGGTGCGGCATACCCGTTGCTAAAATTCTAGGTCCGCCACTGCTTCCGGGTGCCCGACTTTATTAATAAGTATTAATGAAGCCATCCAGTAAACAGAAAAGAAAAGGAAAAAAAATCCAGACCACCTGCCGCCGGTTCCAAAAGGGCCCCTTGCCCTTCTACCTCGCAGGGACACGGCCGAGGACCCTGGAAGCGACCCCCCGCTCACACGGCCGGCACCGCAGTACTTGACTCGCCGATGGAACACGCCCCTACGTGCCCGCCGCAGGCGCCGCTGCACTTCTTGCTCGACTCCCAGATCGCCCCTTCCTCTGCCGCAGGTCTTCGATGCGCTACCTGAGATCCAGCTGACGACCTTCTTCATGGGGCCATTAGGGAGCGTCCCCACGCTCCCGCTGCTGGCGCCGCATCACTTCTTGCTCGACTCCCAGAGCGCCCCTTCCTCTGCCACAGGTCTTCGTTGCACTGCCTGGAATCCAGCTGACAACCTTCTTCATGGCGCCATTTGAGAGCGTCCCCACGCTCCCGCTGCTGGCGCCGCTGCTCCTCTTGCTCGAAACGAAGCTTCTAATACAGGTCTTCAATGCGGCGACGAACACCGCCACTCCTCTGCCGCGGGTCTTCGATGCGCCACTGCAGGTCACCGGCGCCGGAGAACTCACGAGGCCCACCTGGCCGCAGATGAAGCAGGCCAGCATCGATGGCCCCACGCACCTGCTGCTGGCACCGCAGCTCATCAAACATGCATCCTAGCTTCTGGAGCAAGTCTTCAATGCGGTGATGGACGCTGCCAATCCTCTGCCTCAGAGCTTCATTGAACCACTGTTGATGTCTTGGGCTGCGCACCTTGCTTGCTGTCCCAAAGACGACCTTCTTCAAGGCGTCAGTAGGGAGCGTCCCCACGCTCCCGCTGCTGGCGCCTCAGCTCTTCTAGCTCGAATCCTAGGCATTGATGCAGGTCTTCGATAGCTAGCCTCGGGGAAGAAATAGCAAACGAAGACGAAAGCGACAGGCAACGGAGCAGTTGGCGCTGTAAAGTGCCAGATGTGCAGAGAGTTTGAATAGCGACGTTGGAGTCTATCTGGGTCGCAGATCTTCAGATTGACGGATTACCTCGCCACTGTACGCGAAGCGGTAAGTTGCAAAATAGTCCATCGATCTGGGGACGTACGATGCAGAATAGATTCGACAACGCTGCTAACAGAACTTCTAACCACACTTGACACTTCTTCAGAGTTAACTGATCATGCATCCTCTACTTTGACAGCAGAACGAGGCCCACACGCGCCGAGAAGACGGCGCCGAGCACGGCGAGGCGGAACCCTTGACCGCTGTCGCCAGCGGAGGCCAGCCGCGCCCCCGCGACCGGCGACCAAACCCCTAGCAGCCAGCGCTGGCCGGAGACGCGCCCATGTCGCCTCCCGAGACGCCATGTCCGTCGCCAGCCCCTCACCTCCACGGCAGAACAAATCATTTCGCTCTTCTCCTCTTCGCTGCGCCTCTGATGATGACTTGGGGCGGCACTTCACTGCACACCCTTTGGCCACAGAGCTCGAAGCCCCCGTGGCTCGAGATTCTGACCGGCGCGGCTCCCCAACCTCATCGCGCCCCGGACCAACACCGGCCCCAACTCGGGCAGGACAGGCGCACGGCCAACCCGCCGGCGACGCGGGCGGGGCACAGGCATCCTCCCTGACCTCCGGTGACGCCGGCGCTGCGACCCAACCCAACGCGAGCGCCACAAGAACTCCTAGCAGCAGCGCAGCGGGACGAGCTCGATGGGACTCCCGCCCGTCGAGGTCGCCAAGCTCGCCACCCGAGACGAATTCAGCCAACATCCGTCAGCACGGCGAACCGGACCCCCCCCCCCCCCCCGGTAGCCCTCTCCCCGACCAGCACAGTTGCTCATCCGCTCCACCACCTGAACAAAGATTGAGCAAAAAACACGTTGGAAAACACATAAACACTCACCTCGGGAGAGGGGGCAGAGCAGGGGTTGAAGGAGGAGCTCCGGCGGCGACGCGCACGCACCGTCGGTCGCGAGCCCGCGGCAGAAGACCTAACGAGACCGGGGCCGCAACCACGCCCAGCCACACGGGCAGCAGCACCGCACCCAGCCCCACGCGCTTCACCTACCGCCTTCGCACGGCCAGCCACGAGCACGCCCAGCCACGCCCAGCAGCGCGCTACCAACGCCGAGCTCCAGAACCCGACGCCACGCACCAAGGCAGGCGGCACCCGAGCGCAAAAGCCGCGGCCCGCCCGGCCCAGATTGGGCCCGCGCAACACCTCCGCCACCAGCCGCAGCGCCACGCCCGCGACACCTCCAGCGGCCACACTCCTCCACAACACAGCTGCACCAGCCGCAGACCAGGGTCCAGGGCCGCCTCCCCGGCCACCACAACCCCGCCGGCGACGCTACACACGGGCTGGACTCCGACCACGAACGAGCGCGAGGAACCCCACGAAAGGCAGGGGAAAAACAAATCGACCCGGACAGGCAGAAGGAGGAGAGAGCGCCGCGTCGAAAGAGACCGACGGCAGCGGCCGGGGCGGCCGGAGCCGGCCGGGATCTGAAGGCGACGGCGACGGCGACACCGCAGCCTTTATTGCTTAATTCGTGTAGCTTGATGCGGTCACCGTAGATGTGTATTTTGATGAATAACGATTCAGTAGCAAGCATTTCGGCCGAACAAACTGGAACGATGGGTTTCAGCGCGCGTACGTAAGTAGCCAAATGCAGTGCGAGTACGGGGCAGGCATTGCGAGTTCACATTACCAACCGCCAAGTCCGGTGTGCATGAATAGAACCAGAGCAGGCGCGGGCGGGGGTAAAAAGTTTAGCTGCTTTGTTTGCCCTTTGCATGTGGATAAAGGCACGCCGGGCCGCCGTGCCCGTGCCGATGGTCGCCATGTGACGCGCGCCAACGTCCTTAGGAGCAGGGCGCCGGCTTAGACTATAGCTTAGCTTAGCCAAGCCTGGTATAATTATCCTGTCAAGCAGGTAAAATCATGTATGAGACCTGTTGTTCTTTTTGTCTCGCCGAACTGAATCTACTTGTAAATTGGCACTACTGCTGTGAGGTCGGTGATCTATTGCTTGATGCTAGCTAGTCGTTGCAGACTTGCAGTGGGGCTTATGGCATAATGACATGTATCCGAGAGAAGAAAAAAAAACTTACTGACGCCGCTTTGCAATCTAAAATGATCGGATAAATTGTTTGGGTGATGGACCCCTGACCTTGCTATCCACTCCTACGTAGACAAAGCCGCTAGCTCAGAGATTCGTCAGTCTCTTGGATCTTACGGTCACAGGACACCAGAGACAAACAATATATAGGATCGAATCGCCTCGAAACAAGCAGAGTTAGATGCTAGAAATTCAGGTGCACCTGGATGTTTTCCATGCGCGTTTCCGACGTTTGCTGTCTAAGTTTGTCTGGCTCTAGCAGGGCAGTAGACGCCTCTCGGGCTCTGAGCAAGTCAAGTGTCTTGTTCTTCCTCCGTGCTTCTTTTTCCCAAGTCATTGTTGTGTTGTGTTGGTTAGCACGGTCCCAGTCCTTTGACATGTCGCTGTGCATTTTTCCGGACCACTATTGGCCTCTTGCCTAGGTAGGTCACAAACTAACAGCGCACGAAAAAGGCAACAAATCATACAACTTACGCTTCAGCTCATTATCATTTTTTATACTCCCTCCGATCCCGAATTAGTGTCGCGATATTACATGAATTTGTGCTAACGTAGTAGTTCCTATGCGATAATTTTTCCGGGCCGGAGGTAGTAGTAACATACATATCCTGGGGCAACAATCATATGGACAATGACCAGCTTATGTAAATTTTGAGGAGAAGAGGAGAGGGCATCAGACCAAGGAAGACTCTGTTGTGTTGATTTCATCTGACTTAGCCTTCTAGTATGTACAAACCCAACTTTATCCTCATTTTTCCTACAGATAAATACACTCAATTTTTCAATCAAATATGGTGTTAATTAATAGACCAGTAAAATTAATAGTTTTTTTATAGAGAAACTAGGGTAGAGCAAGCAGTAGCAACTTTAGGCTAAGAAAAGCCCATTTACGTTAGGTACCAAAAGTCGAGGCTACATGGGCTGAAAGCTTTAAAGCTTAAGAAGGCTTGTCCACATCGTTTTACTGGTTTTGCTAATACAAACTTCTCCAAAATCTATTTTGGGTTCATCTGCTCCCACTATTAAAAATACATTTGAAAATGTTAAAATAATCAAACAAAAATTTCGGGTGTACATACCGCCATTCGATATTCACACAAACAAAATTGCATAAGAAATACGTTTTTCTGGCCTGTGTAAAAACAAATCTCAGTGCTTCAAAATGATTTTGCACGAGATATTATTTTCATATTTTGTACACACGGTGATTTTTTTGTGCTACCATAGAATGTCTGGATGTCCACACAATTTTTTCTGTAACTTTTAACATTTTAAATATATTTAAATTGTATATTACACCTATGACCCAAAACAATGTTTTCCTTCTCTCCTAAAAAAACAAACTACGCTAAAAAAGAAGTACGGGAATATAAAAATATAAAAAGAACTGAAAACCAAATTTTAGCATCGGTAAACATGACACATCAAATTACTGAAGATGGTGATTAAAATGTGCAGGCAGGTGGTCCGCACTACGAGGTGAAGAAAGGCCGGAAAGACAGCAAGGTCTCGCTGGGAAGCAAAGTGCGCGGCAGCCTCCCCCGGTCCAACTCCACCGTCGACGAGCTCCTCCGCGTGTTCGCCGGCAAGGGCCTGGGCGCCGCCGACCTGGTAGCGCTCTCCGGCGCGCACACCATCGGCTTCGCGCACTGCGCCCACTTCGTCGGCCGCCTCTACAACTTCCGGGGCACGCGGGGGGCGGCGGACCCATTCATGGACGCGCGGCTGGTAAAGGCGCTGCGGATGACGTGCCCGTCCACCGGCGGCAGCGCCCGGGCGGTGGTGCCCTTCGACGTGAGCACCCCGTTCCAGTTCGACCACGCCTACTACGCCAACCTGCAGGCCAGGCTGGGCCTGCTTGGGTCTGACCAGGCGCTGTTTCTGGACCCCCGGACCAGGCCGTTTGTGCTGGAGCTTGGGGCTGATAAGGCCCGATTTTTTCAGGCCTTTGTTGCGAGCATGGACCGGATGGGCTCCATCCGGGTCAAGAAAGGGAAGAAGGGAGAGGTCAGGAAGATCTGTAGCCAGCACCTCCTGTAGCTTTAGATCATCGCTCGTACTTATTACACGAGAAGAGATAAGCTGATCTCCTGTTTTGTTCTGTGTGTCATAGTACTAGTTGAGAGTTTTTGCTAGCTGGTGCAGCAAGTGTGTGTAAGAGTCGATCTCCTGTTTTAATCTCTCAGTGCGTTTCTACAGGCGTATGGGTGTGCCTTCTTGTTTCATTCGTTGGCTTTGATTGCAGGGATTGTTACTGTGGAATGACATGCCTGAGCATATATTTTCTGAGATTCGATCATAATGATCGATATAGTATGACTTGGAGTCTGCTCTGGAAGAAGAAAATGTGTCTTACTACATGGCACGTGCAGCTGAACATCACCAATGAAGGCTTGCTACTGACAGCGGTCAAACGCCTAGGCGACATTTCTTCCATGGATGGTCCAAAAAGAAGGCAACGGAAGGGCTGGAGACTGGGACTGACGCGACATCCGTCCATCGATCCAGCCAATGGGCAATGGTAACTCACCAGACAAGTGAAGAGGCCCAAGGAATTCAATGGAAAAGCTGCCCAGGGGGTAATGTGTCCAAGTAGCTAGGCAGGCTAGAGATGGAGAGAGAGGGGTATGTCAAGTCGCGTCGGCAGATCCTACGTTTTGTCCCCACGAGCACGTCGATCCACATCCACTCTGTTGTATTGTGTTGACGACCAGGACAGACCTTGGATGGACAATGTCCCATCGATCTTACTCCAACTCCTGCCATGGTGGAGTGGGAAGAGAAGAAGAGAGATAGGAGGGGGTCAAAGGCGAGGAAGAGGCGTCCGGTGGTCTGCCGACGCCCGGACGGAAGGACAGTCCTGTGAAACCTAGGTAGGGGTAGGCCTCTCTGCTGCTGTTTCTGCTAGGCAAGAGAGAGGGAGGGGGCCATGCTTTCTTCCTGGAGCAGCTCTTCTTCCTGCTGCAGCGCACGGGGGAGGACTGCCCACACGTAACGTATGTCCTCTATGCGGCTACAGTGGCGGTAGGCTACGAGTTACTGGTAGCTACTGTACTCCTGGTGAAGGTGGATGGAACGCGCGCACGGATCGAGAGCCAGCGCTCGTCGTTTTCGGAGACCGGCCGGCCTCTGCGCCGCGCAGCGCAGATCGTATCCAGCTCGATCTCTCCGTGATCATGTATTCATGTGCCTCGCCAGGTTCGTCGCTTCAGTTCCGCCACCGCTTGTTTAGCTGGTTTCCGCGGGCGTGAGCAGGGCAGAACAATACGGAATGCAGCATGTTCATGTTGAAACTGATGCCTAAATGCTCGTCCAGGCGATCAACTCGAAGGATTTCGACTTAGCACCGAATGGTGTGCTGTTTAGGGAGATTAGAACTAATGCTTATCTGAACTTTGTTTCGTTTTCAGTCTCTTTTTGCCCACGAGCGTGTAATAAGGTAGCTGACGCTCTTGCGAGCTATGGTGCGAAGATGGTATATCGCTTCCCCAAGCCGTATGGCTGGGCCGTGTGCCTAACTTCGCCCATGTTCTGGTTGCCAGCGATCTCGCTGCGCAGTTTGGTTAATGGAATGCTTTTATATATAAAAAAAAGAAGAAAACGACACCTTTCACCGTGCTCACGTTATTCCGTTGCAAATTTTGCTGCCAATACTGTGTTTATAGTAGATGCAACATATTACACCTGGATCTTTTTTTTATATAAACGGTTCTTTAAAAGAGTTTTTCAGTATTACACCCGATATTTGCATAGTTAGAATGCACACAGTCGCATTAGACGTGGACCTGGTGGAGAGTGCACACGGCCGCATTTGCCTAGGAAACAAAACACTTTTTGAACCGTTGACCAAAATAAGTGTGATTATGTGGCTCCATTTATGGCCCCATTTACATCCCTAGTGGTTGGCCCCTTAGGTGGGCTTTAGGCTCATTGGGCTGCTCCACACATGGGTCTAACCTAGTAGGAGCAGCCCACGAACCCTCTCGACGATTTTTCTGAATATTTAGTCTTTCATAAATACTGCAGAAACTCCGAGACCCTCTCTGTGATGTTTCAGGCGTTTCCTGACATTTTGGTACTCTTCTTATATTCTCTCTGAATCGGAACCATTCGGGTGATACTCTCTTATGCCGGACCTTCCAATATGCACAAACGACTATAGCTAACTTAAGTGTGTGACCCTACGGATCAATAACGAGTGGAAATGACTCAGAACACCTTTAGATCAATAATCAATAGCGGAGACGTTGACACCCATATCGATTCCAACTGTTATACGACATTGCTCAGTTGAACATGTTCGATTACCGTACGTAGTTCCTATTGCTTCACGATACTAAACAACATACAAGGGTGAGATTTTCGTTATCTTGTGAAGCAACTCTTGATCCCCATATCTTATTATCAGATATGTTCTCTTTTACTCGTTCCCGTATTTCTTTCCCCATGATAGAGGAGCAATTCTAAATCTTGGAAATCGATGTCAATACACACTTTCCGTGCTAGCCAAAAATTGCGGTTATGATCACCCAGTTATAGCGTGATTTAAGCAGAACTAAAATAAACTTTCTCGCACACACAACATTGATAAATTCATGGTCTAAGGACATGTCAGCACGTCAATCATTCTGTGATAATACTATTAATGATATGTCAAAAAGATCTGATAGCAAATCATTTAGTTGGGTCTATCCAGCCACATTGTTCTGCCAACAATGTGCTCCTATTGATGCTGGAAATCATATGCCCATGACCAGGAAAACATGGTAATCAAGCAATAAATAAGTTAGTCTAAAAGATAAGACTAGGGTGCATATTTGTGTTTATGTCTCTACACGTGTGTATGGGTTTTCCTCTCAATCTTTATGATATGCCGACACACCATCTTTGTGCCGACGATACCATCTTTATGCTACACGATGATTTTTCAAATGCACCCAACTTATGTTCATTCTATGTGCAACCAAACAAATTCCAGGCTTAGAAATAAACTTCCATAAAAGTGAACTCTAAATGTTTGGTGATGCAAACAAAAGGTTGATTGTTATAAGATGATTTTCTTTCTCTTACTGGAAAATTACCCTTGAAATTCAAGAATACAGATGGATGAAATCAGAATTTGGAATAAATAGTGGAATCCTACTAAAAATAAAGTTAAAAAAAAGATGTGGCTGCTAGGAGGGGAAAATGCTAAATGCCAGTGGAAGATTGACTTTGATCCAAACCTGTTAGGCAAATATGCATACCTTCATGATTCTGTTCTTCCCACTACCATAGGGAGTGAGGAACGGGTTGGATTTCTTTCGAGGAAGACTATTGGGGCAGAAAGATCTGGGCAAACAAAAAAAATCACTTACTTGTCATGGTGGATGTGGATTAGAAATCTTGAATTGATGAATAGAAGTTTGTTGGCAAAATGGTGTTGTGAAGCTTGAAACCTGTAGGGCATGTGGCAAACCATTTTGAAAAATCGTTTTTGTCAACCAGTGCATCTTTGGGATCAGAAAAAGGATGGTCCTAGTTCGATCTGGCCTAGTTCCTTAGGTGGGGAAAAATTCATTTTTATTCTCTATGTAGGAAGGACGTTTGTGATGGAAAAAACACCAGGGTTTGGGAGGACTTGTTGTGTAAAGCCTACCCAAGTCGCAATAATATCATCTATCATTTGTGTGTAATATCTTTGGTCGTGGATGTTGGAACCAATCTTGTTAGCTAGTAGTTAGATCATGCTTATTTCGTAGTTGAGTTTCATATACGTGAGGCTGCGGCAATGTGTACACGAGATGTGATCTGTACACATGCAAGTTGAGCGTGTTTAGTTAGTTAGTTGCATGTCTATCTAGTAGTCCGATGCATGCATAGATATAGGTCAGGCTAGTTGTGCGTGGCTGGTCAAGTTTTAGCCTATTCGTGTGGTTCCTGGAGATATTCTAGGAAGAAGTGGTCATGGTTAGTTAGTGGGGATGTGCATGCCCGTAGTGGTTAGTGGTGTGAGTTGTTATCTTGTACTATCGGCTATTTAAGCTGAGCAAAGGAATGAGAAAAGTGTGGCCTGCGGGCAGAAGAAAAGATGTAGCATGTGCGTGTGTTTCTTCCTCCTTGGGCTGTGTGTTCTCGTGTGTGTTCATGAGAGAAAACAAGAGAGTTCAGAGGAAGAAGAAGAGGAGCTGCGAGCTGCAGCTCCATCAGTGGATGGGAATTTATGCAATTTTGATGGACTCTAAGGGGAAGTACCTTAGAGCTATGGGAGATTCCTATGCATTTGTGCTATGAGGTCGCAGCTAACATACCAAAAAGATACCATGAGACGGTCTCTCACAACAAATGTTGTATTTTCTATTACTTCGATGTAATAAAAACTATGTACTAATCATGTTAGGGTCAACATAAATTTTGTTGATAGCAAAAGATTCCACTCAGGATCAAAATTCCCGTGCTTGACTCTTGGGAACAGTATGTTGACTAAGGATAACTTGTTGAGAAGAGGTTGGGAGGGGGATTCTCTTGCAATTTTGTGGGTTAAATGAAATTGTTGGTCCTCTGTTTATTCAATGTTCTACCACTAGTACAGAAAGACACATCGGATACCCCTCTATGGTAACGGCACGAGTTAGGTGACGGAAAATCATGACTTTACCGTTGCGGACGAGGCCTGGCAGAACTAGGCCGCGGCTGGTCCGTCCACATTGGTTACGAAGGATTTTAGATATCCGTTACCAAAAGTATTGGCAACGGTCATAAATTCACCTATGTTTCCAATACGTATCTCTATGGCAACGGTTGTTGAAGGATATCTGTTTGCGATGTGGTTGGGAAATTGCAATTGCAAACTGGAAGCGTGCATGTTCAATGCGGCTTAATTCACGTGGGATTGGAACCGCCTGCTCGCCGCTAATAAAATGTGACTGGAACCGCGCAAAGCCAGGCCGTTCTCGCATTCTCCCCTTCGTTCTCTCACACATTCTCTACCACACTAGCACAACCGCCATGGAGGAACCCTGGTGGCAGAATGAGGAAGTCCCGAGCGATGACGCGAGCGGTGAAGACCGCGGTGAAGTCCCATGGTTGGATCAAGATGGGCCGCCGGACTCGGACCCACCATCTTCACACCCTGTAGAAGACGACTCCGACGACTAGGACCCTCCGTCTTCACGCGAAGGAGAAGACCACTCCGACGAGGACAAGGCGCCGGAGGAAGAGGAGCCGGAGGACCCGCCGGAGCCGTATTCTAGCTAGGAAGAGGACGACTCCGATAAGGAGGAGGAACCCGCGTCGGAGGAGGCGCCGGAGGAGGAGGAGCACGCGCCGGAGAAGGATTTGCCGCTGAAGGACGAACCCCAGGAGGAGGACGAGCACGCTCCGGAGGAGAAGGCAACCGGCAAGAAGCGATGCCGCGCCGTGGATGACAATGACGCGGAGGCAGGGCGTAAGAAGAACAAGTAGAGTAGATAGTTAGTTCAATTCTACTATATCGATCCTTCATAAGTAGGCCCAGTATGTCAGTGAAGAAATAAAAGGAAACGGTTGTTTATCGCCTCCGTTTGCGATGTTATACTTTGTGGTATAAATGTGCCACTGCGCTAACCCTAACGCTCTCACTCTCACTCCACAGTCACAGTGTGGCGGCGGCTCCAAGCAGCACTAGACCTAACCCTTATCTCGCAGATATGAGCGGCGTGTCGGGCCAGCATCGCCGCCGCGCATCTTCCCGAGTATGTCGCCGAAGCGGATCTGCTGGTCTATTGCCCCGCATCTTCCCCGAGTATGTCGCCGACTAGATCTTACATTTTGTTTAAAGTAGCATAGAAAATTGTCTAGTATTTGAAGTCTAGTATTGTGTTGTGTCTAGTATTGTGGTACTGCCGATGATGAATACACCCCTCAGTACTAGATCTTACACTTTATCTAAAGTAGCATAGAAAACTTGTCTAGTATTTGAAGTCTAGTATTGTGTTGTGTCTGTTTGTAGTACTGCCGATGATCAATACATCCCCAATACTAAATCTTGCACTATTTAAAGTCTAGTAGGGTAAATTAATTTCAACTCTTTGTAGTACTACCGATGATGAATAGATCTCTCACTACTAGTCACAACTTTTTGTCAATGTGCTAATCCTCAGTATGGTTTTGTGTAGCTAGTGTATGGAGTAATAGTATATTTCGGTGACAAAGCATAAAAATGGCGAGGCTCTTGAAGGAAACATCACCTTCAAGTTCTGGCTCCAAATCGTTTCGATCGGACTGCAAGCACACAGATAGAGGCTCTTAAGATATAAATTGTTTTCATCTTAAAGTGTATTCATGTCATGTAGCATCATATTTGGCTCTTTTCTAACTAGTCATCCATTTATTTTATATGCAGAAATGCCATGCGGATCCAAACAAGCTTTAAATTAGCTAAATACAAAGTGGGATCATACCTGTGAACCGTCGTTGTTGTGACGTTTAGCTGCACGGTTCAAAACACTTTTTTTTAATTAAGAGTGTCTTGGACAGTGTGGCCGAAATGTCACAGCGGCGACGTTATTATATTTCGGCGACACCGTCCAAGATGGAGCAAGCCTCAGTACGAAGAATTTGGCAAAATTAATTTGCTAAGGAGGCTTGCGAGCTCGGTGTGGTTTCTGGTTTTCAGTTTCTCCATCTATTTTGTGGATGTGTGTAGCAATTTGGTTGCAGATGTGATTTGGAGAAGCATGAAACCGCTACACGAGTATTTTGCTAGCTCGAATACCGTTTTCGGGGCTTCGGAGCTGAGGAAGAAGGTGGAGCTGGAGAAGAGTGGAGTAACATAAAAATTAAGTTTAGGGAGGCATGAGAATGATATGATTAACGAGGCATGTGTAACTCATCTTTTGATGGTATGTAATGGTGACAATTGTTATATACGTTATGAATGGATTTGCTAGCAACTTTGTGCTTCTGCTGTGAGATTTTGAATGTCAATTGGCAACTGCATTGCTACTGTAGGCTTATGAAGAAATCTCAATGCAAACGAGTAAAAATAGAATCTCCGTTACTGATGTACCAATACATCGGCAACGGATAATGGTTGGCAACCGTAGCCAAAATCAGGCCTCATCGGTGACGGTTTTTGGCATCTGTTCCCGATGAGGGGCTCCACATCAGCCACGGGGGCGGGGACACGAACCCTTTTTCCGTTTCTGATGAGGTTTTTGATCTGTTTCCGATGTATCGTTCTGTACTAGTGTACTACAAAATTAATGTGGAAAATTATGCAATGTGCTTTCAATTCAAAAACAATTCCAAACTCTCTCTACGAACTGTTTAGCACATGATTACCTGGATATAGGAAACAAGCGGAACAATTGGTAATTTTTGGTGTTGCTTCGGTGTTCGGGGTAATATGGAAATGTGTAAGAACACATGTTTTGAGAGGAAAGAATTGATTAACCTCTTGTTCCTGTTAACCTGGTGGGGCATTGGCTGAATTCTTGGGATATTCAACACAAAAGGCACGAAAATTGGATCTGAGAAAAATTGGGATATTCTACAGACAAAGTGTCGATATGGGGAGTATAGTTGTGTGAACAAGTAGCAAATGATACTTTCAAGGCAACGCAAGGTTGGAAATTAGATCCAAGAAAATTTATTGCAAGCTTATTGGATAAAGGATTTGCTTGTCAGGAACCGGTTGTTTTGCTCATAATATGGCAACATGGGCATTGGGAAAACTGTGTATCTATATATGCTTGCTTGTGGCCTACGTGAGCCCGATGATGTTTTCCTGCTAACGATGCTAATTTTATTATGTTTTTTCTTTACTCCTTGTGTCACCTATATAGCTGAGTCTGGTTTCTTAGTAATAGAAATCGGATTGGCAACCCCTCTTCGTAACAAAAAAAACTTTGAGCAAGATCCTAACATCTCGTGTAAGCCTGGGAATAGTCCTAAATCCAAACTAAATCCAGTCTAGGCGTTACAAGCAGATGCCTAGTTCCCAAATGACACCAGTTCAAATGTTACTTGCTAGACACCAAACCAAATTGTTTTTTCCAACAAAACTCATCCAGTCGATTCCTTATTTTCTAACCAAAGCATGATATTGATCGAACTGACTCTTTGTCGAGTGATCCATAATTTGAGTTTTGACGCCCGTTGGGGACGCGTTCCTACCCTCCACCCCAACCTCCTCCTCTCTCTTATCCTTGTTCCTTCATCCGCGTCGCGTGATGCCACCACATCCCCTCGCCAAACAACCGCCATCAGCGATGCCGCGACGACCGCTAGAGAGTTGCGAATGAGAAGCCGATGGAGAGCAAGGAGCGAGGCTGCAGTGAGCAAAGCACTTAGGGGTGGGGGAGTGGGGTGCGGCTCGACGTCGGAGCTGAACCAGAGGTGCCCGATCTTTGAGGGAAGGTTGGGTCGGTGCCGGAGCGGCTTAGGAGGAGCTTCAGACAAGGCGTGGCAGCGAGCACGGTAATGTGAGGACCGCGGATGGGGCAGCCGACGGTTAGGTCGGCGGTGGTAGAGGAACACATCTTTGAGTGGCGGTGCTTACGACTACCCTTCCTCCTCCGACATTGGCGGCCTCGGTTAGATATTACTATCAACCAACTATCCCAAAAAACCGATCTGATAGGGAATGGAGATATAGTATACTTAACACCCCCTGCACATCCGAGGTGGATATGAAATGATCAACACCCCCAACACCTGACGTGGGCATGTATAAATGGTTGGGGGGGGGGAATGTCGGGACTGAAAATTGAACTCAAAATCTCAAGCTCTCATATCATGCCATGTGTGATGCGCTAGCATACGTCATGTTTCATGCACTACCCAACACAATCAAATGTTTGAACGGGTAGAAAGGGCTAGACAATCCACATATACAGTTCGACAATCTCCTCTCCTTCTTTCTCTTTGTTCCGACAAGGACAACTCCGTGGGTACCTGGTTGGAATCAACCGTGCGCAAGCATACCCACAAGCTAACAGTGCTGATACTGATAGGCGACATCGCCGAGGGGAGGTGACCGCCATGGCAGGAGCTCTGTCCGGTGGCAGCGGCACGAAGCTTGTCTAAACCACCAAATATCGTTAAGTGGCTAATTCCTCTAATTAGGGGCGCTGAGAACAAAGAAATTATCGGGGCTATCGTTTTCTTTTAGCATTAATAGAATTCATTGATGTCAAGAAAAACATCTTCCGGGAAGGTTGGCTAGCGATATCTTTAAAAATACCAGCCCCTTTCCAACAGGGCGTATCCAGTGGGGGTTTCATGGGTGCCATGGCACCCCTTAAAAAAATGTAAAAATCCTTTTAGCTACTAGTAGTTTGTTTAATCCAGTAGGTATTTTTTAACCTTGGCACCCCACAACGATTTCATGCTAGATTCGCCACTGCTTTTCGATCATAATGTGACGGGACTAATTCTATTTATATTATATACATTTTTTGCATTGGTATTACATACATTATTTTGCTCAGTACTGTGTACAAAAGGGAGGAGCCGTATGTGATATAAAAACATCATGTAGGGTCCGAAGATTTTTTTTTAATAGAATGAACGATCGGAGGGGAAGGCGCTGTGGGCGCTCCGCCCGGCGACTGCTGCAGCCCCTAATCCTAGCGCGCGTGGAAGGGTGAAGCGCCTGAAGGCTGATCTCACTGACTGGATTTGGTAGCTAGTTTCAAACCACGACTTAGAGCAGTTTTAGACCAAGTCATTTGTGTCCAAAACCAAACCAGAAACAAGCTACAAAAACAAAATCCCAGATTAAACCAAATCAAATTAGGGAATCATTGAATCAACCCATTCAAACCAGTCCAAATCAGTCCAATAGAAAAACCAAACTGAAACTTTAGTTTGAACCCAAACTATTCGCTGGCCTAATCTCGTGGCAAGATAGGTAAAACACACAAAACATTCTTTTTTACTGATTTACAAAGGCCGGGCGGAGTAAATATCCACCTATAGGATATGGATACGTACTTCATGCATGTAGAGCACTGCCTGGTCTGATCGGTTTGCTACAGTCTTCTTATGTCAGGTTCCTATACACTATGAAGGCTGTCCGTCAGCCTATGTATATGTGCTACCTGCCTAACTGAAGTCCGTGAAATTCCACAAAATTAACCCTTTTGGCAAATATTAATACCAGTAGATTTGATCGTACGTACAGAACCAAAATGAACTTTTTGGAGGCTCATACAGCGCAGGAAGGTGTATAATTGTTTTTTCCCGAAATGGAGGGTATACCCTAGCCTCTGCATTAAGGATGCACACAGCCGTTTTATATTAATAGGAAGAAAAGTATGTAGCGTATGAAAATACTTATTACATTCAAGGATCAACTAAAGTGCTTATATGAATCAGCCACCGAAACAAAGCACTAAACTGAAGACTACACATTTTGAACTCTTCTAGTATGCTGCCATCCATTTTGGTTGAATATAGCCCGCACAACCGTCATCAACCGGGTACAACCAAAGTACATGAGTGCTCGCTGGTCCTGTGGCAAGAGGAAAGACCACATATGTATTCAGTAGAGAGGCAAGTGTACAACCTGCAAAAGATGAGCATCTCTAAATATAGCCTGCACAACCGTCATCAACCGAGTACAACCAAAGTACATGAGTGCTTGCTGGTCCTGTGGCAAGAGGAAATACCACATATGTATCCAGTAGAGAGCCCGGTGTCCAACCTGCAAAAAATTAGCATCTCTAGCCTTGTTAAAAACCACGTCATTTCGACAATTCCAAATAGCCCAAACAAAGGCACAAGTACCAATGCGAATATGGGTCTTGTTTTTTTTATCTACTCCATCTAACCAATGCTCAAACATATTAGCTACACTAGTAGGTGGAGATATATTAAAAGTAAAGTGAATCAATCTCCATATATGCTGGGTAAAAGGGCAAGTAATAAACAAGTGTTCAACGAACTCATCCGCTTGACAAAAACACACACTGTTTACTACCAATACAGTGTCTTAATGAGGTTATTTTTAGTAAGAAGCACTTTACGTTGAATAAAACAACATAAAAAGTTTTATTTTCAAAGGAACTTTCAATTTTCAAAGATATTTATGCAAAATCGGCGTATGTCCATGCATGAAATCGTCATACATTGAGAAATCGGCATACATTGAGCTAATAGTGAATTTCTTTGTAGTTGTCAACTTCCAAAGGAAGATAATCATCATATTCTGATAGATGAACGTTCATTAGTCTCTCTACCAATTTCAACCATGAAATCCACTCATTCCCGTCAAAGCTCTCCTAAACTCAATGTTTAAAGGGTTGTTTGCTAAGACATGAGCCACCACAACATTCTTATGAAGGACAATGTTAAACAGTGAGGGAGAGGTTTAGTACCAAGCCAATTGTCTTCCAGAAAACGAGTATGAAGGCCATTGCCAACACTAAAAGAGCCTCGTTTAAAGAAATCATTTTTAACCGACATCAAGCCTTTCCAGAAGGGAGAATCAATTGGTTTTGCCTCAACCTGAGAAAGCGTTTTGCAATTCAAATACTTGTTACACAATAATTCCTGCCATACACCCTCTTCATGAAGGTTTTGTACAGCCATTTACTCAGTAAGCATTTATTTTTTATCTCTAGTACGTACCTCAATTCCTAGCCCCTATTGGTTTTTAGGACGACAAATAATGTTCTATTTAGACAGCTGATACTTTCTTTTATGCTCGTTGCTCTGCCAAAAAAAGCTAGAACGATAAAAAGCAAGCCTCTTTCTCACCCCCACTGGGATTTGGAAAAAACAAAGCAGAAACATTGGGAGGCTAGTTAAAACCGAATTAATTAAAACAAGACGATATCCATATGAGAGCATCTTGCCCGCCCAACACCCTAGTTTCTTCTCAAAATGGTCTTCCACTCCTTATTCAACAATTTCGGGTAGTGAATCAAAATACCTAGATACTTAAATGGTAGAGATCCTATTTCACAACCAAAAATCGAATGTTAATCACTTTGCATATCTTTAGCTTTTCCGAAGTACTACAATTCACTTTTGTGGAAGCTAATCTTGAACCCAGACAGTTTCTTAAACATTGATAAGGTCAACTTCATGTTTACTGCCTCAGTTCCATGTTTACTTCATGAAGGTGTATATACGCATTTCTACCGATAGTATTTTTTTTTCTTGAATTTAGTTGATGGCTTGAAATTTGAAAACCCATAACTAATTAATTATACTTTCTCCGTTTCTTAATGTAAGTTGTGTTGTTTTTTAAGGAAAATTCCAAAATATAGGGTGTATTTCGATTTATACATAATTTTACACATCCCCAAATGAGTTCCAATCTATAAAGTGTTTATTTTGGTGATCCAATAATTTCACTTTTACCCCATTTAATTTTGTATGCCACTTTTTTCCTGGTATTTATATGGTGTGTCAGTATTTATCCCTTTTAATCAATTTGCGTCGTTTCTAACAGTCTAGCATGTAAACGTGAATGCCGAATCAGCTGCCAACTCGCCCCCGCTTGCAGCCGCTGCTTAACCCAAGAAGATAAGGGAGCGGGGAACCCATCGAATCGTTGCGGTTCATGTGATAGGTGTGCGGCGTGCGGCTAGGGCGTAGCGGATGCAGGTTAGGCGTAGTAGGGGTCGGATGATTTAGTGAAGTTAACGGAAAATTTGAATACACCCTTCAAGGTAGCTACTGACTCAGCGTCCATGTCGACCCGCTAGTGGGCTTACAAATACAGGGTAAAAAGTGGCAAATAAATTAAATGGGGGTGACTAGTGTCACAAAATCACAAACATGGAAAAAAAATGGAGTTCACTCATATTTATATTTGAAAGCTTGGTGGAGAATTTTGAATGAACCTATATGCATTAGGATCACAATGTTATGTCAACATTACTATTCCACCATTGTTCCGCGGAAGCTATCATCTCCATGACACGCTAACTACTGAAAACACTATTCAAAAAAAAAACTGAAAACACCATCATCGTGCATGCTAATCGATTACGTTTTATTATAGAGAAACACAGGCCTTCTCTCCCAATACGATTATAGTCCGTTCTAATAATAAGTTGTATAAAAACTAATCCCTCCGTCCAAAAATAAATGTCTTACATTTGCCAAAAAGTGAATGTATCTAAACATGAAACATGTATAGATACATCCACTTTTGTATAAATTTGAGACACTTATTTTGGGACGGAGGGAGTACTCTAGGTAGATGACCGATGATCAAGCAATGCCGATCACACACACACGCTGATAATCAGCGCGACGTACGCGATCTTTCGTTTCTGTTGCTATATCAGGACACAGTAGTAGACGACGCCGTGCTGGAGCGGTTGGATGGTGTGGCCAGTCTCGTCGACGAGAAGCGGCTCGGCGCGGCCGCCGTCGCAGCGGAAGAGGACGGCCCCCTCGCCGAAGTAGAGCTTCACGTCGAGATGCGTGGCCGGGACGTTGCAGGCGGCGCTGGTGCCGGCGAAGCACACCACGGCGACGCCCGATTCGCCGGCGTGCCGGCGCCCGCCGCGGCTGCGCCCTGGAACCCAACATCATCTGCCGGTCCTGCATGCACGGTCAAAACAAATGGTATTAACTGCAGTGCAGAGAGGAGTTATTGTGACCCGTGACTTGAGAAATGCAAGACTACGAGGAAATCCAAGCGATGGACGAGAGAGACTGACAGTGTTGGACTGCCAGCCCAGCCATGCGCACGGCCGCTCTAGGTAAAAACGCCCTGTAGGGTGAAAGCAGCTTTGAACGCGCGTTTGCTTGCTTGCGAATCGAGAAATTTTGACCGCCATCACCTCAGTCTTTTCATAGACGTACGTGCGTGCTACTCCTATACGTGCGTACGCTGTGAAAATTCATTCACACGCATCCCCTTCTTCTTCCTACCTTTTTCCTCTCTTGGCACAGAAGTTACCATGACAAGACCCTACAGAAGGTGCAATTTATGACTTGTGGCAATGACGTGACCTAAAGTTAGTACTAGCCCCTAGCGAGTTACTCCCATTCATCAAAAAATAAAAATAAAACTTCCACATTCTGGATTTGAATTCGTGACAATGATTTCATGCTCTAACATGTCAGCTTCAGATCAAATTATACTCTTTTTCACAAGTGCGACATGAGAATTTTGTACTTAAATTACTATTACCGCATGTGTGCATGATAATAAGTTCAATCTGCTCAACTACACAATGTATCTGTGGATCCAAAGTCCCATTTTGGAATCTTATATGCTTCCAGGGCTCCAACTCTAGTCTTTTCGTGAACATGTGCGAAATAGCCCATGCATATGCATGCATATGGGTTCATACTTGCAACTAGCTAGCATGAATCTATACATCATGGCATGATGTTTTTTGCCACCATGAAATAGTTCATACTGCATTTCTAACATCCCATCACGATGAGAATCTACCTTCAATATTTTGGTCTTGTCTAAACCTGAATTGTTTCCGCTATTTTTAGCATGCATATTGAAAAGTCATGGTTCATCATTGTCTCATTTCCATGCCCACGTATAGAACTATCAATCATCTTAAGTCATACATATGATATATCCTTCTGATCGTATGTGATCTATAATTGGGGGCCCTAACGGAAATTGCACAAACACATGCAAGGAAAGCACCGGCGGATCTAAACAATGTCAGCGGGCAAGCAAACATCCAAAAGTAACTGAAATCGAGACACAACATTACAAGAAATGTCCCCGAAAATGTACACACCTCTATTCCGTCAAGCCATGAACATACGGAAGAAGAAGACGAAAATGAACAAATCTAAGTGAATGGTGTTACAAAATTAACGGAGCAAGTTATCATCACATACCTTGCAAGTGATTGTAGCTGACCGCATCAGTAGTAGTAGCAGTAGTTGCAAATAAACTGCTCAACCCAGCTGTAGCACCCGCACTGGCGACGGTGACGGCGGCAGGATCCGGAGAAGCCGGAAGCGGCCAAACGGCAGCCGAAGAGGTGGCCGGCGCCGTAGTGACGCCTAGGCCGTACTGCAGCAGCCCCAGCTTGGTGAAGTCCTCTTGATCGGCAACGAGCGGTGCGTTCAACGGCTCACTGATCTTGCCGAGGCCGAGCTGCTGATCAGCGCCGCTGGGCCAGTTCTGGCCGAGCCCGCCGGGCCAGCCGCTGCTCCTGTGGCCCGTGCTGGTGGGCACTGCCGACAGCTCGTTGTAAAGCCCTAAGAGCATGGATGCCGCCGGTGTCTGCTGCACGGCGGGCATGTACTGGGAGCCGAGGATGGCGGCGAGCTCACTCGCCGGCAGGCAGTGACCTTGTGGTGGGTACTGCTGGAAGATCGGCTCGACGTCGGCGTCCGGGGCGGGCTCGGCCACCGTCGGCGCAGGAGCTGTGGGCAGAGCCGACACCACAGGCTGGCCCTGGTCCAGGCCCAGCTTATGACGCATCTGCTGGTGGCACGCCGCGGCGATCGGCGAGAGCAGCTCCATGGCCTGCGTGGCAGCTGGCTTCACCGCTTGCTTGATCCGGAGGACCGGTCGGAGGAGGAAGAAGACGTGGGCGCCACCGGCGAGAAGAGTAGCTGCTGCTGCGGCTGGAACTGCTTGGGAGGGGTTGGGGGCATATACGGCGGCGCGGCCTGGTGGTTGCGGGACGGCGCACAGGCACGCGCCGGTGCGGTACGGGCGGCGTTGGCGTTGCGGAGCTTGTTCTTGGAGCGGGACTTGCGGTTCTGGAACCAGTAGAAGACGTTGGCGTCGCCGACCTGGCCATACTCCTGCAGGCGCATGCGGATGCGCGGGATCTCGTCCCGCGCGGGGTTCATCATGCCGGAGTTGAAGAGCGCCTCCAGGATCCGGATCTGCTCCGGCCGAGGGTTCCAGCGCGGTTCGTCTCCGTGCTCCTCCCCTGATCGGGCCCTGCTGCACACCAACGAACGAACCATGCATCATCAGTTAATCAGATCGATCCACAGCTCTACAAGACAAATACCCTACCGATCGAGCGACGGCTAGTGCATGCAAGACATGTGTAGCAAGAGACTAACCGTAGCATGCATCTAGCGTTAATTACCTGAGGAGATCAAGGAGGACTTGAAGGAGTGGCCGGCGGAGACGAGGGAGGGGGGCGAGCCGCTCATATCGGCCTGCGACTGCCACATCTGGCTGCCGTGCTTGGACCGGAACATGCTGGTCCACTGCTGCCTGCTGTTCGGCGACGCCATGGATGCTACCGCTGTTGATGATCTCGATCTCGATCTCTCTCCACCAACGACGACGGTGCAGCAGACCGGCCGGTAGGAGTGGAGGAGGAAGGATCGAACGGCGAGCTCTACCTCTATCTGCCTACACCTAGAGCTCCCCTTGCTGCTCAGGTCTCCCAGCAATGGTTTTTCACCTAGCTAGCAAAGCTGTATATGGATTCTTGCACATTGCTGCCTCTTATAATGGCCGCACCGACCCCGTCGGTGTCACAATGAATGCAAGCATAGTAAGTAGCAGCACGACCCCCCATCGGTCTCCTGCGTGGTAATGTTTTTTTCTCACTTGGAGATACGTGCATGTGTGCATGGGACTATGTTGGCAAGACTAGAGCTAGCTAAGCCATAGCCATAGCTTGAAGGGTTTGCGTCAGGAGGGGCTGATGGACGGTTGCCCAACTCTGGGGCAGTGATACCTGATGGGTGCAAGTGCAAGCACTGCAAAACTTACCCTAGGTATGACAAGCAAGGAAGACACGAAACACCCATGACTCTGCCCGGGTTACTGTTAGCGCCTTTCTGCAGCGATCACGGCGGGGCCGGTGTGCGGGCGTGATGGTCACCTGACCTGGGGATCGCAGGTTAACTATCTCTGATCGTCGCATCTGCAGAGGCTTCCTGCAGAGAAGGATGGAACGAAACTGTACTTAAGTTATATACTCTATGTATGCATGCAGGTCGAACTCGAGATCATATTATATATGTACGTATTCCCTCCGTTTCTTAATATAAGATGTTTTAGTTGTTACACATGTTGTTTAGATGCATATTGTGAACATACACACTTAAATATGTGTAGATATATTTGTACACATATGAATGTAGACAAAGGTTAAAACATCTTATATTAAAAAACAGATGGAGTATATGTGTGCAGTGCAGTAGTTTGACCCCCCAAAATCACCATTTTCTTAAGGGTGTGTCCACTGAGATTTTCTTAAGTCGTCTCGGTATCCGAGAAAAGTTTAACCGTTTAGAGCAAAGTGAAACTCGTTCCAGTTGCGCGTTTCTGTCACACAATTGCACTTTTCCAACCCAGATGCATTTTTCAGAGCGCAACTCGTTTCATAAAAGTTCAACTCATTTTTGCAGCACGTGCTAGCTGCTGGAAGGGTCTAGAGGTTGTACGGTGTTGCATATATTGCATCGATGACGATGAGTCTCGGCGGCATGGCGCAGCGGTGCCTCGATGGGTGGATGCATTATGATGAACGCGTGTAGCGTGGTATGTCTGGCTCCGTGGCGGCACCGATGGTAGGCTAGGTGAGGGTCTTCACTTAGATTTATACCCTGGAGACGGGTTGGAGGAAGATGACATTGGCGACTCTCGGAGCATGTGCATGAGGCGATATCTCCGAATTTAGTCGAGGGTGGCAGTGTCTCAGGCATAATGCATCGTTGTTTTCTCGATCGTTTGTGCTAGTGTTTGGTGCTTTGACACCTTATTTGGTGGTTTCATTTTGTATGGTCGTTTTAAAGTTTTTTGCCGATCTTTGTTGAATAAAAGAAATAAGTGAGACCGTATGCATCTCTTCCATATGTGTCATTCTTCATTTGTTCACCCATGACATGCGATTTAGACTGCACGTTAGTAAATGAATCTTCACGCATTTTGAAGTGCGACTTACCCCAAGTGCCCAGAGACTGGTTGTGAACGAGTGCTTGCATTGTCACATGCTATCCGGTAAAAAAAAAAGGAGGGAGGATATATTAACAACTGCATGTTCCATGCAATGGAAACGGCTCTCGCGATCTGCCAAAATGTTGCAACGCCCGGGCCTTTTGCCCAGTTTTTACGTCACAGTATTGGGTTCATGATCTAGGCACAATTTACTGCAATGCTCTAATACTCGTCGATGTAGTCCGTTGGAATGCCGTATGCGATCACCTGCATTAATTGTTGCCGAGATCTTTTGATACGGACAAAATCCAAGGAGGTCGGCAACGTTCCTCATGTGAGTGAAAAGGCAAGAGTTGGTCTTGCAAGCTTGTACAATGTGCACAAATGGATCTCTCCACATTTGATACACGGACGGAAGAGATGAGGCTGGTAGGTACTAACCTCGGCGAAGTAATCTATCATGAGGATGGCATGCCCGAGATCTCGGTTCCGAGGAATACAAAGGCAACCTACTGTTAATCCTCTCTACTTTCTTTTCTTCGTATCCTCAAGTTACTTCACGGTACATTCGCAAAAAATAAAAGTTCCTTCACGGTGAGAATCAAGATGAGATTCTCGACATCGTCGTCCTGAATCAGGTCCTCAATATTGTAATCGTCCAACGACAATGAGTTCTCCAAATTTTTTTGCATGGATGGACTCAGCGACGAACTCATCTACAACTCGGGGTTAGAGACAATGGCGGCGGAGGACGTGGGCGAGAGAGGGGGATGACCTGATCACGAACAGCCGGCGGCGGACACTCGGTGCACCGGAGGGTATCCTTTGAAGTTTCGTGCTGGAGTCATGGTGGTCACTCGAGTCAACTCGGGGCTGAAGTGAACGACCACCTGCGAGGCTGCGAGCTACTGGAATGGTTGGAATGGCACTGCGAACGGCCGGGAGCCTTCTAGGCGGCAGGTTATCGAAGGGGGGGGGGGGGGAGGGATTGGGGATGGGAGGCGACAGCGGGCGGAAAGGTGCGGGTTGAACTTTCCTATCGACAAGGGAACCTGGGAAATTGGACGCGATAGTTGGAGATAAAGCCGGTTTAGGGTTGGTTTGAGGGGAGTTTAAAAAAAATACGGTTTATGGCTAAATGCGAGATCTGTGAGGGTTCATTTTCCGTCCAAAAATTAAAAAATGGTTATTTAAGGGATTCCATGATATAAGGGATATATGCTTATCCGGTCATAAAAAACTGGATTGACATCTGCATGTTGAAAGGAAACGGCTCTGGCGATGTGCCAAAATATTGCAAACGCCCGGGCCTTTTGCCCAGTTTTTGAGTCACAATTTTGGGGGACATGATCTAGGCGCAATTTACTCCTCATTTTATCCGGTCAAAAAAGGTGGAGTTAGTGCCAGTGGGAGTGGACTGCACGACCTGTGTTTACTGGCTGCATGCCATGGTTTGCTTACTCTCATTGCTTGGCTTGTTGCGGTTGAATAGGCATTCAACTGAAGATGATTATTCTAATGGTGTGAGAAGTTGTTGCATGGAGTAAATGGCTACCGTACCTTTTGGCCGGGAGGACGCGTACGGTGCACTGTGCGCACGCACGCACGCACGCACGCATTGCATAAAAGGCAAAAATGCAACACCAAGTCAGAAGATTGCGAAGCAAGTAAGATTCATGTCATTTAACTAGATAGGACATAATAAAACCAAAAAAAGATGCATATTTTGGTTGTGCCTGGCAATGATCTTGTTGAAGGAATTGTTTTTGCGAGTTTGGACTTTTTTTAGCGTGAAAACCTATGATATATGATCAGGGCGACGACAGCGCTATAGCACTGTTCCTTCTTGAAGGCGTTGCTTTTGGAGAATTTGTACTTCTGGTACTGTTTTGGTGGTGTTAGGTCTGCTAATACAAGGAATAGATCACTGTAGCAGGACTTTTCTTTTTTGTAATTCTTCTTGTTTTTCTGGGTTGTGTGTATTCGTGTTGTTGCAGAGGCTGGGTGTAATTGATATTTTAGCGATATTAATATATGCTCTTTATCTAAAAAAAATAACTAGATTCATAAATATCCTACTATCCCATTAAATAATTATTTAGAAGATTGCGAAGCATAAGTAAGATTCATATCATTTAACTAGATTCATAACGATTATGCTTTGAAAACGGCTCTGGGTTCGTCAAGATTATGAGAAGTTGTACTCAGTAGGGCTCTTTTGGAGAAGTTGAGTAGCACACTAGTATTCTAGCAAGCGGTGTAAGGAGCTCGTTATTTCAAGAAAAAAACCACTTACAGTGTGGAGTGTTTAGAAAGGAGGTGCCTAAGGGTATCTTTTCTATGCTAGAAAATATGTGCCTAATTGTGTTTTTATCAGTGTATGAGAATGGATCGGGATTCACAGTTCACTAGCGGTGTCTCTCTAGAAACAGATAGATAACATGATGGGTAAACAAATTACAGCTGGACAATTGACAAATAGCAATGGCATGACAATGCATAATATGACAACGTAATGTTCACTGTAGTATTTATTGGACATTACAACAAGATCCATAGACCGCTTGCTAGCTGCATATATGACTAATAATTCACCTGCAAATAACTTTCGTGTCTCCCGGAGGTATTAAGTTGCAAGCAACAGATAATTGCAATAAGCAAAGTGTGTAATGTAAACAATGCAAATGACACGTAGACACAGCAAAATTGTTTTCTCCCTAGTGGCAACAGCACATCCACAGTCTTAGTCTTTTCTGTCATTCGAGCCCAGGCCACCGGAGACATGAACCCACCATCTAGCATAAATACCCCCTCTTGGAGACAGTAGCATCTACTTGGCCAAAACATCTACTAGTATCGGAGAGCATCTAAAACATAAATAGCACATATGTTTATAGATAGATGAACAAATTTGATCATAACTTCACAATTAATCGGATCGCAGCAAATACAACATGTAGCATTACATAAAGATGATCAGATGATCTTGATCATGTTAGACAGCTCACAAGATCTAAACATGATAGCACAAAGTGGAGAGACTACCAACTAGCTACTCACTACAAGAAATATGTCAACTAGTGACTCACAAATTTGGTCACTAAAAGGTCATAATTTTTCATTTATGACCTTTTTATGACCAAAATCTGAAGGTCACATACCGAGCGTCTCAAACGGTCATATGTGACCTTTTTCGAATTGGTCATAACCATCTATGACCAAATTTGATGGTCATAACTCTTATGACCAATTTTTTTGGTCACGCACTGTCTGGCATAGCCACGTCAGATCCTACGTGGCCAATCCTACGTGGCATGATTGTGACCAAATTAGAAGGTCATAGAACAGATTCAGCCCGGTCCACGTTGGTCACTAGATGGGCCAAGCCCAAATGTTAGGCCCGTTAATATTTTTTTCGGTATTTCTTTTTGAAATTACAACTCTTCCGTATGGGCCAGACTAGAGGACCCTCGGCTAGTCCGCCACAAGTTAGTTGGTCGACGAGGGCTCCATATACCCCACCGAATGGAAGCGCGCTCATTCTTGGTTCAAGAGGTAAAGAACTCGCACCTAGGTGGCGAGAGTGAGACAAAACACCACCATACCAAAGTGGCCTCTCATCCCCACCTTTAAGCATTTTATTACCTGTCACCACAAATTCTCCACCATCATCTGAACACTTCATCAACCTGTTTCCAACATGAAGTATCCATCGGACGGCTAAGCATTTAACTAAGCATGGCTAAGCATCAACATTGCCTAGCTAAGTATTTCAGGCCAACAAACAACCCTATGGTTAATAGGAGGGAAACAGGTAATTGGCATCAGAATCTTAATGCAACTATAGGATACTCTAATCCAATAAAATTGACATTTGGAACCGCATGCAATATTATAGTGGAGAAAATACTTGCGGAAAATAGGATAAGATATGCTCAGAGGGGGGATTACGCTTGCCTTGTTGAGCGGAGTAGTCAAACTGCTCGTCGGAGTAATGATGCTCAACTCCGAACTTGTGATCTACCGGAGAGCAAACAACACCGGAAAGCAAAAACAACAATCAACACATGGCAATTGTGCAATGCATACAAGAATGATGATATGACATTTTAATGCAACTATGGGATCCTAGACATGATCATCAAGTTAAATGGGGTCCCGAAGTATAATTAGGATTTATTCGGTTAGCCTCCCATATTTATCTTAATGTCCAACATGTTGTTCTAGTTATGACCAGTATCACAAAATGATTGTCCATGCATGAGAAGGATGTTTTCTGTTAGTAATTAACTTGCCGATCATTTTGATACATCGTTTGCAATTTTCGGAGCACATATGAATATTTGGTAGGTATTTCAAATTGCTAGTTGAATTTGTCATTTAAGGGAAATGCAACTTATTAACATTACCAAAGTTCATTATTGTGTAGAACTGCCTGAAAACAATTTGTAAATGTTTCTCTAAACCTTTTGAAGTATTACACATCAATGTTGGAATTATTTATTTTATTATGAATTTCCAAGGAAAGATTTCATTTCTGCAAATTTTTAGTATTCCAAATAAACAGAGCAGAAAATTAAATCAATTATGTCCAGATTAAATATGGAGGGGTACAGTTTGTTAAGAGAAACATTTGGACACCTTATTTTCTCAATTTGGATTATCAGTGCAAAAGATAAGAATTCTAGAAGTTTACAATATTTTCCTTGCCTCTTTTTATCTTTTTCTGATTATTCTCGGATTATCCGAATTCTACACACTCGGAATATCCGGGGGGAAGAAAATGTGTGTACTGGCTTCTTTCGGAATATCTGAGTACGTGGGCATCGGAATTTCTGGGTTGGTTTTAGTCTGACGAAACTGAAGAACTCGGCACCGTGACAGTGCTCGACGGAACCACGGCCGGCGACGGCGACTTGCGCAGCGACGGCGACCCAGCGGGTTAGGAGGAGAGGGAAGGGAAAGGAGGGGTCCTGGAAGATAGAGAGCTCACCACGCGCACGTGGAGCGGCTCGGCGAGGTCGCAGGAGCACCACATCGGCGGCGCGGTTGCTCAGAGCTCGACGGCCAGAGGCGGAGAAGACGACGATGGCGGCGTCGATTCGATGCGCTCCCGGGCGATTCCTCCAGCGTGGACGTAGAGGAGAGCGAGGCGGTCACGCCGGTGGTCTTCAATCGGGATGGGGAGGTCCAAATCGACGGCGGCGTGCGAAAAGGGGCGGCGTCCGGCGATGAAGACGACGGCGAAATCCGGCGGCTCCCGGCCTTCCCAGCTTGCACGAGTTGACGGGGAGGCAGAGGAGATGTTGGCGGAGCTCGTGGGGGCCTTGGCTTGCCTCGGGGAGGTCTACAGCGACGGCGACGTGCACGGCGGCCATGGATGCGTCGCGGCTGCGGAGAGAACGGAGAAGAGGGCGAGAGGGAGCCGGGCTAGGGTTAGGGTTTGAGCCTTCGGAGGTGCTCTCTTATCCAGGTCCAGGAGGCAGAGAGGAGGGGGGCCCGGCGCTGCGTGGAGCACGGCGGTGCGGCGCGAGCACAGCGGCTCGGTCGCTACAGAGGAGGAAGGAGATGATTTTGCAAAGGAGTCCTTGGAAGTTTTAAATTCCTCACAAATCGGTCCTTTCTCATACTGGATAAAATCATAGCAGCTGTAATTGAATTATTTGGGGTAGTTAAACACTTCCAAAAATTATGCCAATTTTTGGGTAGCCTCTTTATATTAATATGAAGCTCCCCTAATTTTTTCATAATATTTGAAACTCATTTGGTAGGAAAATAAAATAGGAATTGCTCACAGGCAATTTTGAGTTGCTCTCCTTTTATTTTATTTTACAATTCAAAATAGTTTGTAAAAAATATTCTTTGGAACCTTTGGCTTCCTTGACAAATAGAAGATGTCAAGATATTTTGTTTTGGAAATTTGAGTGTCATCTTTGTTGTGAGATTTGTTGGAACAAGTTGGGCATTTTGTTTTCTTTTTGAATGTTGCCAAATCTCCACAATTCCCTAGCAACAACAACAATTCCCTAGCACAATTCCCTAGTAACAACATGATGCATGGATGCCATGATGCAAGGAACACAAAAGCGGAAAAATTACACGGGTTTTTAGGTTCTTAACTTTGGGCTGTTACAATCTCCCCCTGCGGCAGAGTGCCGGGAAGAGATGCAGAACCCCTCCCGAACTAAGGTTGTTGACGTCGGCGGCCTCGGATATTTTCGTGGAATTGTGTTCGGGTATTTAGGGTTTTTTTGTCGAGGGGAATATATAGGCGAAGAGGCGGCGCTGGGGGCCACCCGAGGTAGCCAGACGACCCCTCGGCGCGGCCCCACCTTCTGCCGCGCCAAGGTGGCGTTTGGGCCCCCTGGGTCGCCTCCTCGGCTGCCCTTTGGACTTCGTCTTCGTATCTTCGTAAAACTTATCCCCGTGAGTTGTCCAATTCTGGTAATATTTCCCGACTAGCTTTTCTGAAACAAAAAGACAGCAGAACACAGGAACTGACACTGTGGCATCTTGTTAATAGGTTAGTTCCAGAAAATCATAAAAATGATATATAATGTAAATAGAACATGTAGCCTTTGGTATAAAACAAATATGGAAAATCAAAAATTATAGATACGTTTGAGACGTATCATTGTTCTATGAGACCAATCTAGAAATTATCTAGATCTATCAGAGGTAACGATCAACGGCCCAGGGGGCAGCCGGGGTGTTACATTTGGTATTAGATCTAACCCTCGAGGTTACACCAGCGTGTCGACACAAAGCTTGATTGGATTGACATAATACTCATACCGGTGCATGTTTTTTCTGGAGCGCACTGCCTACGTACGAACATGGGCAACACACGCTAGACAGAGAAAGCATGTGTGTGGCGAGAGAAACAACTCAAGCAAGGACTCAATAGAGAGCTCATGAGTGAATGAATCGAAGATGACGAGACGGTTGCTTCTTTTACCCGGGCGTGCATCCGCTGCTGCTTGTCACCATGGCCATCGATCCCTTTTCTTGCTTCGGCACGACGGTGCTCATTGTAGCATCTCCTACCGGACACTGTCCAGCCAACCCCAAAATATGGTGTGGTACGACCACTACGTTAAAAATTTGAAACTCAAATACATGCAAGCCATGCACGTCGATCATACAACTAGTTTGATGTCTAAATAAATAGGTCACATCAACTTATTACAATAATTAATTTTAGGTAAACAAATACAAATAGTTCAAATTATTGGGGCTGAGTAATGCAAATTAAAATTCACGGATTTTCCATGAAGATGTACATATGCTACACCAGATCATTGAGTAGTTTGGTGTGCACTTATTGATCTCGAAGTTGTCGATGCATCTCAATAAAGTTGATAACATGTTGCGCATCTTGTTCAGGTAGGTGGACATGCACTCCAGACTTCTCAAAATCATTCGTGCGAACTGCCCCTTCTCCCTCGTCCTCCACAATCATATTGTGCAAAATTACACAACAAGTTATGATCTGCCATAATGTCTTCGGATCCCACATCATTGCGGCTCCACGGACTATACCCCAATGAGCTTGCAACACTCTGAATGTCCTCTCAGCATCTTTCCTAACAGCCTCCTGTGCAGCTGCAAATTCACAATTTTTGTTACCTATAGGATTGCTTATAGTCTTCAGAAATGCCGCCCATGTGGATAGATACTGACGTGGGTCTACCTTTCGGGTGCCCCACTGTGAGGATACCTGGTGCACGTACAAGGGGCAAGACCTGCATGAAGGCCCATTAAGGATCGAGTCTGAGGCCCACAAGGAAGGAGTATGCTCCAAGTCAAGCGTATATAGGGTCGGTTTAAACTTACCTTACTTGTAAACCAATTCGGTTGTGAATCCCCGAGACCCAGCCTCCTATATAAAGGCTGGGAGGGCCATCGACCTGGGCACGCAATACCATAGCCTCCAAAACCCTAGCGAGATTGACATCTCGCCGGGACTCCCTCGTAACTCCACTGTTCGCATACATCAATAAACAGACAGCCAGGACATAGGGGTGTTATCTCCACACGAGGGCCCTGAACCTGGGTAAATCTTGCTTGTCAGCCGTAGTCACGGCCAGCGATACCAAACCTCCTTCCCGATCTCAACCCTAGGTGCCTAACCATGGGATTTGACGAGTTAACACCGCATCAGATACCATATGTGTAGTCATGCCTGTTGCCGGTGAAGTTGCATGTTGGAGCATCCCCATCACAGAGTCTCTTGAACAGGGAGAGCACTGAATCACATTGATGTCGTTGTGGAAACCAGGCATTCCAACAAACGCATGTCCAATCTCCAACGTGTCTTATATGGATTTCCACTGTAGGACACGTTTCCTGCCTACGACCCCTCTTCTCTCGTGCTTCCCTTGTCCGGTCGCTTTAGTCCTTGTTTACTTCTAGTGAATTTTAGCGGATTAGAGGGGATTATCCTAGATCCCGGAAAATCCTCACTAGTTTGTTTTACTTCTAGTGTATTTTAGGGATTAGAGGGGATAATCCTAGATATTCCCCACCAACCATCTCATTTTTGCCTAAAATAAAAACTTTAGTCCATACTAGTGTATTGTAGGGGAAGAGTATTTGTGTTAATTTGTGGGGATTAGGTGTTTCACCAAATCCCCTCACATATCCACTCCTCCCATCGATTAAAAACTCTTGGAGTAAATAAGGCCTTACTGTGTGCCAGTTCAAGTTATTCGAAGTTATTCCAAGACCAGGAAAATACAAAACAGATCGCAAAACTTCTGGTTGGGAGTACTAGATACTCAGATAGCTCTTCCATGGACTGATGCCCAGAGTGAGTGACTTAGAGCATCTCTAGTGCATGTGTATATGGAGGTGGATGCTAAATATACACGATTAAAGTCAAAAAACTTCTCCCAGTGGATCGTTTATAACGTCGTGTACGTTTACACGCCGCATCCACGAGAGTATCAGGCGTGGGAGTAAACACCACCAAGCCACGCTCGTGGACTCGCGAAAAGGAGGCAGCCGCTCTCCTCCCGCCTCTGTCCGAACCTTGCCGGCGGCCACTCCCCTCCGGTATGCCTCTCTCTCCCTCTCTTTTTTTCATTCCCCGCTGTAGAGAAGCCAGCAGAGGAGGCTGCGGGACATCGGGCGGCGGCGCTCGCCTGGCCAGATCTGGCGGTGGCGGCGGCGCACCATGGAAAGGGGAGGGCGCGGTGTGAGCTCCGCCGTGGCCTGGATTGCGACGGCCCCGGCCTGGAGGGCGGCCTGGAAGGCGGCCTGGAGGGTGGCGGTCGCGGCTTGGAGGCAGAGGGCTCGGCTCGATGGGCTGGGCGCCGGCCGCGTCATGGAGGGCTCGTCCTGATGGGGAGGGCGCGGAGAGAGGGGCTGGGGAGGTGGGGTGAGCGCCGGCGCGGCCTGGAGGGCGACGGCCGCGACCTCAAGGCAAAGGGCTCGGCTCGATTGGCTGGGCGCCGGCCGCGTCATGGAGGGCGTGGTCTGGAGGCGTATGCGGCCTGTAGGGCATCGTGGCCTGGGTGGTCTTGATTTGGTGCTCGGGTCTGCTTAATTTTTTTGCTGTCCATCGACTTGGTGCTGGCTGTGTAGATTGCTATATAGATTGCCCATCGACTTGGTCCTGGCAGTGTAGATTTGGCTATGTAGATTTCTATATAGATTATTATATTAGTACCTCGTTGTAGTTTGATATATAGATTATTATCAAATTTCTGTGAATTTGCTAAGATGTTTGTTATTGGCTGTGTCTTTTTTCATTGTTTGCAGATGGATGGTGTGGTCTGATATTTGTTGATTGTTTGCTATGCACAGCAATTTGAATTGCGAAAAGAGGAGATTGCACTAAAAAAGAAGGAGGATGAACGAAACGAGAGGGAGGATGCACGGAGACAGTTTGAATTAGATGAGAGGGTCATGCTCATGGACACTAGTGGTATGACTGATGTGCAAAAGCAGTTCTACCAAGCTAAGCAGAATGAGATCCTTGCTCGCCGCCTAGAGTAATGTGAGCTATTTGATGTGTGAGCTATATGTTGTAGTTGTAAGAACTATTTGATGCTTTCTGTTAGTTGTTGTAAGAACTATTTGATGCTTTCTGCTAGTAGTTGTAAGAAATATTTTATTGATAGCACTGCATTACAAAGATATGGATTACATCACTCATTGCATAAATTAAAACTAGATGGAAAGAAATGGATTACAAAGTTATAACTAGGACATCACTCGTTTCCAAACTTTTGCCACACATGGTCAATTAGATCAAGTTTAAGCTGAGAATGTGCATCGACATTTCTAATCCGGTGAGTCATCTGAATAAAAGAGCTCAGTTGTTCCGCATGAGTACGAGAGACTGTGACTCTTTCTCCCATTGCCTCAAAAGTGCAGCTTTGCCGACCAGTTTCTCGCTCCTCTTCAACTATCATATTGTGCATTATGACACAAGCTTTCATGACATCACCAATTTCTATACGTTTCCATCCTTTAGCAGGTCCACGAACAATGGCAAAACGGGATTGCAGAACTCCAAAGGCTCGTTCCACATCTTTCCTAGCCCCCTCTTGCTTCTTGGCAAAAGTTTTATGCTTTCTGGTATCTGGAGCTGGTATGCTCTTCACAAATGTTGCCCACCGTGGATAGATACCATCTGCAAGGTAATACCCCATTGTGTACTGATGGCCATTGATGCTATAATTCACTGCAGGAGTTTCACCTTCGGCTAGCCTTGTAAAAACCGGAGAACGTTGAAGAACATTTATATCATTGAGAGACCCTGGTAAACCAAAATAAGCATGCCAAATCCAAAGATCTTGTGAAGCAACTTCTTCCAAGATCATAGTGGGCTCGTTCACATGGCCTTTAAACATGCCATGCCATTTTTTGGGGCAATTTTTCCAACCCCAGTGCATGCAATCTATGCTCCCTAACATACCAGGAAATCCTCTTTCCTCCCCTATTGCAAGTAACTTAGCAATGTCTTGTTCATTTGGAGATCTCAGATACCTTTCCACAAAAACTTCACAAACTTTGATCACAAATTTCTTGCAAGACTCTAAATTAGTAGACTCAGCAGACCGGATGTACTCATCAACACCATCGGCTGCTATTCCATATGTTAGCATCCGCATTGCCGCGGTCATCTTTTGCAGAGGATCTAACCCAAGAGCTCCAGAAGCACTTCTTTTTTGCGTAAAATAACCATCATAGTCATGCTCAAGTATACCATCAGCTATGCGTTTGAACAAATTACGGGACATCCTAAATCTGTGCATAAAAAGTAAATGAGACTGGAAAATGAAAAATGGGCCAAAGCAGAGAAGTGTACTAATTACGAACCTTCGTCGAAACAAATGTTCGGGATAGCGAGGAACTTCTTTGAAGTAGTCGTCCCACAGAAGAACAAATCCGGCATTTCTTCCTCGATCGATTGTCTGACGTCCATGCTTGGAACCGCCGTGGCGTCGAGCGTTCATCCTCTTTTCCTCCTCGTGCTCGGCGAATGCTGCAAGTATGAGTTCATCGTCGCCAGATGAAGATGAAGAAGAACTCATGTCCCAAGAAGATGTGTTCATTGTGTTGCGTGAGAGACGATAGAGAAATCTAGGAGTGAGAAGAGAAGTCACAGCTAGAAATGCTGGAAGAGAGCTGGTAGGGGTGATTTATATAGACCAGAAATATGGCCGTTGAAAATATAGACGTTGAAAATATAGCCGTTGGAATATAACCGTTTGAAAATATAGCCGTTGGAAGATACACGTCTTGATACACGTTCCACTGAAAAATTAGGAGGTGTAAAATTTAACCAGGTATATATGAATGTGTATATAGAGATATACACGGCCAAATTTACACCATCCACTAGAGATGCTTACGGGCCGGCGTGATGAGGTGAGCACACTGACACACCACCCGTGGGAATTCTTCTTCCGGATGTGAGTATGTGACGCTAGCGCTCTGAAAATATGCACTCGTGCGCGCGTATGCCCTCTCTCATCCGCATGATCCTTCTCGTACCAAGTATTTTAAAATGGATCTGCACACCGAGCTCGCGCGCGCGTGTGTTTGTCCGTGTCCGTTATAGTCGATCCGTAGCACGGAAAACTTTGGCTTGGCACCTAGCGATGCTTAAACTTAGGCCCGGCTTTTGTTTGGTCTTTAATTGGTGGACGGCCTGGCCGATCGACTAATAAGAGATGAATTTAAATAAGTTGGTGATAGCCCCAGTTATTGACTTGCTATAGTTTAGAATGCATATGCAATTGCAGGCATGTCTCCCTCCATGCATGCCGACGAGCAGTATTATGCACACCGTTCATTCATGCATCTAAGAAGCCTCCGTTTGCCCTTGTTAAACAGGTTCTAGATCATGTGAACGCTCTGTCTTTACATGAAGTACGCATCCTGTTTCTCAAGGTAATTAAGGACTTTAATATTTTTCTAAAATCAATCAATGTGAAATTTGAACACGTTTAAAAGTTATGAAAATTATAATACCATATGGCCATGAGCCCATGATGTATCTAACAAGATTGGCTGTGCACAATTTCACTCAGATTGAAGTTGACGTACGCCTTTGACCGCAAGAAGGCTAGACCAATAACATCTGAGTGAACTTTCATGTTTTATCTTTCATTTTTCTGTCATTTTGTTTTCTTGTTTTCCTTTTAATTAATACAATACAAAAGTAGTTTTGCATAGTACATTTTTTTCTGTATGGAAACATGTCTATCTACAAGCATCAATACACATGAAAAAAATATTGAATCATAGGGACAAAACTAAGATAAGTCATAATTAACTTTTTTATCGAACTTGAAAGTTATTCTTATTATAACGTTTCTTTGAAAGTGGTATTTAACAACATTTCTTATTATAGAAATAAAATTATAATTTTTTAGAAAACACAGAAAATATATGTACATCGGGTCTTGTTATTGGCCAGCCCATTTTGATTTTCAACATGCTGACATGCCCTATTGCAGTCTAAGAAAGTGATAAGATATCCTCACACATGTTTATGGTTGGGCTACACCTTTTCCTTTTATGAATAACGGACTAGTTCGTTCATTCGGGGTGCTTCTATTTGACGCTTAACGCGACTACTAGCAGCCTGACTATTGAGGCGCCCCTCTTGGAAGGTCAGCCAAGTTATTAAAACTTTCTTTTTTGGATGTATTTTGTTTTATTTGTTTTTCTGTTTATTTTTTTGGTTTCATGTTTCTTTCCCATTTTCCTTTTTCTTCACTTTTCCCTTTCTATTTTCATTTATTTTTGTTTTCTTAATCTGAAAAATTATATTTGTGTAATGAATGAACATTATTTTCAACCCGTGAACAATTATTTCGAACATTGTGATTTAATCTCTCTTTGAATTTTTTCACGACGAAGTATATTTTGAAAGTTAATAAAAATATACAGGAAATTCGGAAAAATGTTTGTATAGTTCAATAATGTTGTTTGTGAGTTCAATTTTTTCGTAAAAGTATATGTTTTTGGTAATTCAAAACAAAGGTACGCGGTGATGAAAAAATGTTCACAAATTTAAAAAAATGTTCACCTGGTTATATTTTATTCGCTGGTTCAAAACTTTATTCGCATAATTTAAAAAAATTACGAGATTAAAAGTGTTTGCGTAGTTATATAAAATGTTCACGAGTTCAACTATATCGGCTCAATAAAAAAACAATTCATGGGATCAAAATATTCACTTATTATACAGTAAAAAGTAATATGTATAGGATTTTTCAAAGATAACGAAAAATAAGACATTAAAAGAAAAAATAAAATAAAATAGAAAGAAAAAACGAAAAATGAGAAGGAAATGAAAAATATAAGGAAAAATAAAACAGGAAAAAATAACACTACGAAACTCTATTTGGGCCGGCCCACTACAAAGTAGCTTTCAGGGGCTAACCGACGCTATAAATAAAGTTTGCGGTCATTGGCTCAGGTGACGGCAGGCGTCTCGGTTCCACAGGTAAAGCTCAGCCAAGTAACTTTTTTTTTATGCTGTTAGCACGACGTTTCGTTGCTTCTGCATTTAGCACCCGCTCCGTAGTTGAAATATATCCCCAAACCCGCTCTGCAGAATCGTGTTCTCAATTCCTTGATAATCGTGTTAACGACCATTTGACGCCAAACGTCGCGACATGCGCACTGATAGGTGTCTGCAGTTAAAGAAAATTGATTATAGGCTTACGCTTAGACGCGTTTTTGTTTTTGTTTTTGTTTTGGAGCTGAACTTCACCAACTGGAGGATGCGGCACCGAACAGACAAATGAATACAGACGCGAGCCGCGGCTGCAACTAGTTGCAACAGCACACGCACGACGTCTTCTCCCATCCAATACGCGTTTCAATGTAGTAGGACTAGTAGTATCAAAATCAGGCATATCAACCAACCCAACCGTTTGACCCGATAACAATCATCAGGTCGCAACATGCTAGTAGTGCAACAACGTGCCGTCAATCTCTGTCAATCATGTCCTCCTAGCACACGGGTGCCCGGCAACCACCCGAGGTGCCTAGGCCGAGCAGCAGCCGCCCGTGTTGACCGGCGAGACGTCGTCCTTGGCGCCGACGTCGATGGTCTTGCCCCTGGGCGGCGCGGCGGGGTCGTCGCCGATGTCGAGCGCCTTCTTGCTGACGACGCGGTAGATCTCGCCGAGCACCTCCGTGAAGGCGCCCTCCACGTTGGTGGCCTCCAGCGCCGACGTCTCCATGGAGAAGGTGCGGTGCCGCTCGGCGAAGGCCCTGGACTCCTCGGGCGAGACGGCCCTCAGGTGGCGCAGGTCCGCCTTGTTCCCGACCAGCATCACCACGATGTTGGCGTCCGTGTGGTCGCGCAGCTCAGACAGCCACCGCTCCGCGTTCTCGAACGTGATGTGGCGCGTCACGTCGTACACCACCAGCGCGCCGACTGCTCCGCGGTAGTATGCGCTGGTGATGGCTCGGTACCTACACATGATCACGTTCTTTGTAAGGGGGACAAGACCAAGTCAAGCTATTGCGTAAAGTGGTTTCTTCTTCTTTCCAAGAAGAACGTAATGACTTGTTAATGTAGAATTGTGGTAAAGAGCAATCAAAAAGATGCGTGTGTATGCGCATTGTGTTCAAACTTTGTGATCGATGAACTGTGGTGCCAACTTAATTAGAATGAATGCCAGAAACAAATTACTCTTCTGGACAATCCAAGCATAGGTACTGAAACTATGGTTGAATTTAACCAACAGTACTAGCAAATTAGTCTTCAATTACTACCAAACAAAACAAGCTCAATTGAAGTGAATCGTAGATACGACGAACTAGCTGCCGCTGCCCGTGAAAGAAACGGACAGAGCAATACCACAAACAGGTAGCGGGCAAAACAAAAGCGGCGGAAATACAGTACCTCTCTTGGCCGGCGGTGTCCCAGATCTGCGCCTTGACGAGCTTGCCGTCGACGCGTACGGTCTTGGTGGCGAACTCGACGCCGATGGTGGACCTGGTGTCGAGGCTGAACTCGTCCCTGGAGAACCGCGACAGCAGGTTCGACTTGCCCACGCCGCTGTCCCCGATCAGCACCACCTTGAACAGGTAGTCGTACTCTTCCTCCGCGCGGTACGCCACCGCCATCTCTCTCTGTATCTCTCTTCGAGACTTCGGCTCCTCTAGTTGATGCTTGATCAATCGATCGATCGTGGTTGATTCGACTTGCGGCAGCTTTGATCTCGTTCCCCTTCCCGCGCGCCGGTACGAGGAGCTAAATACCTCCTGGCTGGAGCCACAACAATACAAATAAGCAACGCGGTGCGGCGCAGCGCGTTTCTCTTCTTTTCGGTTGGGTTGCTGTGGGGAGAAGGTAGGGAAGAGGTCGCCGTGGGGTGGGCAGGAGATGATGGGAGGTGGGCAAAGCCAAGCCAGAGATGACGACGATCCAGCCGTTGTCCAGGTCTTGGTTTCGTCTCCGTGACCGGGCAGGCAGCCGTGTACATACATGTGGCAACGACTCTTTTTGTCTCGATGATGATGGAAAATTAAATTGCCAATATAAGAGCGTCTCCAGTCAGTAATAACCAAATATTAGCGTTTTGCTTGAAAAATATGTACCGAAAAAACTGAATATTTGCAGTTTCGTTAAAAATACACACCGAACATAGCCCGGAAAACGGCTCGACCGGATTTTTTTCCAAATCCCCGGATAAAATCAACTTTGTGCCCTATTACATCCAGTTTTGAAGATGATTTATAGGTCCCAAACTGGACAAACCGAGACAAGTCAACGCTCCCGTCGATGTTGGCGCCGGCGACTACCGATCTCGATCCCACGACGAGGAGACTCCATTTCGGAGTCAATCTTTGAGTCTCGGCGAGAAAGTTTGATTCTAACCGATTTTTACGAAATCGTGACATGTGCTCGCAGCCATATGAGAGCACCTCCACGTGGGGAAGCGGATCTAGGCAGTGGAGCCGAGCGCTATGAGAGAAAGGTGAAGGACCGAGCGGGCTGGGTGGTCTTGCTCTAGCCCCATGGAAACACCTCCATGGCATGCTCTCTCATGGGAGCACTGCACGGGAGTAAGCGGGTCGAGGCAGGATGTAACATCCCAATAATTTGGAATGTTTTAAAAATAACAAAAAATTGAAACTTTTGTTTATTAAAAGAAAAACATTAAAATTATAATAGAAACCAAATATAGAATACTTTTGGCCTCTCCAAAAAGTTTAATAGTTTAATTCCAAATAATTTTTATTTCAAAATTGGAGTTTAGTTTAAATTATTTTTATCCAATATATTTCAAAGAAACTTTCATTTCATAAAATGTTTTATTCAAATTAGTTGATTTTGAATATTTAACTTTTGACTATTTATTAAACCCTAAAATCATATTTGCAAAGTGCTTCAGTTATTTAAAAGTATGTCTATTTCTAAAATGGTTTTGGTTATATGAATTAAAAATTTGGAGTTTTGCTAAACCCTAAAACAATATCTATAAAGTGTTTTAAATTATTTAAAGCTTGTTCTAATTTCAAAATTGGTTTGATTTAAATATATTTATGGTATAATAATTTAAATATTCCCTTATATTCTATTTTAAAGATTTTGAAGTATAACTGTTATTTTGACATTTATAAAGCCCATAATAAAAATGAGTATTTGTATTTTAAAATGATTTATCAAACTTAAAACATAAAATTATTTTATGACTTTTATAATATAAAAGTTAGTATAATATAGGGTATATTAAGTATTATTATATTTGGTATTTTTAAGAATTGTATTAAGCCAAAATGATTCATTAAAACCCTAGTTTTAAAATTGACATAAAGTGTCAAATTTGCATTTAAATATATTTCGAAATTTTCAAATTTTGAAATGTTTGGAAAAGTGTGTTTGAATGTTTTAAATAATAGATATTGTTTTTAGAAATTTTTAGAAACAAGTTTGACTTGATTTGGATATTTAAAACAAAAGATATAAGGGAAATAGAAAAACAGAAAAGAAAAAGAAAAATACCTGACATGCGGGACCCACCGCCACGTCATCATCGTCTTCCCCAAATCGCGCCATGGACAGCTCGCTGCGGCCGAAAATCCCTCCCCATCAATTCCTGCCATTAAGGCCGTAATCGACGCCCCTGTCCGCACCTATTTGAGCCCCTGCCCTCCTCTTTCTTTCCCCTCTCCCTCCCTCTCGAAATCGTGCCTCCAGGATGCAGAAATTGCTCGCCAGAGTTGAGGATTTCCGCCACTGTTCGAGGTCGTTTCCGGTGACAACAGTGAGCCGCGCCGCCTTCTTTTGGTCCCCATTTCTTCCCCTCTCTCTTGCGCACCCGCTTATGTCCGCGTTCGAATTTTTGTTGCAGCAAATCGAGCGGGGCGTGCTCATCCCGAAGGTCTTCTCCGCCGCTGTGCCCTGTTCGTGCTCCACCGGAGTTCCAGAATGCAATCGAGGACGTCGTCCACACCAGCATGCTCTCCGTGTCGTGCCGCACCACGTCGTCATCTTCTGGAGCCCGGGGAACCACCGGAGCGTCGGGAACGTCCAGCACCCGAAGCCAGCGCCACCGCGACACCATCTCCAGTGAAGTCACGCCGCCAGGTAATGGTCAATGACCCAGAGCCGTCCGATCTGGTTTGAACGGCCACGATTAGATCCATTAAATCAAACCGGCACGGTTCGATGTCAGCCCTCAGATCTGGATCCAACGGATCAGATTTGATCACTTAACCATGTCAGCGCCCAGTCAGATCCCATTCAGCGCCAAGTCAGCACCCACGTTAGATTTTTCCTATTTAGTTTTAATTGACTGTTTTGCAGAAAAGACCCTGGATCTTAGATCTATTAGAACGTTTTATTGGTTTGGCCAAATTTTACAAACTTTATATTTTGAAAAGATCTAGACTTGTAGAATATTTTAGCACTGTTAGTTTTCAGTTTTATCTTAGTTTTAAATTATTCAAATTTCAAATGTGTGATTTGAGTAATTTTGCCATATCTTTAAATCCATAAATCCAAAATTTGCAAATAAAATATTTTTGGAAACCTTTGGATCTGTAGAATAGTTAGCCACTGCTAGAAATAATTTTGGATATTTTTAAACTGTATTAAAAATCAGAGGCTCAACTTTGAGTATTTCACATTTATTCAAATAGCAAATGGATAATTTGAGTAAATTTGACAATAGATATAAATATGTATGTCCAAAATTTGTAAATAAAAATATCTTTAGAAAGCCCCTGACATTGAATATTTTGGCTCTGTTGGTTTTCATTTTTGAGTAGTTTAAATTTATTCAAATTACAAATGGACAATTTGAGTAAATTTGGCATATCTTTAAATTTATAAGTCCAAAATTTACATATAAAATACTTTTTGAAACCTTAGAATATGTGTAAATGTATTCCCCTGTTATAAAAAATTTGAGTATTATTTTGATGATTTAAAATCAGAAACTCTAATTGATTAAGTGGCATAGTGTAATTTTTGGCATAGTTTAAATTCTATTATTTCTTTTTAATATATTTCCTTTTTGAGAAATATCATTAATATTTGCCTATGACTAGAGATACCAAATACCATCACTGATAATTTATTTTAAAATTACATAATTAAGTTTGTTTTAAAAGTCCTTATAAAAATGTTGCTTTGCAAATCTTTAGTTTAAGTTGTGTTTAAACCCTTTCAAATGTTTCATTTATAATTAATGGTTTATTTTTGAACACTTGGAACTTCCTTGACAAATACCATAATTAATATTTAGAACTCCTGGAACTTCCTCGACATATATGTATTGTACAAATTCTTCTTTGACCAATCCCTGATCCTAAATGGAAATCCTAAACCTAATTACATTAATTCTTTTTGCATATTGAATTATGTGACAACCCTTGACCAAACCTTTTGGTATAAACCTTGTTATGTATGTTTTGTATGCCTTGAGTTGTTGAATTGTTGTTTATTGGTGTGTTATTTCATTATATAGATTGAACGGAGTGCAACGTACTGATGACTCCCAAGTGCAGGAGATCAATTGTAGTACCTTTCAAATAGAAAAGGTTGTCGAACCCACGAGGAGCTGAAGGTATTGGTTAGTAAGATTGATAAACAAAGCAATGAAAGATGCAAGTGTTTTTGGTATTTTCGGTTGTATAATTCCAATGCAGCAAGTAACAGTAACAAGTTAAAGCTCTCAAAGAGAGAAAGCCCAATCCTCTTATGTGACAAGAGGACAAGCTCAAGTGATATGTGACTTATATGTGGAAAACGTTCCCGAGGGCGGCATGGATAATGCTAGGCATAGAGATTTATTAAACAACACGTTGAATATCTTGTCAAGTTATCTTTTTGGACGGAGCCATAATTCGGTATAGCTAAATAAATAGACTACATCCCTTTATGATGGATCATGTGGCTAAGTAAATGACTGCACAAGAATTATTAAGACATAAAGTCCCACCATAGCATTACACTCTAAGGTCCCCGATACTAATACCCTCATACTATAACTTCAAGATTCTAACTCAGGCTTACGTGTCCTCCCAAGTCTTCCTCAATTCATTATACTACGGTGTTCTCCTATGAGCCCATATAGGTGAAGTGTTGTGCAGTCGACGTTCGCACAACACCATCATAGAATCACATAAAAGATAAACTCTTGACAAAATACCAACACATGTCATATATAAATCATTGCCAATTCATCCTATGCCCTCAGGAACATACGAGAACTACTCACAACGTGCAAACATGATCATAATCAGTGGCATAAGTGGTACAACACAATCTGAAATTATAACTTCGCCAGCAAATAATGACAAGTACTCAATCACTAACATGAATAGTAGCACAAGACAAGTATCTAGGGTATAGCAACTCTCAAACTGCGAGGGGAACAGAGTGGATCACGGTGATGATGATGGAGATGGTGCTGGTCTTGATGGGGGTGATGATGTAGAGGCCTCCTCCCATGCCAAGGAGGAGAGGTGATGATGATGACGATGATTTCCCCCTTCTCCGGAGCTCCGGAGCAGCAGGATCTGACCCCCCTCGGAAGGGATCAGGAGTTTCACCGCCGCCGCGACCTCGGATGGATTTGGAAAAATTAGGGCGTTACTTTTCGGGCGAGACGAAGGCGTCGATAAAAAGCCCCAGGCGAGGAGGTGCCCGAGGCCACTTTTAGTGGGCCCCACGCAGCCTAGGGTTTTGGCCGCGTGGGCCCACCCCTTTTGGGCTTCTTCCCTCTGCCTTTCTCCCGATGAAAAACTGACGTGGTATTTTTCCTTTTATTATTTGGGTTCCTGAAACTCCTGAAACAATAAAAACAAGAAAAGGGGGTTTTCTGCCTCCCAGATATTAAATACCAAAAATGGGGACTTTGTGTGAAAGTCTCCAAAATCATCTAAAACATGTAAAAACAATCATATAATCATGCAAATAACATTCTAGTATGATACTAAAAGTTATATAAATGATGATATAAAATGCACGTATCACGTACTTTTGAGAAGAGTGCGATAAACATCAATCAACTAGCAAAGGCAAGTGGCACATTCATAAAATTCCTACTATTTTATCTATGCATGATTAGTGTATCTTCCTTAAGCATGTGTAGATGTTATTAATATTGCTATGCTAAAACTATTTAGAATAGCACCCCTATACTAGTTGGTCTAGAATCCTATATTAACATGGTAGACTTGCTTAGTTATGCAAATGATAAAAGTTTTAAAATCAGTTAAGTGGCTTCTCAGGGTTTACCTGAGGTAGTACACATTTACTAAGTTTAAAGAATCACCTGGGTGGAATTGGTATTGCATTGTTTATGTTGAGTGGCTTCTCAGGGGTTTTACCTGAGGTAGTACACTTGTGCATGGCCACCGAGGAACAAAGGGATTTGAAGTTACTCTAAGTGAAGATTGCTTCCAGTGCAGCCAGTGGTCATATGGGCTCTGTCTTGATCGAATAAGTTGCGTGGACTCACCCCGGCTTGACAGGTGGTGGTAGAGGTTTGTAGTGGAGCGCGTCAGGCCGGTGAAAATGCTTCTGAAGGATCTCGTATTAACCTTCTTCTTTTCCCCTATCACTATTGGAGTGTGGGGATAGTTTGGGTTGGTTAAGTCTAATGGTGAACATGCACAACCTCTCGAGAGTGTCAAAACTAAGTACTTAGCCGTGTCCCCAGTTACGGACAATTCTGAGCAGCTGATCAAGGACATCAACGAGGATCCCAACATTCCAACTTCTCAAGTAAAATTTTGAAGGGTTAACAAGGGTAGAAAGGACACCCAGTGTATAAGGACTTGTCCCTCAAAGACACCGGATATGCTGGGATTGTCTCATTGGAGAAAGAAAATGATTTCAAAGGATAGGAAAAAGTTGGCTTTATGCAAAATAGACTTTGAACTCCACAAGCCAAATATGCATATAGATTATTAGAGTTATTCCAATATGAGTCCACGAGTGTCACTTGCCAGTTCCATTTTATATGGTTCTGACCCACCTTGTTACAACATTTTTCCTGTTGCAGGTTGTTCCGACGACGAGTGAGATTTCATTTAAGGGTTTCGAGTCTACAACCAACATGTTTTCGCCTGTGGCACATGAAGATGATGGAGACTCACTCTACTTTTATTTCCGCTGTTTACTCTTTCAAATCTAGCTTCGTGCTACACAATTTGTAATGGATATTTTCCTAAGTACTGGATCCACGTGTAATAATTGATACTTTTTGTGATATTTCATTTAAACTATATGTGCAAATGAATCGATTCAGTGGTTTGCACTATACACAAGATCTTGCCAGTTTTTAAGTGCAGGTCCGCTTCACGGGAAGGCCATCACTAGAAGGGCCTGGCGAGGGCCCGCGAGGGCGGCGATGGGAGCCCAAGCACTTCCCCCAGCGGCACTCAGTTTGTACATTGCAGATAGACTCGTTGGGAAGATGAAGAAATAAAAATACGGTATATTTTTAAGGACTCTGACCTGACCGGATCTACCGATACCGGAAAATCGTTTTTGGGTTTTCGGTTGAACCGGAAAACGTTATTTCCACTTTTTGGGATCTGCTAGGGATAGCTCTAAGCATGTGTCCGGCTTGACCTGGCTTGTCATGCGTTCTCTTCTCTTTCGCTTCTCCTTTCCTTCAGTATTTAGCTGGGAATATGGGTGCAGAGTTTAACAAAAATAGAAGCTGGGGATGGGTGCGCAGATCCTTCAACGAAGATTCCTCTGCCGCCAGAAACATTCGGGGAACTACGTTGCACTAGCTGTGATATTTTAGAGGGAGTCTTCTATTTTGCACGCTACAGCCAATAAAAAAATTACAATGACTGCTAAAGATGGAAGCTAACGGAAAATACCAAAACCGCAACATAATTTGCGAGAATAGGGAGGATTCACAAAGGTAAATACCAAGGCAAAGGTCGCGATTCAGAGTACAGAAGGTAAAAAAAAAACCAAAGCACGAGCAGCCATCATTCAACTGTTGAGAAACTCTCACTCAGTCAAGCTACTCCAAAGACCAACATAACTATTAGTTCACTTAAGGTTTAGTAATATGTACAAAAGAACACATGTTTCTGTTTGTCTCAGAGTAACCAATAGATATATACAGTGTAGTTTGTAGACAGGCCCCTATGAGAGTTCCTTTTAGATCCACCATACGATACACATATATGGGGAACTGGGTAATTTTCATTCTTTTTCTACATTGAATAAAACGATCAATGTTATGGCTGTACAGTTATAGGAAGCTGAGTTACTTCCCATCACAATAAGCTGAACAACAAATTACAGGTAGCAGAATGGTCTACCGCTTCTTATGTACAAAATTGTGCTGAATGTTTTGTCGGAAGCAAATATCTGATAAGATGTGTTCCTGTTTGTTCGTTATCCACTTCTTCTACCCGCGGACAAAGCTGTTGTCTTGCAGATGGGGCATAGGTTCTTTACGGTCAGCCATTGTTTTATGCACTCCGCATGGTATCTGTGACCACAATCCAGGATTCCAATGCTGTCCGCATCCCGGTACTCCTCCTGCAAGATACATCCAGAACAGTTCTTTAGAACACGAAACTGAAATAGATTGGATGTGAAACTAGATTCTCATTTAAGTCCAATTAATAGTTTATGGCTTGTATTAGCAAAGCACATTTTTCCCACATTAACTCCCCTTCAATTCCTTCGGGATATGGCGAATAATCATGAGTGGCATCGACCAAATAATATTCTCAAGTACCGTCATTCTAGATAGTCATCACCATTGATCGCGCTAATGCTAATTTCCCACTATATCTACTAAGTAGCAATACTAGAGAAATAGGTTTATATACAGAAAACATAAGAAATAGGTACCTCTATATTGTCAAAATAAGCAACAAACAATTTATTGTCAACACGATACTACTCTTTAGATTTTTTTAGAGATTCCCAACTAGCCATTGCCCTTTGCTGATAAGTGTGAAGTTCAGACCGTAGCAGGCTAAGTTCAAGTGATCGAGTTCACTAAACATGTAATAGTAGTGATGGTTCAGCATGGATGCGATGGCTGGTTGATGATTCATAGTTTAGAACAGCCGAAAGTTTACTTGACGAGGTAGCAAATTATAGTGGAAGTGAAAGACCTGGCATATTATGCAACCCTCATTCTCTGTGGAAGATTCAGATGACTGATCAGACATGCAGGATGTTCCTGGCACATATAAGCTAGTCTTGAGTTTATCTACGATGTGGCTTTTAGCCAGACCTGTATTAACGTCTCCAATGTGCTCTTCTAATGCTAAAAGCTCCTGTAACGGAAATACAAGAACAAATTAGATAAAACATACAGTGTGATGTGACGTCACAGGTTGAATGTGCTCTACATACCTCATAGGTCATGCTGTCTACATCTAGCCGCATATCGCTATGCTCATCTACAACACTTGACACCTCATACAATCTCGAAAAATCCATTACTGTACCCCGCTGCTGCAGCGCCAACCAATAGTTATATGAAGTACATGTGCATCATAACATCCCAACAGAAACAAAAACAGATGATTTAAAGAGGTGCACGTTCTAACATGGGTTCCACGACTGGTCTTAAAGTTAAGACTATCTCTGCTGAAACAATAAGCACATAACCTTACACATCACATCTCATCCTACATTTCCAGAACAAGATAGTTGCAAGTCTGGACACTTTCAGTTATACCTGAACATCCTTTAATGGACATCTCCCGTTCAAAGGATGGTACAATTTTCTAGGTTGTAAGATGCAACATTTCATAACTCGGCAGATCAAATACATTAAGGTACAAAAGCATAAGCCGAAGATACCAGAACGCCTAGAAGAGTTCCCAAGATTCCCCACAAAGGGAAGAAACACATTAGAGATATCACATTATAGAAAGATGACGCAAATGGCAATCCTAATAATTATTAAGTTGTTTAATATTTGAATACCAGAAATGGTAGAAAAAAAGTGAAGTGCAGACTAACCAGAGGTGGCGGAATTCTTAGGTTCCTATGATTAACTGGATTCACCAGGAATGAATGCTGTAGAGGCCCAAAAGACCGCTCGGAATTAGAGAACAGAACTGGTGTTCTTGGACCCAAGTGAGCCGGTCACCAGAATGATTTCTCCCACCATGTAAGACGCCATTAGTGTGGCATTGTTGGTATGGGATTGGCATTTGTGTATGGTCCAGTGGATTATGAGCTTGCATGCTATGCGCAGCATGTTGATGAAAATAAGGTAAATGCCCTTGGGAAATGGTTAAAGGGCCATTCTGATATTCATGAAAGCCTCCATTCATTATTTCTGTGGCCGCTGAATGTGCATATCTGCCTGCTGGAATCAAAAGGATACCAATTATTTTCCATGAGTGAGCAAATCTGACTGCTGAAAGGAAAATGTTACCAATTGTACTTCCCTGCTGTGTATCCAGAATTTCATTCTGTAGGTGGGACCATTTTTCTAAGCTTCTGACACTCTTAACATGTATACTAAACTACTAGTTTAGCCATCGGTGCACTAACAGAAGATGCAATGAACAATGATTTGTATCCCTATAAAGTATAACTTTTTTCTGAATATGTCTTCGCTATCACTAGGAAAGTGAGTTCTGTTCCATTAGTTGCTCACGTACCTGGAACACTAGTCATTGTATTGATGTACGCCCACTGTGGTACTCCTTCAGCTATACCATTTGCAGCCTGGGAGACCCATGTATTGCTGGCAGGTTGAAAGCACTGGCTGGCATGACTAGATTGAAATGTATAATTGCCATGCTGTGCTGATTCTGGGTGAGCAGCCATTGAGTTGAAACCAATGGTTCCAGTAATGGAAGATCCTTCCATGGATGGCCAAGTGCTGTGACTATGATATTCTGATGGGTTGAATGTTGTGACATTAGGGAAAACATTTGATTCAATAGAAGGATCCCATGGCCTATGTGTAGGATTCTGAGTTGCATGAGAGGATGAACTTGAGCTTGCAAATCCATTACCAAAATGACAACTTCCAGCAGCTGCGGCATTTTTCCTTTTAATGAATCCTCTGGCAGTTTCGCCAACATTTTCATTTCTGATACTCTCATCCATACTTCCAGACACAACTTGGTTCAAAGGCACTCCAAAGCTCTGAGCATGAGAGACATATCTGTTCATAGATGTTGACATGCAGGGGTTGTACATATTTGATGGGAAGACAAAACCTGAATCGACACCTAAATTTGGGGCAGAATTATGAACAGGTTGATGTTGATGATTCGTGCTCATATTGTAGTAACCCTGCGTATCAGAGAGACCAACGTTCGTAGCATTTCTTACAACCCTGACAGCATATTGACCACCTTGGTTGGACAAATCATTTCCATTGCCAATTAAATTTTCAGAATGAACATGAGGATGCCCTTGTTCAGATTCGAGATCAATGACTTGTGGAGCACATACCATTCGATATGCCATAACATCAATTATTATTTGCCTTAGCTTCACGAAAGAACCACTCCAAGCTAAGTCAACAACTATGCTTTATCGTTACCTCTACCTGAAATCAAATTAGAAACCAACTGTTAGAATGAAAAAATAGTTCTGCCGTTCACACTTAAAATGTGCCAATATCAAATATGTTAAGGTTGGCAATTACATAGCAGAAGATGCACTCTCATACTTGTGTGGAAACATAAAGGCAATGTTACAGATAAACTAGAAAAGATCAGCTCGTATGATTAGCAAAGTTCCATATAGAAGATGTTGCACATAAACATGGAGTAAAAATAAGCTATCAAGGTAACAAGTCCCGAACACGGCATCTCAGAAGTATAGGCTTATAGGATAACAGCACAAGATTATGTCAACACATGCCAACTTCTCTGGTGTAGGAACTGTATTTTAAGTAGGATTACGATGTAAAGTTATCATAAACTTGCAAGTCAAATAATTATTTATTGATTGCCGCAACCATTCATAATAAGCTGTGCAGATTATATCCTATGGAAGATACCTATCATGGCATATTTCAAACATATCCCAATTCTTCACAGTTGTTTAATTTTTTATCTGATTTTTCAATCTACCCTTTCATAGAGTAGTTTTTCCAGCCAGTCTACATATAGATAATAATGGCTGAAAACAATACATAATTAAAGCTAAACGACTGAATTCTCTGAGTCAAGTCCATTAGAGCAGTGAAATCATTTTCAACTAAAGAGCATTATTAAATGCCAAATTTGTTATTCACATTTCAACGAGAAAGAAATGGCCTGTAAAAGTCACTGCCTTTGCTCCTTCAAAAATACGATAAACAATACATGCACTGTTGTTGCCACAGAGACAACAAAATTATGCTCTTAACGAGGGTGAACAGCGGACATGGATTAATGTACCATAAGTGGCTATTTCCCACTTCGAGCAATTGCAAGGCCATTAGGAGTGGCTAAAACAATTTGACATTTTCACTCATATTCCTTTTGACTGAATCAATATGGCCTTACAAACGAGATTTGCCAAAAGGAAAAGTCGAAAAAAAAATCTCCTCTTTAATTGATGAATGCATATATAGGTGAAACAAAGCCATTAGGAGGACTACTTTTAAGAAAATAACTTTTGTCAGTTAATAATTTACTTCCAAACAAAATTGATGAATGCATATATAGGTGAAACAAAGCAAGACATGCAGTCAGAAGATGGCCACTTTAAAGAATGGGAAATTGTCTTAACCATGTACTTCATAACACAATTAATCAAACTGAAATCCTCTTTAATTTTGCACCTCTGTCAACTGTAAGGTTGGGTTGCTATTTTTGAATAAATATACGGAAACACCATCAGTCAGACTAATTACTTTTTTTTTCTAAGAAAACCGCATATGCTAAGACCTGAACAGAGTGAAGACTAACTCGCGCTTGGGTTGCGCCACTAAAAACTGAATGTAACATGGTAGTGGTAAATAATGTAATCGGCATTAAGAAAACATGTGCGAGCAACGAACACCATATCATAAAACAACCAGAATAGTAATTAACACAAATGAACAAGAAATCCCATTTTCAATAAATATTCTTACTGTCTAAGAGACTAAGACCAGCTTGCCATACCTGGTGCTATATAACCAGTGCAACCAGAGCAAAACGACAAATTCAAAAAGAAAGAAAAAAGGGATCAGGCCAACAATGTAATTATCCTATCCTAAACGTTGACAAAATTAATGCAACTAACACAACTTCCACACTAACCAAAAAGTAATCAGAACTCCAAGCGCCCAACCAAACAACTACCAACCTTGCAAAAAGTTTGCAGGTGCAACACCCCAAACTCCATTAATGACCCAACCACACAAAAGTACCCACGTTAATAATCACGTTTAACAAGGAAAGCAAGATTCCCGTATTTCTCAGCAAAATTCTCTGATTAACCACATGCATATGCAGTTCCGTTCTAAGAATATCAAGAAATCGCACACTACAAGAAGCATCACAATTTCGCCGAAACATAGCATATGCTCCTTTAGCATCCCAACGCCCACCAACCATCCCCTTCCCCAAAACCAAACGCACGGGCAGATAAAGTTGAACATTTTAGACAAATCAAATACTCCCTCCGTCCCAAAATAAGTGTCTCAGATTTGTTAAAAAGTGGATGTACCTAAACTTGTTTCATGTCTAAATACATCTACTTTTGAGCAAATTTGAGACACTTATTTTGAGACGGAGGGAGTACTTTCTAAAGTATAGCCACCAACCGTATACGAGAAAATCATCCACAGAACTAACCGAATGGATATGCACATATGCTCTTACAGTCGCTCTATCAACCAAATTACTAACAAAATTTGCGAGCTGTGCCGTACGGGGCACTCAAATGGCATACGCCCCCCGGATACAATTCCTTCTCCTAGCTTCCACGCACGCACGGCGGCGCAGCCGGCCAGATACCTTGGGGCCCACACAACGCAATCGATCGTGCCCGAATAAATCGCGGGAAAGAATTTGGCAGGTCGTCACCTCATGGAGCACGCGATCCGATAGGCGAAGCGGGGAGGTGCGGAATCTGGTCTGGTGTGGGTCGCCTCGCCTCAGGAATCGCGCGCGCGGAGGAGAGGATCGATCGCCCACCGCAGGTGGGACGAGCGGGGGCGATCGTCGGGTGGGGAGAGGAAGGGGATCGGGCGGAGGAACTGGCGCAGGGAGGCAGGGGAGCGTATTTATAAGCACGGAAGTTTTTTTTAGAGAAAGAGGAGGATGAGAGAGATGGGGAAGGAGGAGGCTTCATTTTTGGGCACAAGGGAATAACAGGTGAAGGGATATATCATATCTGCCTTTTTTTATTCTCTCGCTTCACTTAATCCTCCATTTCCATTTGTGTGTGGGAGAGAGCGAGTGTGTAGTGTGATTTTCATTTATCTTGGTGACCTTGTGCGGAAAGTTCAGTGTGCCGTGCAAGATGCGTGTTTTTTAAGAGATAAATGCTGGCTTTAGCACGCAACAGACACAAACCAATAAAGCAGTAAATTTTGTATGTTGTTGGAATCGACCCGTATTAATAAACCTTTATCGGGGTAATCTGTCTAGCGTCAAAGAACTCCAAGTTTATGCATTTAGCCATTTTCATGGCATCATTTTAATTTCAACCTTGATTTGCAAGATGGGTTTAACATTGAGAACAGTAAGACAAATACGTACACAGCAAGTTCATGCTCATTAATAGAGTTGGTATTTTATAGGTTAGGTTGTAATCTGTCAGTCACATGTGATTAGTGGCTTTGTATCATTATGGACATATAATACGTTATCACTTGCTTTCTCTTTCCTCTGTTTTTTATAGTTCAATGGAAGGAATAAAGTGTTTTACGCTACCTTATTACTTATTAGAATATGTGAAGTCCAACACAAACGACTTTTATCACCTTTTATGAATGCGCGAACAAGCGAGCCTTGGGTCATTAGTAGCTTGATCTGATACAGTTTACCTTCTTCTTTCTTTTCTTCCACATAAGCAAAATAATTACAATATTTTGAACCCGCACAACGGGAGAAGGAAGAACCGAAGGGGCCTCTGTTTCCCTATTTTGGTTGTGCTTACTATCTATATCTCCACCTTGGAAAAAGTCGTCTTGACTCGTTGGTAGTCATCTTTAGTGGCCCATCGGTTCCCTTCTTCCTCGCTAGGCTTTCTCTCGTTTTCCTGACCCTATGAACTGTTTTTCTTGCTTCGCATGGGATATCTAGTACTCATGACACTAGGCGCTGGTCGCGGCTAGGTGCACCTTGTCACGCACTCCTGTTCTACCAACATCTACGCGACACCTTTTTGAAAATTGCACCCTCGGATGCATCCATGCAAAATATAATATTTGGTATTGAAGTAGGCGTTGTGTTAAATGTGATATTTACTTCCTCCAATCCAAAAAATTTAGGATATTACACGGTGTTCAAGATAGTATTTTGCACTGGCGGAGTTGACCGCCGCACCCCCCCCCCCCCCCCCCCCCCCCCCCCCTAGCCCACTAGAATTTGCCGTAGAAACCCATCTAAGTTGGCCAGTTTGGCCCAAAACCCTTGTAGATTTCTCCTCTCAGCCCATTTGCCCCCACCCCTATGTCGGTGGCCAAGCTCAGCCCCTGGTATTTTGGTCATCAATTTCTACAAAAATGTTTCGTCACATGAAAATAATTATGCATTATAGATCTATATCTCACTATTTGCAGTGTCATTTTAATATCTTGATGTTGGTAGTCAAATGTTGGACAAGTGAAATACAGACATGTATATTGAATCGAGAGTAGCACATGATTCCTTATTTAAACGTCTTTAGATGTTCACTTATTTTGAACTATATATGTAATTCCAATCATTGCATCCATGCAACGTTATTGTCCAATTTTGGTATCAATGTGCATTGGTCACCTTAGCACAAGTCTTCTTATACTCATGGCATGCGGCTTGTAGAAAATGCAATTACGACTTGAGCTTTGCATTATTCTTTGGAGGTGAAAACAGAGCATGTACTTCTCGATCATCCATCTGGGTGCCTCTCGAGAGGATATGGTTTACATAAATAGATATCTGGCACTATCCATGTTTGACTCTCGGGGGAAAAGAATGGTTTGGGATATATGACAAGCAATATATGTCCGTGTCTGCTATGTTTTCATTCATAGCATCGAACATTTTAGTTACTCACTATGTTCATGATTACATTGTTCTGGGTTAGTGAAAGTCAAATTTTGTAAATTTTAACCCAATATAGGAAAAAATATCAACACATATAATAAATTTGATATTATTAGAATCATATAAAATATGTTTTTATATTATATGCATTTGATATTGTAGATGCTGATATTTTTCGTATACACTTGGTAAAACTTTTAAAAGTTTGGCTTTAAAAAGCTCAGAAGCTGAAGTAAATAAGAACGGAGTGTGTAATTGCCTTCAAGGTTGCATGGCTAAAATGGGTAGAAGAGTTCAGATGGAAATTATGCAGTCCGTACGCATCTTTTTACACCGTGTCCCGCTAAATAGCAGCAGCGAATCGCCGTCTTCAAATGTAAGATTGAAAAACAAAGAGAGAGATACGAGATTCGACGACCATATTTATAGATTACTCACCCTTGTAAATTATGGTCGATTCCTCGAGAGGTCAGGCAAACAACTGACCATTCGTGCTGGAGCCACTTGCTCATTCGGCGCATAGTCGTCCTAGCTGACGATAGCCTACCATCCGGAGGCACGCTCGACCAGCGCGAAATGACGGCGCTCGGACCGCCGTGGCCCAGCACAAAGGCACATGGCCGTCCGTCAGCACAGGGAGAGCCGGAGAGAGCAGCCGGTGGCGTCTCCGAAGAAACGAACATCCTGTGATCCGGTCTCGCTGGAATCCATCCACATGGTTGTTGTTGTCCAACACTTAGACGATATCACCGCTATGTGGCGCGAACCCATCGCAAAAAACCTCTACAGCTGCGATTCAGCGGCCAAATGGCAGAAGATATTCCTTGTTTCTAGACTCGGGAGAGGGGAACATTTTAAACCGGAAGAGAATATGCTCTCGCGCCAAGTTTTAAGACAACCATGACCACACAATGCAACTTACATGGATAAACAATCTCTAGCTAGTTTAGGTACTGATAGCAAATATAGAGCGCACACCAACTAAGTACTCCATCAAACAGAAAGAACCAAGGCAATCAGGATATTTTGCGCAGCACTACCACTCTACCAGGCTGCAACGAACAGCCAGCACCACAAACACACAGCCAGGCGACTATTTATCATGAGTTCAGAATAACTAGAATGTTCAAATATATATAGCCTGCCAAAAGGTTCCGGCAGCAGCACACCACTGACAATTTAGAAGTCCTGATATGAAGTTACCTAAAATACTGAATCGACGCAAATTAAACATGGTAGCAACTACATAGCAAAGCACCATACATAGGATAGCACAAGAAGCACCCAGGCGATGATGGTCACCCTTACTTCGCCTCCTTTTCACGGTTCCACTGTTCAATCTTGGCTCTGCGCTCCTCGCTGTTCTCCCTGACAGGGCTTCTTGCACGCCTTGGAGGCTGCCCCCATACCTACGCCTTACTCCATCATCCTGCCTCTCATACCTGCTGCTCCCACCCCTACGCCCTCCACCACCCCCGCCACGGCGGAAATCATCACCACCGCGGCGGAAATCATCACGGCCACGGAAGTCATCACGGTCACGACGCTCTCTCCTATGCTGTGGGCTTGGGCTGCGGCTCCTTCCTCTGGTCGACCTCCTGTAACGTCCAAAGAGTTTCTTCCTGAGATCCTTACCAATCTGCTTCACATGCATGAAGTTGCAGTGTCCACCACGTGTGCAAGTATTCTCCTCATACTGCCTGCAGGTCGCTTCACGGAAGTCAGTCACAGGAGAGAAGTCGACAATTATCAGGCGGCCAGAGTAAAAGCGTCCCTGAAGCGCTGTATGAGCTGCTGCGGCCTGATCTTCCTCCCTGAACTGGACATACACATTGCCTATCATGTGATCAGAAAGATTATCACAGACGTTGAGGGTCTCAATCTCACCAAACTTGCTCAGTTCCTCGAAGATATCCTCATAAAAATCTTCAAAATGCTCCTGCATCTTGCGGGGATCAATCGGCTGGCCTTGAGCATCAACTCCAGGGGTGATCATATCAGGGCGCTGATACATGTTCATGAGAACAATTGTTGGTGATATGGTTGGCCTGTTATGGATGCGAGAGCAGCGATCCCCATGACGACAAGCCCCAATCTTGAAGTAAAACGGGCAGTTGACCCTATCTTTCTCTGTACCAAATATTGAAGCCAAATGCTCGGCCATTATGAAATCAGTTGAGCTGACAAGAAGCCTGCAAAGACAAATGTATGGTGATGAATGTTATCCGAAACACCGGCTACCAGGCTCCCATACACATAAGGCTCACACTCATTAGGAGTAGCACATATGTAATCAGCTATTCAAATAATCTGTGTAAGTGCATTTTCTTAGGTTTCTGACCTAAAACAAAACTGAACAATGATTTGTGTTAGAACTTCAGCAGTACATGTGTGTGTGTGTGCGCGCGCACGCGCGCGCGTCCGTGTGCGTGTGCGTGTGCGTGTGTGTGACAAAAAATAGTCATGTAAAGAGCCGTTAGTTGATGCAAGACACGCAGAAGGGGCAAAATGTACATGCCAGATTCTAATCCATGTAATGTTACACATCAAGTATCCTTTAAGAACAAATAGTTCGGTCTTTTCCAAATGAACGACGCTCTAACAACACACACCCACAACTTTATTTATCTTTAGCATTACAGAAACATCCAGTAACTTTACCAACTTCTTTTGACCATTGAGGTTATTTCCTCAGAAGAGGAGCAACAACTAAGGTCAGCAGTACAAGGCATAACCGAGTTCATACTGTTGCAAGACGACACTAATCCAAACCGCATCTTATGACCTAATCTGCACACTAACTCAAATTGTTAAAATTAGAATTTAGAACATGCACGGTATAAAATAAATAATATAAATGATGGGATATTTCTACAACTGAAGCCATTATCTATATTATTGTTTGTTATTTAATCTAAATCGGTAGTGTGTTCAAATAGTAAAATAAAAAAACAAATTCTGCAATTGCATAAACAAGATAAAATGTTTCAACTAAGATGTTTATCGCCTCTGTCCCTGCAACTGCAAAAGAGACTAAGAAAGCAAATGGCACAAAGAAAGCAACTTTTCGCCTTGCATAGGAATACTTGCTTCTCAGGTAGGCCATGTTATATCCATCCAACAAAGAATTCTATTTCGTCCATTTAAAAACCTAATCTGCACACCATTTTAAATCGTTAAAATTGGGGCAAAAAGGTCCAGGAAAAAAAACTACTGCGTGAATGCTATGGTACAGAGATACAGAGCACTCCTCAATACATATAATTACGTCAAAGTATATGCTTACTGCACACAATTAAATAACATAATTTGCTGCTATGACTGCCGAAAATTCTAGTGCCGCATCAGTCACAGCCATAAACTTGCATGATACAGGCACATATATTGAACTAGCTAATTTGCAAGGCTCTTACTAGAAAATTTGCAAGGCAGTTCTCTATAAACCTACTATATATATACTCCTTAAAGGGTAAACATGAGGTGCCTCAAGGTAGTAATGCATTTAATGCTTCCGTGAACTCCACACTGGTACAGAATTAGCATGAATGCGTGTGGAGGTAAGATTCCGCCAGTTCCAACTGGAGATAAACTAGCATGCCAACTGATAGCCACACACACTCACGCACACACAACAGGCAACAGCAAATCAGATGTGATACAATTTTGCTAAAAACGCATACTGTTTTGCATGTTCCTCCGTCAATTTTTCTCTGTCCGCAAAGAATAAAGTTTCCCAGTAACAACTTTCACCAGATTAGGGTATTACCCCAATCACATAACCAAAAGGAGGCCTACAACGAGAGGAAGACTGAAAAGGGGTGGTTCAGCATGCAGAGGTCGGACAATAAGGCCGATCAGTTGCAATTTTATGGCTGTCACGGATTCCTCTACACGGATCTACAAAAAAAATCTACTTTCCTCAATCCCAAATCGAGCTCACCAATCGACAGATTCGCAGGGTCGAATCGACCAGAGGTCGCGTCGAGATCTGATAAAGCGAAGGGATAAGGGTTAGGGTTTTAGAGGGGGAGGAGACGAGCACCTGTGAAGCGACGAGTCGGAGGAGGGTCGTCGACAGCTGCGCCCGCCGCGACGAGAGAGAGAGGGAGAGAGCGGGGGGCGAGCGAACCAGCGTTTGTGGCGGCGCGAGGAGGCGCCGCGTGCCTAAATACCGCCCACGTTGAATGGACTGGAGTGCCCTCGACTCGATAGGCCCGGTTAGTCGGTTATAAAATCGAATGTAAAAGGCTAAACTAGTAATGGGCCTTGCTGTGTTTGGGCCGAAAGGGACAACAGGAAACACAGCCCAAGAGAGCAACGGACCAACAATCATATCTTCTAATTGTTCCGTACAAAAAAAGGTCGCCTTCTTATTACAAGTTCTCCTGCCGAGATAGTTGCCACTGGTTAAAAAAAGTTACTTGTCTGATGACTTGATGAGTGTTCGTCGGCAATGCACAAGAGACTGTGTGGTTTGGTGATGGTTCACGACGTAGTAGTAAGACAGTTCAATAGCAATGGAGCATAGTTGGTGAACCGCCATAGATCATACCACAATGATCGGAAAAGAAGAAAAAACAAAGCTTTAGCAGTATGTTGCTTTGCTTCTAGAATCTCTTGAATCAACACGACAATTTCTCCTTGTGATGTAACCATGCAGACAGGGTGCCATGCTAACCGGAACATCCTTTAGAAATTAGAACACGAAAAGAGTGGGCTTTCATTCCCTAAATAGAAAGTCGTGATTAGGCCTACCTCCAAATTGATTACTTCATTGTTCGATGTCATGATTACATTTGTGTTGACAAAAATACTAGAACGTTGAAGAGTGGCGTTAAGCTCGTGCTCTTTGGTTGCAGATGGAAGCGTCAACATGCATGGAGTTGAGTTTTGGTAATGACATTAGAATTTGTGGTCCAAGGACGAGCTGCTTTTTCGTCAAACATGCTGACATCCAATGTGATCTTTCTGATTTCCGATTTGCTTAATGTGTGATAAATCGGCAATATGTGAAGTTGAGGTCTTTATTTTATTTATTTTTGACAGGAAATTGGCACTATATTTTTGTAAAATCACATCAATGCAAATAGTTCTACACATGCATCCGGGGAACACAATGAAAAACTGAGCTGGAGTTCACATTATTACAATACTAGAAAATACCCCGCGCGTTGCAGCGGGAATTTGCAAAGAAATTTGAAGGATTAAATTCTACTGCATATCATAATCATAATATTAAGTGGGTATAGTAAACATAATCAACAATTGGCCAACATATAGTTACCGGAAAATGAATGTTATAATATAGCTGAACAGGAAAATAAGTGAGGAAAAAGGTCCCTGAAAATTACACTAGTAAAGGTAATTGTGCTAGTGCACAATGTGACAATGGAAGAATCTTATCCTACATATATACAGTTGAAAATATAATCTATAATGATATACTGAAATGTGGAGCAGCCAAAAACCAAGTTCTTGCGGATAGATACTCCTCTACAACCATCAACAGGAACATGCAGCAACTGCTAGCAAAGACAGCACATGGAACCTGGACGCACCCGTGGAGATGAGAATGAAGGTGAATAGACTTAATTATGATGTCTTTTCGGTTACTCACTTCTTGGGCGCCCTTGGAAGATAAAACATTCACTTGTATCGTGAAGCTTTGTGGGATGGCATGTGCATACCCTAGAGAATAAATGCATTTTCCAGACCATGTATCTGAACATCAGTTCAAGCTCCAATCATGAATATCAATATGTTATAGTACAGTACATGTATCATCTGCCAACCTACAGGCTACGGATCTATGAACAGAGGAACGTGGAGCAGGAACCCAATATATGTGGCTTGTTCATAGCCAATGCAAAAAAGAGGCGACATATATCAATTAAGCATATCCAGCCGCAATACCCAGGGAAGGGCACGATCAACGCCGGCGGCTAGGGTAAACATAGAGGGAACTTGGGATCTCTTGCCCCGAAATACAGCCACGTGCATGAATAATTGCTGCAAAACAAATCATTACACAGATGCGAGTTAGATGGAAGAAAAGCTAAATACAACACCAAAAGACTGAATCATGGAAGGCAAAGAGATCGAAAAGAATAAGATTCATGTGACCATGAAGATTGAAGCCCTTGTCCGTGTCAGTTTGGTTTAGCCTTGAAGCAAGATGGTTCGTGGGATTCAGAAAATTGCCTCTTCAGTTGGATGAGATGGTGTACCGAACAAAAAGGAACAATGAGGGAGCAAAAAGAAGGGAGCGGAGGAGCTTCGCTGGGAACTGGGAAGGAGGTGATGCCTCAAGGGAATAAATATGCGAGACCCACTGCTCGCTTGCCTTGTCGCTGGTCGATTCAGTTCGCACGCTAGTGCTGCCGCAGAGATGATGGAGGAGAGGTAGCGTCAATATGCGCATCAGTTACAGTTTTACAGACAGGATCGAAATCAAGTCTATTCGTGCGACTTTTCTTTTACGTGGGAATTGTTTTTTATTCACGGGAGGCTGTGTTTTCCTTACGTGGGAATTTTTCTTTCACGGGAGATGTGCGGGGACAACTTTGTATTGATTGTTTGGGCGTGTCATCTTCAGGACAATGGACGGGTGTAGATCGGAATCCTGTGGTTGTGATTAATTGATGATGTGGACATGTTGCATGTGAAGATAGAAAAATCGTAAATGAACTTAGTGAGGTTTTACTTTATAAGAGGTATAGATTTAGCTAAGATATGCGCCGCCTGATTAAGAGTGCGCTTCACATGACGGAAAGAGACCGATGAGAAGTCGTTCATCAGAGACTTGATGCCCGTCATCAAACGATAGTAGACCTGTCTAAAGTTGTACCAAGTGTAGCCGCTGCACCAAAGAGAGGCAACCCATCTCAAAGATCACCTTGTCCAAACCCTCATTTCGAGCGAGCTCAACCGCGCGGCGAAAAATGCAAGAGTTTTAGCATGCTCCAGCGATACGAGCCCATCAAAAACCTGTCGACAACCAACTAGAAATGTTGGTACAAGTCTCTTGTGTCAAGGACAAGACTTGCCACCCAATTTTGTGTGTAAATTATTTGCAACTGGGAGAATTTAGGTGTAATTGCAGCCCCATGTGCAAATCTCATGTGCACCAATCATGATATACAAATCAAACAATCCTAGAGTCGGCCAGAGTTCTAAGTTAGCTCTCGGTGGAGGCGGGAACAAGCAACATGGTAAACTCAAAACAGAAACTCGCACGCAGATTGGACATCCTAAATGTGTGGTGATATAACCTTGAAGATTCTGCGGTAGGAAATACTCAAGTTTTTTCAGTCTGTTCAACCGTGCTGCTATTCCCATCATCAGAAGTCAAAAGCGAAGTAGCCATGCACATGTGCTTGAGCTTGTAGAGAACAGAGAAGAACGGGAAATCCTCTCTGCCGGAGTCCTTTTGTACTTCCGTTTTCCTCAACAGCCCATGTTATTAGAACTTCGATGTTTACAGGCGAACTTAACACCAGCATTTTTGTTATTTTCTTCTCTTGTGCGTCGCTCATCTCGATTTCCCAACGGCGCTCCGTGCTTTTCTCGCCGAATCCTCTTCGAGTAGCTCTCGAGGTCGAGGGACGGTTGGAAAATGGCGGAAACGTGCTCACGTGGCGCGCGATTGGATCGCTCGTTGTGTCGTTGCGATCTGGATGCTACGTTTGCGTCATGCAAAGAAGAAGAAGAGCACGCACACCCCTTGGGAAGCAGAGAGGACGTCAACACTAGCCAAACTGAAGCAAGCACGACATGGCACACCAGCTGCAGATCCGATATGCAAACAGGTCAGAAGGCGAGGGCAACCAATCCACGATACATGTTGGACGTGGAGTACTACTATACATACTGTACATGGGAGGTGATGTAGCATGAAGAAAGAGGGACGTCGGTGGAGGCAGCAAACACCGGTGGAACTAGAAAACGACTCTGTACCCTGGAGCTCAGCTCACCCGAGGGCCGGTTGGTGTCACCACGCGATTGGGGAGCCGGGTCTGATCTTGATGTACGGCTGCTTACCGACAGCCTCGTCCCAGTCCCAGCCCCAGCCGGCGTAGCGGCGGGTGTGTCTGCCTGCGAACTGCGATGCGACTGTATCCCGTTGATTCCACTGTCCACGTGGGTTCACCCGTGATTGGGTCGCGTCGCCTGCATGTTACTGTACGTCTGTACTGTACGGTACCGGGGACACGTATCATGTGGAGGAAGTTTCTTCCTTCTTGCGGAGTCCTGCGTCCTACAGTACAAGGCTACAACTACTGTACAAGGAGAGAGCATCAGAGCAAGCAAAGCTCAAAGGCACGAGAGTTGCATATATCGACAGAACGGCACGGTAAAAGACACGGATTAGGACGTGCCGCATGACGATATCTGTGACGGTAAAAAGCCAAGTTTCAAACGCACTCTTTTCTTTCCAGAATACCTAATGGGTCTGGAAGGTTTTTAAAAAGGCGGCTTGCTGATTTAATATAGTGGTATAAAATTTCAAAAAAAAAAGATACACACATTCACGTAAAGTTTTACATAGCTGTTACACAGACTCTTATCGTACAGACGTACAGTAGAAAAATAAAAAATCACCCTCTTCTCACGGAAAAAGGAAATAGGAACAAGGAGTACTCTATGGTGGATGCGGTACAGTGCGACGGTGGCAGCACGCGGGCGCGATTGATGGCTGCCCGTGGACGCGTCTCACGTACGTACAACAACGTGCTCCTCTGCTGCGCGCGGCCCACACAAGCCAACCGATCGCCCTTCCTTAATTTGCTTTCTCCATAAGTCCTTGTTTCTAGAGTTTTTTTGAATTGATGGGGATTATCCTAATCAAATCTCGAAATCCCCACATATTTGTTTCTAGTGTATTGGACAGGTTTTATCTCTACCTTTCCCCATAAATCTTCAAACTCTAGTTCATTTTTTCTCAATCCCCTAGGGGATCCAATACACTACCCCTACCTAGTGGATTGAATCCCCAATCTCCTAGAGGATTGGGTGAAATTTGGGGTTTCACCCAATCCACTAGAGGATTATCCCCACTAATCCCCTAAAATACCCTAATAACAAATAAGGCCTAAAGATTTTCAAATAGGTAGCAAAAACGCGGTTGGCTCCGTTGTCGAAGGAAACGATCGCCGGGAGCCGGCTGCCTGCTCGCAGCAGAAACTGACTACGGCGAGAGTGATAGTCCGCGTAGTAGAGTAGAGATTTTTGACTCCCGATTTCCAGTGTCCTCTTAACTTAGAAAAAAAATCAAATATCAAATATAGTAAGTTTCACAAAAATCTGGAAAAATTATGCATGTCTTCGATGATGTATCACACAAACATGCAAAAACTCGATTTAAAATACTTTGTATTCCTCACAATGGAGACACCCTTATAAAGTATCAATACATGATTTTTACTCACTTTAGGAAAGACAATATCCGTACATCCTGCAAGAAGCAATCTTGAAAACACTCACCTGGTTTAAATCAGAACCACACTCTTTAAAAAAAATCACATCCCCAATCATTACCTCCTCCCGCTGTCACAACTCAGCCGTTCGACGCCGCCTTTGGCACGCCACCGTAACCACACAAAGCGTTTCCCGTCATTCCCTCACCTCCCGGCCTCCCCGTCGGCCTACTCCCCTCCTCCTCAAGCGTGCGTAGGACCCCGGAGCTTCGTACGTCACGCCTCCTTCCACCTAACGGTCAGGCACAAGTCCATCGAAGTCCTTTTTCCAACCATCTGAAGCTCACGGTCTCCGTCCTCGTTCGATCTCGTCTTCCGATGTCGCTCATGGCCATGAACAAGAGTCGGTCCTCCAGCAGCTCTCCATGTCCATGCGAGTTTCCTCCGGTGGCTGCCACCTTTCACCGCCAACGTAGAGGATGTCACCTAGTGGATGCTATGGAAGGAAATAAAATGACAATTTTTTCAGCCATTGATATGTGGGATCCATATAATAGTGCGTGTGAAAGAAACAGGGAGAACACGATCGGGACTTTGTCAAAGCAGTTTATCCTTAGTCGTTGAAACATTTTAGAGGTTGTACCAAAAACCCTTATATGTAATGCAGTTTTAGAGTATAGGCTAGAGATGCTCTACCTCATCCTTTATCCCAAGTGTTGTGATAGCTTGCAACAATTAAGTTATAAGCATATAACGGAACACACACATTCAGCCCCACTCTAAGCGAACGCACGTATAACAACGCATATATGTACAACAAAATAAACACGTACGGAGTATATGCTACCGTTGAAATGGTTTTTCCTTTAATGCTGACGAAGACTCCTTTTTATATTTGCGGGGAATGACCCTTCCCAGTTTCTCGCAAGATCGTCCACGGGAGAATCGAGGACTAGGATGTACCTTTATACTCTCTCTATTTAAAATTAACTTGTGTTTTAGCTTTGGTAGAAAAATTAACTTACCAGTTTTGACCTAGTGTTATGGGCGTAGCTAGAACTATTCATGGGTATGCAAGGAATACCCAATATTTTCTGCATACTATTTGTATTATGTATTTCCTTGTCCAAAATGTTTTCCTAAACTTTAATTTATTGCCTATTGTGCTGAAAAATTGTCTCTCAACATACCCATTTTAAAACTCCTAGCTACGCCATTGCCTAGTACAGAAAAGTATCAACATCTACAATATGAAATCAACTGAAACTACAATAAAAATATTTTTAAGTATTTTAAAATATATTAATTTTTTATATACCTGATCAAACTTACTTGTAAAGGCAATCTGATTTTTGTTTTGTTTTGAGAAAGCTGATTTTACTGGAGATCACGTCACCTGACGTATGGCTGTGGCCAAGTAGTGGCTTCTGGAATCTATCTCTTCCCAATCCGAGTCACGCGCGCGAGCCGTGCAAGGGTTTTCACGGGAGAACAAGTCCGAGTCCTCCTCTTCCTTGGCACGAGCAATTAATTTGTTTGGATCGCTCGACCGAAATTTGGTGCTCGTCTTTCCAGCTGCCGATCGATCCCATCACTGCTTACGCACTTGCTTGTCCACATCCCACACGTAACAACACGGGTGGAGTGGAGTTTCATGAGGTAGATCATGACGACGAAAGGAAAACTGCGTGTACCCTGCAGTTTACCGCGTCACGTCTCCTGTTCTTCTATGACGAGCTGCCCAAGACTGGTCGATGATGATGCAATATTTTTCTTCCAGAGTAGGGGAATGTGTATCATAATTTACGGAGAACGAAATTTGAAGTACAACACGATTACAACTAGTTGCATCCCACGAGCGTAGTACCGACTCCACACCAAGGTCTTGCCAAACACAAGCACCAACGACAATACAACTACAAATCAAAGAGCATATGTCCTAAGCTGATAAATATCACCGCGTTTCGACATAGACCTTTGAAAACAGATTCAACTCCAACTGAATTTCCCTTGTCCAGGCACCATCCACTTCGAGAGAGAGAGAACAACATATTCTTGATATGCGATTTTTTTTTACAAAAAATGTGATTTATTATTAGCACGTATCCGCAACCAAAACGGTGGACTGACCTTGAATCAACAGTCTTCTCAACAACCAGCCATGACTTGAATCCGAAGACAAAGCCGGAAATTAATAGCCCAACCTAAATACAAAGATGGAGTACCACAGAGAAATTCCATGCCACAGCTGGTGAAGGTTTCCAAAAGGAACACATCTCATTCGCATTAATTCAGAAATGGAAAGGACAAACTGTACAGACGCCCCCTCGCTCGTCTTCCGTTTTCACATGGTGGAAACTAAATTCTCATCATGCACGCATGACGACGGGACCGGACAACTGTTACCAAATTCTCATCAGTAATTATGAATTAGTAACGCTAGCTGCCTGTTTTTTAGCACACCATCCTTGAAAGAAAACCAAAATCCTAGAGTAAATCAGCCGCGGTACACAGTTGATCCAACGGCTAGGATTAAACCTCACACCATCTGCTGCTGAGAACGAAAAAAAGAGGGGAAGGATCTGATCAGAGCCACAGGGCGCCGGCCTTCTTGAGGATGGGCACGAGCTCGCCGGAGATATGGACGGCCATGAGACGATCGAGGCCACCGAGCAGCTCCCCGCCGACGAACACCGCCGGGAGCGCTGTCTCCCCGACGACCCCGGCGAGCGCCGCCTCGTCGGCGACCTCGTGAACGGCGGGGTTGACCCCGAGCCCCTGCAGCAGGCGCTTCACCACGTGGCTGAGGCAGCAGGCCCGCCTCCCCACCACCACGACAGGGCTCTCCGCCACCGCCCTCCCGACCTCCCGCGCGTCCTCCTCGTCCTCCCGGGACGCGGCCGCCGCCTCCGTGGTCTCCCTCTTGACGACGGCGACGGGCGCGGTGTCCGCCGCCGGCCGGAGCCATGGACGGGCGCTGCTGCTGTAGGGGATGGCCTGGTACATTTTCGCTCGCCGCGTGCTACGTGGCGCGCTCGCTCCGAACATCCGGCCGTTCTCCTCCCCACTGTTGTTCTTTCCCGATCTCTCTATCTCACGCGGCGCCGGTGTGTGATGGTTGGGCGTTGGTGTAATGGCTTCGGGAGGCGAAGGGGGACAGATATATGGAGGGAAGTGACGTGGGCGGGTGACGTCACAGTCTAGAGGGTGGGACCCGCGCGACGCGGGGAGCTTTCCGCGAGGACTACTGCTGCACACGAGTTGCCGGGGGAATGACGTGGAGGGGCGTCAGCCGCTGTCGGGAACGAAGTACGCGTCCATCCGTGACGACAGCTGCTGCGACGCGGACGGCGGAGTTGCGGTTGGAAGTCAGGATGTCTCCAAGGGCGACGCATCGATTCCGCGCGCCTCCGTCCCTGTCCGTTGGAGCAAAAACACGGCCCAACGGGGCGATGTAAACGGGCCGCGGTCCGTTTTTCGGTCCGCTGTGACGCATTCCTGGCCTAAATTTGGGCCACCGATGCGTCGGCGCGGACGCGCGGCGGACTGAAAACGCGTCCGCGCGGCCACGCCTCGTGTCCTCCCCGAGCCCACCTGTCAGCGACAGGGCGCCGGTCAGCCTACCCCTGACTCAGTCCTTTTTAATGCCAGGGGATAGGGACGGCCAGCCCCCACCCACTCCACTGCCCACTCCGGTGACCAAACCCTAGCCTCGCCGCAAACCCTAGCCACCTCGCTCGCCGCGATGCCGCTCCGATGGCCGGGGCTCGGCAAGGCCAAGAACGACGGCGAGGCGGGTCCTCCTCTGGCCGCCGCCGGCGCTTCCGCGCTCCCTCCGTGACGCCACCATCTTCTCCGGAGCCGGAGCCGGAGCCTGTCCCCGCCGTCTTCGAGCTCGCGCCGCCGGGCGCCGAGGTGCGCAACCGCGTCTACGTGCGCAAGGAGGATTGTCAGTGGTACTGGGACCACGCAACCCCGCTGCCGTGGCCAGATGTCAAGCTCCCCGAGCTTTGGCACCTGAACCCGCAGCGGATCCCGGTGCCTCCGATTCCGACCAACAAGCGGGCACGGGATCTGGAGATTGAGCGCCGCCGCCGCCTCCCGGCCGAGCTCCTCAACGATCCCGCCTACGCGGCGAGGTCCAGGAACTGGGCGGAGTCGTTCAGCGACGAGCACGACCTGCGGCGGCAGGCCCTCTATACGCGGGCTCCGACACCGCCATCTGGGCGTTGGTCACCGCCACCGCACACACGGCGGCGGGACGCACCACCAGTGCCGCGCGCGCTGCGGATTGGGTCGCCGCCGCCGCCGCCACAACGCGTGAAGACGGAGGACGACATGGACGACGACGACGAGGCGCTCAAGGCCGCGAAGGAGGCCTCGGTCAAGCAGATGGCCGAGGACGAGGCCAAGCGCTGGGCCATTGTCCTCGCCGACGTCGCCCGGGAGCAGGAGGCGGCCCTGCAGGCGCAGCAGGCGGTGGTCCTGGAGGAACCACAGCCATGGTGGCAGGCCATGGACGTGGACCTGCCACCGGCGCCTCCGCTACCAGAAGGCCTGCTAGGGCAGCGCTGGGTCTTCAATGGCGGCGACTGGGAGCAGGCGCAGGAGCAGGTGCAGGAGCAGCCGCCCATGCCGCCGGCCGTCGCCCCACCGCCAGCGCACCTCTGGAAGCAGCCAGACTATGTCATCCTCGATGGGGATGACGAAGAGGAGTAGAAGCCCGCGAAGGGCAAATTTTCTAGTTTTTATATATTTTTATTTTTAAAAATATTATGTAAAAAGGCCGTTTGTGGCCCACCCCCTATATATGACTACAAAAGGCCCATATATGGCCTGTTTAGCTAAAAAAAAATCCCGGGCGGACTCAATGCGTCGGGCCGTTGGGCGCACTGCCACCAACGGCGGACAGGTCCGGACTGGGCCTGTCCGTTTGCCGGCGCAAACGGACCAAACGCGGACCAAACGCGCGTTCGTTTGCGTCGGCCCGTTGGAGACATCCTCAGAGCATGGGGAAATAGGAGGTGGACATCGGGCGGGCTTGGGGCAACAAATTTCGGATACTTTTACAGTATACATCGATGATGGCACACGTGGTGGGAGAGCACAAACAACTGCTCGATGTACGGCTGCTAGCGGGTGGATCCACTCCTTGGAACCGCTAAAACTTCAGTTGAGCATACAAATAGGACATCTTCAACGGCCACCTCAAATAGAGCAGGACTGTCTATTTCTGTTCGCGTGGACAAAGGGCAAGATCCAACGGCGCACTCCAAATGGATAGGGACATGGCCCCATTGGCTCTCCCTCGTCTCCTACTCCAAACCCGACCGCCGCCACCACCCACTCCCTAACGACCGATGGAGGACACGCTGGCCACAACCGCAGTGGCCTGGCCCAAACCGAAGAGGAAGCCCCATTGGCGAGGTTGCATAGTCAAGGTGAAGAAGCGGTTCACCAAAGCTGAAGCCGCACTCGCTGCCCTTGAGGTCCACGCTGCGACCGTCGCCATTCAGGCTATCACCAATGCTGACACCCTCGCCGTGACCGCCGTCGTCCAGGTTGTGCTCCTAGAGGCACTGAACGCCGCCCTAACGAACATCGGCATCGTCAGCCCCGCGCTGGCCACAACGACGCGCTCGGTATCGTCCGTGAACCGACCGCCTCGACCCGGATCGGCAGGTCTCTCTTATCAGCGACACCGCCGTGCGTGTTCTAGCCCGGACTCGCACCATATCGGCTCGGCGGCTCGCGGGACACGTCGTCGGAGATATCGTTTGTGCCAAACTTCTCAGTGCCGCCTGACCTTGACCCCAACGCCACACCTATGAATGGCGACTCGCAATGACAATTCTTTTCAATGTTGAGAGTGATCGCAATGACAAGTCCTTTGAAAAGAGGTGTGAATTTATCCAAGCGGAGTGTAACAAGTTTCAAGATTCATATGATCATGTTGGCAACCGGCCCGTGAGTGGCATCGGCGTGCAAGACATGGTACAAACTCGTCCTTATTCATGTGAATGTAACTTTGCATATGTGACTCTATATTATTAATTGTCATATATGTGTAGGTGCTCCAATCTTTTGCTATGGCGAAAAGGGTTTCACATTGCCTCATTGTTGGAGGTTGGTCAAATTAAGAATGTCCCAAGTGGCGCACTCTCTGCCACATCCAAAAAAAGGGACCGATGCATCCAATAACCGTGCCAATGATTCATCGGTCATCAATGTTGAAGAGGGCACCCTAAGCACGACCAATTGTGCGGTTTAGCCAAGGGGCCACAAATCTTTCTAGTAAGATGCAAAGTGTGAGGCTTCGTCACTTGCATTGCAAGAGATATTGAAGGGGTTGATCACCGACTATGAGGTGTAAACAGCCAAAAAAGATGAGAGCCAGGAAACGTCGCGAGAATGAAGAACCAATGAGCACCTATCTTGAGATTAAAAAAAGAATCTCTAAATTGAACAGAGCAATGCCCGATCAAGAGCCAAGTAAGTAGAGCTCGGGTTTTTCGCCGCGGAGAACCGGATCATGATGGCCGACTTGAGCCTCCTGAATCCGCATAGAAGGGCTTGGTTCGAGAGGAGACAAAAGATGATCTCCGAGATAGTGATGTGTGATCTTCCCTCCATAAACTACGTGTCATTTAATATTATTTTGGGACTTTATGTTTGCCGGATAGAGTGGCTAATTAGTGGTAATTCATTTGCATGAATCTGGATAGAAGGGCTTTGTTTTTATTTTCATTTATTTTCAATCATATGTGCAAAATTGTGGGAAGTTGAAAAAAAAAACATGAAAATGGGGAGGGCCGCTGGGTTCATCGCCCATTCCAAATGGATTAGGGACGGACATGGGCCTTTGGCCGGTCTACTGGATCCCAAACGGATCAAAACAGACACTTTTCGTGTCGAGTTTGGAGTGTCCATTGAAGATGCCCTTTAGGACTCACGGCGAGCATGCGTTAATTAGGGCTCTGCCCTGAGGTTCAGATCCATGCTCCGATAATCCGATTGTAGGGGTCGCTGTTGTTGTCACGTACGTACAGACGTACTGCTATCCGACCTAACATGCACAATCCAGTCTTGGTGAGCCGAAGTTTTGGACGACGTTGGGCGCCCGACATTTCCCAGGCGGAGTTGGCGTCGGCGGGCGGCACCACCATCGTAATCCAATACGTCACCCCGTTTGGACCTTCACATTAGACGTCACTCCGTTTCTACTCCAACTTGTTTCAGAGACAAGTTGCTTGATCGTTTCCAACTTGTTTCTAATTGGTCCATGTCGCCACACGGTCAGACTGTGTGTACGTATGCGCGTCCATATATAATCATAGTGTACTAGAAGGAAAAGACGCGCGTTGCTGCGTCTGTCCTAATACGAACAACGATAGATGGACAAATAATTTTTTAGCAAGACATATATAAAAAATAGTACCAATGATAGAGAAAATAGTACCACTGGCTCACTATTTTACAACACGATTACTCAGACATCCTCGCATAAACATAGAGGAGTAGAGAAGGGACACAATTATTTAGTTGTAGTAAGGTGAGCAGTACACCACTCAACAGAAAGAACATGACCCCACTTAAAAAAGGTTACACTCAGTTAGACGATCGGGATACAACGATAATTAGGAAATGTCATGAAAGTTAAATTGTGTACATGGTTCTATAATGATTTGAACAAAAAAATTGATCAAATTTCGATAATCTGCAAACAATGTATGCTATGATGAACATTGCAAACTCAGAGAGATTGATTAGCCAAGATTTGATTAGCCATCGAGGTCCTACAATGAAGGTCATTGATTTTAATATAATGAAATCAAGTAAACTTTTCTGACATAAATTAGCCCGAATTTAATAATGGCGTAATTATGTCCTAACATATTTAAATAAATTGCATCGAATACGATTGATACTATATAAAAACAGAGGAACATTCCACCAATAAATACTAAATAATTCACCAAAATATAGAGCAAACTGAGATCGGTCATTGATTTTAATATAATGAAATCAAATAGACTTTTTTGACATAAATTATCCCAAATTAATAATAGTTGGCGTAACTATGTCCTGGCATATTTAAATAAATTGCATCGAATACGATCGATAGTATATAAAAACAGAGGAACATTTCACCAATAAATACTAAATAATTCACCAAAAAGAGCAAATTGAGATCTTAAACCGTTTACATGCCATATTAATACGTGCATTGGATCCAGATTGCATAACATAAAATATAAACAAAAATAAACTGGAATGAATACCACCAACAATTATATATCTAATTGCAGGAATGCCCTTCTCTTAACATATAGTTTGTCATGTTCGCCACATCACATGCTATTTTATTACTGTACCCTCATGGTCATGACTTTTCTACACTCTAATAATTGCAACTGAGTCTAGGCAAACATATATCCTTTTTTAGTGTATGCATTCAACCATCTACAAAATACACACATGCATTTTCTTACATAATTTGGCTCGTTCTCTGAATACAAGTGAGATATAAGCAAATATACCGCTGAAAAATGTTCACGGATAAAATACCCACATAATCTTTCATCGGTAATAGGTGGCATCCAACAACGAGGCGTATAACTCATTCTTCCACCCCCATTCACCATCGATTTGTTGTTCACGGTTTCAACCGCAGCTGCCACCACCACTGAGGTGAGCACTACTAACAGCAACGGTGACAGCGGTGGCCGATGCGAGAGGCGACATGGGTGTTCACGTGCAACTACTGTGAGAGTTGTAAGAAGTCTTTCAGCTCACTCACTGGCGTTGGGTGGCCACCATAGGGGAGCGCACGTGGCGTGCAAGTTAGCAAAGAACTTGAGTCACGACATCAGGGATGGAGGTGCCAGGTGCTTGACGGAGCCAGAGGTGTGTGCGGAGAGACAGGCAAACTTTGCGTAAGGACGGTTGTTTTCGGTAGAATACGGCTCGAGGGAGGCGGAGGGAGAGAAATGGTGTCACGTGGCACAGTTTGCGCGACGCTATGGTGGACGCTGGCGGCAGAGATAAGAGAGAGTTGTCGGATAGCGCAAGTAGCTCCGAACTCACCGCATCTCTTTTAAAAAAATCAAAACGGCATGTTTAGGTTTCAATATTTTGAAATAAAAGATACAAATACGTGGACGTATTGTACGCACTCTAGAAGATTTTTTTAATATTTTGGTCTACACAAAAAGAGTAATTTTAAGAGGAAACTGAGCTATTTTTCCTTTTTTTTACAGCCACAATTTTCTTTTTTTATAGATGGGAATCTCCTTTTAGTTCACCAAAAATTTAGCAGATAAGTACATATATATGTATATATCCAATAGAATTTTTTTCAAACTAAATTTAAAACTATGAATTATAAATAGATAAAGTGAGATAAGTGGGGTCTACCATGATGTGGACATGTGGGAAAAGGAGAGGGCACCAATTCTAGAGAGATTTTTTTCAAACTGAATTTACAACTATGAACTATAAATAAATAAAGTGAGCTAAGTGGGGTCTACCATGATATGGACATATGGGAGAAGGAGAGGGCTCCAATCTTAGGGAGCTTAGTATTTAGAAAGATTGCCGCCAGTGGAGATTATATATACTACCGCTCTTGCGTAGCGGGCGACGGCATCTGAGGATTTTTTTAAAAAAAATACTTATAACAATAGTCTTTGCTCCATCGCCATTTTGGAGTTACCTCTTTTGCGTGCCACATGTCCACAACATCACAACGAATATTAAACCATGGCAATTCTTACCTGCAAGTTGCGCAGGAACAAATTTGCTGGGTATGCTCACGATGTTATGTTCCCGGGAGCTAATGGAGATGCTCCATGGAAAACTCCTGTAATCCAAGCCAACGCCTAGAGAAAACTGGGTCTGCTTCCATTCGCGCCCAAATGAAACTGTTTGATTATCTCTGACGTCTTTGTAAAATGCTGATCACCCGCGTGGGACTCGAAACAGGACAAAGAGATGACAAAATATTACTACTTCCTTCGTTTGGAAAAAGATATCTTACATATATCCAAATTCAGATATATGTGTACACTAAAACATATCTAAACACATATGAATTTAGACAAATCCAAGACATTATTTTCCGGACGGAGGGAGTAGATGACAAGATTCATCATACGAAAAAAACAGAGCTATGCCCGTGCGTCACAGAGCCAACTGCCTGCACATAAAATTGTACAAAGGAAGGTTTCTCAAGTTGTGTCAATCTCCTATTTTAAAGAAAAAAACTAGAATTTCACTAGTGTTAACATGAAGGGGACAATGGAACTCCTCGCTGTGATAAACTTTTGACATGAGAAAGCACCTCTCAAAATGTTTTCATATTCTGCTTTATCGATCAAAATCTCTGCACACGCTTCTCTTTGCGAATGGTATTTTTTTTTTAATAATTTGGTTGTGTGCTTTCTCAATGTTCGTATTCTCGTGATATTTAGGTATTGCGGAGGCTAGGTTTACTTTATATCATATTGATATTAATATATTTTTAATCGAAAAGTAATACTATGCCAATGTTCCACGTGCCGAGGAGCGGAGGAGTTCCAACGTTGCATTGCTAAGCTAGCTTTAATCGAAAAGTAATACTATGCCAATGTTCCACGTGCCGAGGAGCGGAGGAGTTCCAACGTTGCATTGCTAGGCTAGCTTCTAGTCGGTCCATGTCGCCACACGGTCAGACACTGTGTACGTATGCGCGTGCATAATCATAGTGTGTGTTTTTTTTTGCGAAACACAGTACAACGTAGACACTCACATACACGTGCACACACTCACCCCTATGAACACACGCACGCACACCCTACCCCCTTATGAGCACTTCCGAAAGTCTGAGATGGCGGCTGGATCATGAGATTGATGAAGTCACCACAGGCGCCTCGCTGTCGACGGGAACGTCGCCTCCCACTGAAGAATATTCCGCCTAAATGAGAAATATCAGTGTCAAATCTGGGATTTGAACTCTGGTGGGCTGGGAGTACAACCACCCTCCTAACCATCTTGTCACGGGCAAGTTCTCGTGTGTTTTTTTTTAAACGAGACACCACAAGAGGAGATTATACTACACCACTTTTGCGTAGCGGGAAACGACACGAGGATCACGTGTGACGTCGCGTGTGTTGGCTCTCTCTGTCTCTCATCTCTCCCCTCCTGAGACAAGACAACATGAGGACAGGCCTGTGGCCTGGTGGTAGCTGTTGGCAGTGGCCAACCTCCCCGTCGGGAGTTCGACTCCTCTGGAGCGGATTTTCCCGTGCGTTTCACCTGCGCGGCACTGTTCACGTGAACAGTGTCTGCTTCTGGGCCAATTCCACCGTGGTTCAGTCAGGGGTATTGTGGTGTGCCCACCACCGCAGGGTTTCCCAGTAGGTCTAGGCTCACTGGGCTCAGAAGTTTAGTATAGTCTGGTTAGGTCTAGCTTGCGCACAGGTATCGTGCGTGTGGTGTTGAGTGTGTGTGGTGTGAGTTGTGCGTGAGTTCAGATACTACAGCTGTACTGTAAAAGACCAGAAATTCTCAAAAAAAAAAAGAGACAAGACAACATGCATCCGAGGAATTTTAAAAAAAATACTTATAACAATAGTCTTTGCTCGATCGCCATTTTGGAGTTACCTCTTTTTTTAACAAGGAAACACTAACATTATATAATACCACAAATTACAACACAGAGAATACAACTTCCACCCGGTAGCACAAACTTGCCTAGCTAGGTACAAAGAACTACCGAATAAACATGATGCTTCTGCAGAAGAATACAACCGGAACCTGTCAGGGGGTCCGTCGAAAATTCGAACTCAAGAAACTTGCAATCGTACTCTTTAAGGGCCTCTCGCAATCTAGCCAACCGTAGAGTCAGTGGCTCAACCGGCAATCGCGTTGGCAGACGCCTGATACATCTCAAACGTATCTATAATTTCTGATGTTCCATGCTTATATTATGCCAATTACTACATATTTTATATACACTTCATAACATTTTTATGCATTTTCTGGGACTAACCTATTAACAAGATGCCACAGTGTCAGTTCCTGTTTTCTGTTGTTTTTGTATTCCAGAAAAGATAGTCTGCAAATATTCTCGGAATTGGACGAAACTTGGACAGGACCTCCTATTTTTCCAACACGTACACGAAGTCTAAAGGAGAGACGGAGGGGGGCCGCGAGCCAGCCACACCATGGGGCGGCGCGGCCCCACCCTCTGCCGCGCCGTGGGGTGGTGTGGGCCCCACGAGCGTCTCCAGCCGCCGCCCTTTCGCCTATTTATTCATCTTCACGGGAAAACCCTAGACACCCGAGCCATTATCCACGAAAAGTTACAGAGACGCCGCCGCCATTAACCCTAGCTCGGGAGGGTTCAGAAGCTCTTCCCGGCACCCTGCCGGAGAGGGAAATCATCACCGGAGGGCTCTACATCACCATGCCTGCCTCTGGAGTGATGCATGAGTAGTTCATCTTTAGACTACGGGTCCATAGCAGTAGCTAGATGGTTGTCTCTCCACTTTATGCTATCATGTTTAGATCTTGTGAGCTGCCTATCATGATCAAGATCATCTTATTGTAATGCTACATGTTGTGTTTGCTGGGATCCGATGAATATTGAATACTATGTCAAGTTGATTATCAATCCATCTTATATGTTATTTATGATCTTGCATGCTTTCCGTTACTAGTAGATGCTTAGGCCAATTAGATGCTTGTAACTCCAAGAGTTAGTATTTATGCTAGATAGTGGGTTCATGCCTCCGGTAATCTGGGAGAGTGACAACAACTTCTAAGATTGTGGATGTGCTGTTGCCACTAGGGATAAAATAACCGATGCTTAGCTTAAGGGTGCGCCGTTAGGTCTAATGCATTTGTTTACATTACGCACATTACTTAATGCGATTATCCATTGCTTGCAACTTAATACCAGCGGGGAACTCGGTATGACAACCTGGAGGTGGATTATTAGTCATAGACGCTGTTGGATAACGGTCTATGTATTTTGTCGTAATGCCCACATGAATATCATAGTAATCTTCATGTCATATATATGCATTGTCATGCGCTCAATATTTTGTCAATTGCCCAGCTGTAATTTGTTCACCTAGCATGTTAGTTATCTTTTATGCAGAGACACCACTAGTGAACTGTGGACACCGGTCCATTCTTTTATACTGATAATACAACCAACTACAATCATTGTTCCTTTTCATTCTCTGCAATTTACTACTGTTTTCCACACCATACGTTTAATCATTTGTTTCCAGCAAGCCCGTGAGATTGACAACCTCACTGTTTCGTTGGGGCAAAGTAGTTTGATTGTGTTGTGTGCAGGTTCCACGTCAGCGCGCCACTGACAACCTTCAGAAGTGATTTCTTACTCCTACTGGTTCGATTAAACCTTGGTTTCATACTAAGGGAAACTTCTGCCACACTGCTTCATACCTTCCTCTTGGTGTCTCCCAACGAACGTGTGATCCACGTCATCAACGCCTATGAGGTAAGGGATTGGAGAACTCTTATGTGGACTAGTGATAGCCGTGCATAAGCGCATAACGGCTAGGTCCCGGGTTCGAGTCCTCACTTCTACCTTAATGACAAAGCCAGGGTGGAGTCCCACCTCCGGTCTTTTTATGAGGTAAGGGATTGAGCTGTAAATCTAGAAGGGCCATCACCGAGCTCAAATCATGAGGTTCTCGACTGTTAAATCTGAGAAACCGCAGTAGAGACGATCACCCGTCTCCGGCATGTCCTGAACAGCAAGAACGCAGAATCATCATGCACATCAGCAAGCTTTGGATGCAGTACGCAGCAAACAGACATACAACAACGAAGATCATAGGATGAACTGGCGCGAGCTAACCGAAGATCAAGACAGCAAACAAAAGCCACCAAGGAGTGTTCACCAGTCTGCACCTTCATCGAACCCGAACCTCCTCCAACCTCCCAGGTTGACGTGACGCCCGGCTCATTCCCCTCGCCGCCACGGCCGGCCAGAACGAGTAGGGGCACAGGAGACCTCAAAAGGGAGAGAAAATCTAGCCCAACAACTTTATTTAGCCGAAACTGATTAGATCCAAGCCTGCTTAGTACCCTCCATGGGTCCCTGCAAGCCCAGAACCAATCAACTCCACCAGCGGCACTGGAAACCGCCTGGAGCGAACGGGGATACGGCATATCACCATGCAAAGCTCCAGATCGAGCCAACACCCGTCGTCCGTCTCCACCAAGGCGATTAGGTCGACAATACGCACAAGAACCAAGATCTCCTCCAGATCTACAGTCCCTCACCTCTGCCATCACCTTCCCCTCACCAACACGGTTGGCCGGAAGGAACAGCAGCATAGAGAAACAACAGAGGGAGAGGAGATCGTACCAACAAACCTCGAGCTTAATTAGAGGGTAGGCCACGAGATCCATGCCGCCCATCTTTGTCCCCGACCTCCGGAGCACCATAGACAACAAGAGCGCCGAAGCCAGCCACCAGGAACAGCTCGGATGCCCCAGCAGCTCGATCCCCTTCGGCATGACGGCATTCTCCACTTGGGAAAAGACAGCCCTAGCTAGACTAGAAAAACTATAATATACATGGGGAGGGGGGCCTCCTCTCCCCCACCATCTCTGGCCGGCGAGGTCGCCGGATCTGGGGGAGAGAGGAGTCGGGGCACCACGGGCGACTCTCAAACCAGCAGAAAGGAGAGAGAGGGAAAAAATGAGTTACCTCTTTTGCGTGCCACATGTCCACAACATCACAACAAATATTAAACCATGGTAAATTCTTACCTGCAAGTTGCTCAGGAACAAATTTGCTGGGTATGCTCACGATATTTCCGGGAGCTAATGGAGATGCTCCATGGAAAACTCCTGTATTCCAAGCCAACGCCTAGAGAAAACTGGGTCTGCTTCCATTCACGCCCAAATTAAGCTGTTTGATTATCTCTGACGTCTTTGTAAAATGCTGATCACCCGCATGGGATTCGAATCAGGACAGAGAGATGACAAAATATTACTAGATGACAAGATTCATCATACGAGAAAACAGAGCTATGCCCTTGCGTCACAGAGCCAATTGTCCGCACATAAAATTGTACAAAGGAAGCTTTCTCAAGTTGTGTCAATCTCCTATTTTAAAGAGAAAAAAACTAGAATTTCCCTAGTGTTAACATGAAAGAGGACAATGGAACTCCTCGCTGTGATAAACTTTTGACGTGAGCAAGCACCTCTCAAAATGTTTTCATATCATCTCTGTACATAATAATCACCGCTTCTCTTTGCGAAATGTATTTTTTTTTCTTTTTAATAATTTGGTTGTGTACTTTCTCAATGTTCAAATTATCGTGATATTTAGTTATTGCATAGGCTAGGTTTACTTTATATCATATTGATATTAATATATTTTTAAATCGAAAAGTGCCAATGTTCCACGTGCCAAGGAGTTCCAACCTTGCACATCACTTTGCTAAGCTAGCTTCTAGGGCTTGCTCTAGTTCTCTAAACTTGTGATGCTTCAACCCCTGACATGTCATGTTCGACAAATCGTATGTAATCTATCACGCTCATGAGCTTATATATAAATTGGACACAACAAGACAAAAATGATCTTTCCAACGCGGGATGCTTCTGACCCGTATTGCAAGTGGAGCGTCCCACGACGCGAGCCTTTTTTCCTTACTTATACTTTCAAGTGGAGCGTGTTAATAATTTTTAGTGCACTTTGCGTACTTTTAACTTTACCTCGTGGGTATAAAAAAAAACTTCAGGTCACGAATTCCCACCACCTCCTTCCGCACAGGGGAATACCACGCTCTCACGGGCCGGCCGGAGAAGGGGATGCCCATGGGAATGCTTCACGCAGATCAGTAGTTCCAGTTTCCTTTCTGAAAGCGGTAAAGAGCTGGGTAGCTGAGTGTTGGACGTTGGAGAGGCGTCAGGGCAGCATCGAACGTTTTAGTTCTATGGTGCCAGTCATTCTGAGCACTTTTTTCTTTTGAAACTTTCTAGCTAAGGCCTAGTTTGGCAGGCATGGATTAGGGTGTATTTTAGAGTATTATCCCTAGTGTTTTGGGTGAAAACGCCTCCTTCACCAATCCCCTCAAACCCTCTTCCACCCTAATGCCCTACAAACCCTCTCTTAAAACCGTTGTTCGGTAAGCAGGGGTTGCTACAGTTTCAGGTATGGACCAGGGGCTAAGCTCCTAGCTTGATGCTACCTTCAGTTTTAATTCATTTCGGTCAAGAATTGCAAAAAAAAAAGGAAACTTGCAACACCTTGCACTTTCAGGTTCAGGTACAGATTGGGACGAGGCACCAGAACAAAGAACCAACGAGATAAATGGGAATCCTTATTTTTCTTAAGACCTACACTACTGATGCAGTAGCGCACATTGACTTCTATTTTTGTGGAAAGAAACATATGCAAGGATGTCGAATATTCAGATTCGGACAATATACAAATCACAAGACATAACAAGTGTTGCTAGCCATTATACAAAAGTAAGAGGAGAACTAGCTAACTATGTCATATCGAACTCTGATTAGCAATCAAGAGCCGGATCTCACTGAAGGCATCAAGAACAATACAACCTACGACGTTCATCCGAAAAGCACTAGATAGGGAGAGGAGCGTACGAGGTGGAGTAGGTCTTACATGGGAGAAATCCAGGGTTCGTCGGAGACGAAGGACCGCGGGGTGGGAAGAAGGAGGTCGGGGAGCTGCCGGCGTCATCGTCGGCGTCGCTGCGAGGGGCGTGTCGCCTGCGTCGCCCCTGCCAAAACGCGTGCAGGCACGCGTGCCTCGATTCCACGTTGACCCGACATGTATTAATTTTTGCTGTGTTTTTGGACTGGGCAGGATAATACCTAGCCTCAAAACTCCTGTGCCAAACAAGGCCTAATGTGTCACTGTTTCTTTGCGAGGTATATGCACCACAGGTACAACAACTTGCAAACTGTGGTCAGGTGGTACAAAAACTTGCTCGCCACGTGCAAAACTGGTCCAAATCATCGTGGCGTCGACACGTGGCGGTGCTATTTTTTCGAAAACACCCCCGCATTTTTTTTTCTGCTATATTTTGAGGGGGTGTTTTCGAAAAAATAGCACCGCCACGTGTCGACGCCACGATGATTTGGACCAGTTTTGCACATGTATAGCAAGCTTTTGTACCACCTGGACACAGTTTGCAAGCTGTTGTACCAATTTGCACGTCCACTGCAAGTTGTTGTACCTGTGGTGCATATACCTCGTTCTTTGCAGTCGACAAAAAGCTAGTACTACAATTGTATGGATAATGATCGAGTAGAATAAAAGCATCACTGCAAAAGTAACTCGTACGAGCAAAGCGATCACCATAGTCATCTGTATAAAATGAACTGCGAACCGACAGTGCTAGCTGGCTACTCATCATTGAAAGTGACGTGCCACTTTGTAGGAGTATGTGCGTACACGTATGACAATCAAGGGCTAGCTCCGGTGCAGAATTCGTATGTGACAACGCAGACGCCACCGTACATATGATGCGTACCAGGCTACCAGCAATGTCGTATTGTCGTGCTCCTAAGGCATCTCTAGTCGTTTGGCCCCTCAGCCGAAAAACGACGCTATTTTGGTCCGCCTTGGGAGGCAACGGCGCTATTTCACGCGCTGGGGGGCGCCGATTCCCAGTCGCCGAACCCGGGCTGCCCCCAGCCGGCGAGTTTGGACGAGTTTGGGCCATATTTCACGTATAAAACAAAGACCAACACAATTAAAATAGTTCGACATACAAATTCACACATAAGAATAGTTTAACATATAAATCCACACACAAATAGTTCAACAATGCAAGCAAATAGAACAAATCAAACTAGGCATTGGCATTGTCGGCATTGCCATTGCCTTTGCGCTCCCACAAGTGTTGCACAAGATCATCCTGCAGTTGTGTATGTGCTGCAGGGTCTCGAATCTCCTGGCGCATAGCGAGTAAGGCTGTCCATGTTGCCGGAACCTGGTGATCTACATCTGCAAGAGGATCCCGTCGGTAGTATGGCTCAGTAGTCTCAGGCACCGGATGATCCCGCTCACTCTCAATGATCATGTTGTGCAAGATCACACAACAGTTCATCACCTCCCACATGTTGGCCGTCGACCAAGTCATGGCTGGATACCGGACAACAGCGAATCGATACTGCAGCGCACCAAATATCCGCTCAACATCCTTCTTGCAAGCCTCCTGGCACTTGGAAAACAAAGCTTTCACGCTTCCTGGCACAGGGTTGGAGATGCTCTTCACAAATGTTGACCACTTCGGGTAGATGTCATCTGCAAGGTAGTAGCCCTTTGTGTACTGGTGCCCATTGATCTCGTAGTTCACTGGAGGGGCATGACCTTCAACAAGCTTGGCGAAGACATTCGAGCACTGCAACACATTGATGTCGTTGTGAGTTCCTGGCATACCAAAGAAGGAATGCCAAATCCATAGATTATCGGTGAAGTAGTCGGAGTAGAGGATGTAGTACCCTTCGTAGCGCTGCCTCGGCTTGCTCTTGCGGCGGCCAGGCGCCGAGCCACCACGCCGCGGCCGCGCGTCGTGCGCGAGCAGGCCGGCGAGGCAGGCCAGGATCAGCAAGTGCTCTTCGTCGTCGAGGTCGGCATGGGCTTCCTCGTCGAGCAGTTCGGCGAGCAGCTCGTCGTCGTCGGAGTCCATGGCTGGGCGGGCAAACCGCCGAACACCTAGCAGGCGAGGTGGGCGCGAGCCTTCCTGAGAGCCTTCCTCCCGGCTAGATCACGGCGGAGGGGAGGGCGGCGCCGGCGCCGTGGTTTGGGGCGAGATGGTGGGGTTCCTAGCTGCTTGCGTCCGGCGGAGGGGGAGGGGTGGTGCCGGCGGCGAGATGGCGGCGACGTGGCGGGATAGAGGAAAGGGCGAGGCGGGGGGGTGGGGTGGGAAATGCGCTGTCTCCCCGACAGTGCTGGCCCATGCGCGTTTTCCCTTCCGCCGACCCCCCCCCCCAGGCGCAACCCGGCGCGCTGGGTTTGGGCTAGATGCGCCGGCGCCAAAACGGCGCTATTTGGGCTCCTGGGGGGGCGACTGGTAGAGAAACATCGCTATTTGGCCCAAAACGGCGCTTTTTTGGGCCCTGGGGGGGACGGCTGGAGATGCCCTAACGAACGGAGTTACAAGCGAAATGGCTCCTGAGTCCTGAGCGAGTGCCACCAAGTGACGGGCCATGGCTTGGGAAGGCGATCTGACCACATCTCCGATACGATCGGAATTTGGGTTCGATGGATTTGAAGTGAGTAAAAATATCGAGCAATCTAAAATTGTCTTATGCGCACGAGAGCGGCCGTGCGCTGAATTAAACTTCTGATGTGTGTCAGGAGGGGTGGGGATTTATGAGTAGAGTTTTCAGTAAAAGTAGTGTTTTCAAGAAATTACGTTAGAGTTTTGGTAGCCGTCTTCTTCGTCAATGGAGATGACATCATCTACAGTAAGTGATCTTTGGCCCATTGTTGGACGGCGAGATCTCCTTCTCAGCGTCAATGGTGGTGTCGCAAGATTAAATTTGTCTAGCTATGGTCTTTCAGATATCGATTTTGGATATTTTCTTAAGGTTGCCGCGAGGAGGATTGTCCTTGCAATATTTGTCTCGGCTGCAATATTTGTCTCGACAATGATGATTCGTACTCTCGGCTCCCAGCGACGTCGACCAGTCTTTTCGGTTGTTTTTCCCTGAAATATTAGTGGCACTGCGGCTCAGAATTATGGGAGAACTGTCGTTGATATTTACAGGTCTATTACAAGATTATGTTATGTAAGAAGAAAGAGTTTGAAAATCTCGAAGATTTGCTCGTTCCTTTTTAGACTTTATTTTGTAATCGTGTAATCAACTCATGTATCTCTACCATGTACGTTTTGCTACCATAAACATATGGTATTGATTGGAAAAAAAATCTGCGATGTGTCCTGAACTCTGGATAACTATAAGCCAACCGAACATTGTCACCTCAATCAAATCTGATTCTGCTCTATGCACGCAGACGCAGATAACACTTGTACTATGCAATGGAATCTGACTGGTTACCGAACATACTCGGCACCACGTGCTCGTGTAAAGAATGGACCCTCCTTCTGCACTCTGTTCCACACTTTCACCAACTCCATGATTAGAGCCTAGCTAGGCCCCACCGATTGATTAATCCAAAATCAAAAACTTGACGACAAGTACTGTTTATCCCATTTTGAGCGGAGAAGAACACGTCCAAAGCCACATGGGGTAGCTAAATCTTAAGCCTGATTTATCAGGTCGGGTCATTATCAGCTCACCAAACGCGAGTAAAGCACCGACAGTTTGTTGCCGGGCACCACAAGTTACCCGATAAGAAAACACACACACTCAACTTACCAATGGACCATGTCTTTGCATCGATCGCACTACCAACGATAATTAGGCGTGAAGAGCAACTAAAGTTACTCAAAAAATGAGTGCAATATTCAATCAGATAACCAAATCTTACAAACCGCCAAGAAGGCAAGAACAAGAATGGAAGGAAAGAGTTTGAACAGAGAGGAAGGAAAGAAACACCGCCGGCAGGCTGGCGGCAGCAACCAAAGACAAAGAAACTCATCAAATCTATGCACATTGATGCCCATGGCCTCCTCTGGTATCATCCGTAGCTAGGAGCATCTCACAAGAGGTAGCCAAGAAGGGCGGCCATGCCAGCCACGCCCCACCCGAGGGCCCTGGCGCCGACGGCGGCGGAGGGCGTGGCCTCGTCATCCGACCCGGCTGGCCCGGATGCAGCGTCACCCTTGTTTGTCTTTCCCCCCTTGGAGGCGGTGGGCGCGGCCGCCGGCGCCACCTTGGTCCCGAACAGCTCGTTGGGCAGGAGCACCTTGTCGACGGGGTAGACGGCGAGCGGCTTGACGGCGCTGAGCGCGTTGTTGACGGTGACGGTGACGACGCCGCTGGAGACGTTGACCTGGTTGTTGGCGGTGGCGGTGATGTTGAGCGTGAAGGGCCCGTCCTGGCCGGAGGCCTGGGTTCGGATGGGGTTGCTGGCGGTCTGGAAGGACTCGAGGGTGTAGAACTGGGGTAGGATGTGGCCCTGGACGAGCGCCACCTGCTGCTGCGCGGTGAGGCCGTTGAGCGCGCCGGCCTTGAGGTTGTTGAAGGCGTTGTCGGTGGGCGCGAACATGGTGTAGCCGTTGCCGTTGAAGGAGTTGTTGAGCTGGCTGTTGAGCTGCGTGTCCTGCTGCGTCGACTTGAGCAGCCGGATGAAGGTCGTGAACTGCCCGCCCTTCTCCAGGATGGCCGTCACGTTCTGCGGCCCGCTCGGCGTCGCCGCGGGAGCCGGCGCCTGCGCCTGCGACACGGCCGCGATCGCCAGGAACGCCGCCGCCACGACGGCAATGCCGCTCCTCATCGCTGCCATTGTTTAGCTTAGCTGCTCTGTGGGTTGCACAATGGAACTAGGCGGCAGGAGAGAGCGGTGGTGCAGTGCGTGTGATCGATGCTGGGGTGGTAGTGTTGGTTGATATAGGGAGGTGGACGTGGGGTGGGGCAGGGATCACGGCTGGAGCTGAGCTGGTCTGACGGTGCGTACCCAGCGGTGGTTGCCTTGGCGGGGAGGGGAGGTTATGACCTGCCCGCCCCGTTGAATAAAGGAGAACATGCGCTGCGGTACGATTCTGTGCGACGCAATGAAACAAGAGCCGCAATGCGCAGTGAGAGTGAGGTCAAGCCGTCAAGGGAATGGATATTGCTCGAGCTGTCAATGTTCGGTGCGCGCGCGGCGGCGAGGCAGACGAGAACCCGGCGCAGGCGCGCAGCCAACCAGCAATGTAGAAATGCGTGTGCTAGCGGGACTCGGGAGAAAACTCTAGCCACAGCCACGGCGCAAGTTCGCAACCAACAATGTAGAAATGCTAGTGCTTTTTTTTAGATAAAGGGCTTTTATTACTTAAAAGGTTTAAGTGTTACACCCGGCCTCTGCATAGCTAAGATGCACACAGCCACCAGTTCACCGTCACTCAAGTCGAAGAGCAAAAAATAAAAAGGCGAATTACATATCAGAATGAGAAAGTGTAAATCCGCCTAAGATGCTGGTAGGTCAATCCGGAGTCTATGTTGCCACCCATGGCGGGAAAGTAACTCCCTGGTCGCAGCCTCCAGTCTCGACGCCACCTCCAAAAATAAGTCTCGGTGCTCCACACGCCCCATAACGGTGACTCGGGGATTTTCATGCAGAGGCTGAGTTAACTCACCTTTCGGGGGAAAAAGTGTAGGCTGAGTTAACTCACCTTTCGGGGAAAAAGTGTATGCTCGCGCATGTCGATTCCGTGCGAATGCACATCCATCATGAAGTTCGAGTAAAAGCTTGAGGGAGATATGCAAGGTAACAAATAGCACGCTACAAGAAATAGCGGCGGGCTAATAGCGTGCTATGTTTAAAATAGCGGTATGAAAAAAATAAGACATATATCTCAGAAATAAAGGGATTTAATAAGAATAAAGAATATAATCCAAAAATGGCAGAACAATATATGCATAACCACGTATACAAATTGTTCACCAATTTTTTAGAAGCCAAATATCAACATTCCACAGAGCAACAACATAGTATAAATTATTTATTCAGAAGCTGAACATTAGCGATGTCATGTCCAGATTTAAAGAATGATCTGATAGATTGCGGTTCATCACCACTATAAATAGGTAGTAACTTCTTCTTCTTCTTGCTAAGGTGGGAAATTCGATCATTTGTGCCGATAGGTTAGAAACCAATAGCGTGCTATAACGTTATGATGTTTTAGGGCGATATAGCGTGCTATTTCATGAATAGCATCATAGCGTGCAAAATTTGAAAAATATAGTGTGGTCTCTCCCGATATGGTATAACGTGTTATTAGCGCCGAAATAGCGCGCTATTATTTTCCATGGAGATATGTTGATATTTCGCTCCCGGTGGATCGAAAGTCTGTAGGCAGGTGAGAAGAATTGAGAATTACTGACGCTCAGGAGTCAGGACTCCGAACACGAAATCGAGGAATGCTCCCCTCAGCATTCTGTGCGGAAACGTGTCGTGTTCGCACGATATATGATTTCCGACGGTCGAAGACGCTAGTTATCCCGTAGCTGTCAGACAGATGAAGTTGCTCTCCACGAACATTATTGCTCGTCGGTTCACCGACAAAATTGTTTTGACTTTTGCATGTAGTCCAGCCCTGCACATCCTTGTTCGATCATTTGTTTGTACAGTTTGCTAGCCCTCGGCTCGTCTGGAAGCTGATTCGAAGAGGATACATGGAGAGCAGGTTCGTTCGTAAATCGTAATCATAGTATACAGGTACACCAGCACGCGGAGGAAGCGCTCATTAGACTATGCCCAACAGTATTATCTGTGAGGAGATCATGATCGACCAGCTAATGCACAGATATGTTTTATACACTTTGCTAGTACTCCGATAGTTTGAAATGTTCTCTAGCTGATTTTAATTGGAACCGCATGCAAATGATAGCTGCGCTCCAAACTATATTCAAAGGTAGTTCTAACAGAAGCTCCAAAAAATTAAGAACCGACAGGTCGGTGTTAGTAAGACTAAGACTCGTAAGGACGCAATTACCAAAAGGACCAATCACCAATGCTAATTCAGTTAACCTAATCAGCATATTGACTTTCGAGCAGATGGTAGAAAGCTGCTTGCCACTAGGTCCATCAGATAGATAACATCCTGAAAGTCATTCAGAAATCTACTCTCCTCAAAGTACTACACCATGGTCCACCATTTTAAGATAGAATGATAGGAATTAGGTAAGTATATAGACACGAAACGTGCAAAATAATTTCATAAATTTACACATACATTGGTTAGTTATAAAAGAGTGGTAATTTGATGATTTTCTAAGGAAATGATGTGGTGGCAGTTGACCATAGACCTCAGAAGGAGCCAAAGTAGACAAAGAAGAGGATGGCACAAACTGTGTTCGGTATTGGTGAATAATTCTGTAAAATAATATTACAACAATAAAAGACAAAGTTGTGCTCAACCTTGAAGGGACACTTACAAGTTACCAAGTGGGAAGAAGTTTCTGAAGATGCTCATAGACAAAGAAAGACATCTCATTCTTAGAAAATAAGACAATTGCATATATATTAGAAACTTGATCTCCAGCGTATTGTGTTATATCGTAGCAACAACCAATGTACACTATGCTTGAAAAGTATAATCCCTTCCCTGATGATGCAGGAGGAGTCATTTCTTGTTTAAATACCGAAGGTGAACCAATCTTATCAAATAGAGAACAACGACTAAAAGGGTGGGACCTATCGGTGGCTTCAGCCTCGACACATTGTAGTGGTCAGCTCGTACGTGATAATAGTTTGAGTGGATACCAACATGAATAATACTTATTCTTGCTTGCAGCTATGGATAAGTAAAATATGAGGTGGCCACGAACTTGACAGTCACAACCACCGTTCAAGATAGAATTTAGATTACGCATAGAGGTGTATAACCTACATTTAGTTAGGTGCTCGAGAAAAGGAGTAATATGAGGGCACAAACCCTCTATATCGAGGGTGATAAAAAAGATAAAAAGAAGAAAAGGAAAGAAACAAATGCAAAAAGTGACATGGTGAAAAAGAAAGAAAGATGATTATGATAGAGGCAATGGAACCGCGCGCGATGATGAACTGTTGACATGATCAAACACCTCTCAAAATATTTTTTATATTCTATAATCTATCAAAAACTTAGCAAATGATAATTTCTACTTCTCTCTGTGAAGGGCATTTCTTCTTCCTCCTGAGTCAAGATGTGTCGATCTCTAAAAATCATTCTAGACCAAATGTTAGAACAAATTAGTTTGTACATAAACATGTCTTATGATTCATTTCACACACTTTCACCATACACTAGCTCGTAGCTTTACTTCACAGTGCATGAAAGAGCAACTTAGTACAAGATTTCAATGCTACTTTTGAATCACGATGAGAATGTTTTTCTATTATTTATAAGTTATAACGTTGATTGGTTGCTGATATTTTATCTTCAATTAAACATTATGCATAGGGCGGTTGCGATCATATGACTAAAACCTAGTAGCTACCATAACAAACTTCCAAATCCATACTTTCTTTCATGTACATGATTGAGACGGTCATATATTAAGTTTGGCAATGTTGATATGTCAAAAATGTATCTAAGAACTAAGAGGCAGAAATTTCTACCACCAGACTGTCCGGCGCCTCCAGCACTTTTCCGCCTCCCCCAATTTTTTGCAGTTCCTCGTACAGGCACAACTTTTGTAGTGTTTCTCAGTTTTTGGTGATTTTTGTCCTCCGCGAAGCGTGCGACGTCCTCTACGACAACAACTTGGAGTTTCAACATTCCGTTGACCACCCACTACCGAAAGTTCATGATCATCATCAACAGCAAAGGTATATCTTGCGTTGTCCTTTGTGAAACCATCTTCCTTTTACATATCATACCCTAGCAGATTAGCGTATTTATATTGTGGGCATTGCACTTGTATCGATTCGGGTGATTGCCTTATATATTGGTGAGCATTGTATCATGCAGTGTTTTTGACACTTGCAAGAGCGAGAAGAAAGCACCATAAAAAAGTAGTGGCAAGCATTTAGCATGCCATCATTCCTACTCGGCTAGTCAATACGCTCACCTATTGTCGAGTTGTGTCATAATTAGCCTTACCAGCATGTTGAGCCGACGAATCGAGGGTGACTCGGAGCACATCATAGAGATACTTGCACCATAGCACTACGAAGATGATTTATCTTGAGGTTATGTTGGATTGGTGGACCGGCCTACTAGAGAAAGCGGTTTCAACAAGGGTAAGATTGGCTTGATTCATGAGATCTAGAGGTTTTCTCGTTGGAGTTTATTGCCGTGTGAATACGTTGAGAATGTTTTACAGTTATGTCCCTTGATTCGTGTTTCCCGCACCCATTTTTTCGCAACCCCTCGTTTCCCCCTCGTGTTCACCCTCGTCAATCCATGAAGGTTGGAAAACCCCCACAACACCGACACTTTCAAAGGATCGGCGACAGGCTATCGCCGAAGAGATATTTGACTAGTGGCGGTCGTGTTCATTGGAGAGGTCTTCCACCCCGAATTGATCGCTAATCTGGTGCTCATCTTGAAGCCCAATGGAAAGCTTAGTTTTTTTTGCAAGGAAGCTTTGGATGTGCATTGACTTCACCCAACTCAACAAAGTGCACCCGAACCATCCGTTCACCACACCCCTCACATCGACCAGTTGGTTGACTTGACCGCGTGTTGCGAACTCCTCTCCTTTCTCGACGCCTACTCGGTGTACCATCAAAACCTAATGAAAGAGCAAGATCAAGAAAAGTGGCCCAAATCGGCAGGAATGTCAAAACATACGTCAACAACGTGGTGGTCAAGTCCCTACAAAATAGCAACCTCCTTGCCAACTTGGGCAAAACCTTCGCCAACCTACAATGCTTCCTGATGATCAATAGAACCGCACCTTTAGGATCCTCTTGGGAAAAGTCCTCGGTTTAATCATCTGAACAAGATCAGCACCATCGCCAACATGCCCCCGAGCAACCTCAAGAACATCCAGCGAGTTATCGGATACTTAGCTGCGCTAAGCCGCTTCATCTCCGTGTCAGCGAGAAGGCCATCCTGCCGTACAATCTGCTGAAGAAGTTGACTACTCCAATCTTCGACAAGCTGAAGGTTCTCTTGTATACTGGATGTATAGGCTATACGTACGAGTGAGGCGTTTTGGAGCCCAAACTCCATGTAGCTTGTTTTTTTTTAAATTCGTAATTAACATTTTATGTTTCAAAAAATCGGGAAAATATCCAGATCTAGATAGTGATATGATCTATAAGTGTACAAAATTCAACTCGTTGAGTTGTATTCTGGGCTAAAAATGACAAATGAGTAAATATAGGTGGTGAAAACAGTACCACTTTTAAAAAAACTTGAAAATTTGTCTGATTTGTCATTTTTATATAGCTCAAAATACAAATAATTTTGAGTTCAAATTTTGCATGGTTGTAAATCTCGACACTACCTACATATGAGATTTTTCTCGATTTTTTGAAACTAAAAAGTGCGATTTTTTTTTTGAAAAATGAGCTACATGGAGTTCGAGCTCCATTTACACTCTCTAAGAAGTTTAGAGACAAGGGGACTCAGGGTGGTATAGAATGCTTGCTAGAGCGGGTAAAACAAAACTTTATGTTGACAGTTTTTCTCGGTGCGAGAGGGGTTTTAGGAAGAGTTCATCTTTTCGAAATTTATGCCTTTAGGGGGACCCACCTGTCATTCGCAGTATACCGGTGCCGGAGGACTGACATCACCCCCCCTCAGCGTAACCCTCCTGTGGACTGGCCGCACCCTCAAAAGGAAACGCCGAACGCGAAGTCTGAGCGAGCGAGACCCCCAAAACCCTTGTCAGTTCTGCGCGGAGTTCGATCGCCTCTTCCCTCTTCGCCTCTCCCCTGATGCCCCCGACGACGCCCAAGCGGCGGCGCCCCGCCGCCGCCTCACCCCGCAGCCGGAAGAAGCAGAAGCGCCTCGACGCCATCTGCGACGTGGCGCCGCCGCCTCCCCCGTGCGGCGCCGGCGGCGACGCCGAAGATTCCGACCCGGAGGCCGTCCGCCGGAGCACGCGGGTGCGCCGCGCGCCGGTCCCGCTCGACACCTCGCCGACCCCCTCGCCCCGCCCCAAGAGGCTCCGCCCCGGCGACGGCAGGACCTCGCGGAAGGGGGGAAAAGGTAGGGCACGGGGCGAGGCGGTTGCCCGATTAGTGGACGAGGAGGAGGAGGATGAGGAGGACGGCGGGGGAAATGCGGCCTGGCGCTCGCGGCTTCGGGATAGGGCTAAGGGGAAGGCCGGGGCGAGGAGGCGAGTGAGGGCCCTGTGGCTGGAAGACGAAGATGGGGATGAAGAGGAGGGGGGCGAGGAGAGCGGTGGTTTGGCATCGCGAGGGAGGGAAGCGAGAGAGGGGGAGATCGATTTGACCATCGATTTGAATGTAGAATCGCTTGATGCTGTTGGGGGTGTCACTGTAGAAGAAGAAGAGGAGGAAAAAGGAGTATGGGAGGAAGACGATAGTGATGAGGATGAGGAGGAAGAAGAAGCAATTGGTGCGGAAGCTGATCTGGACGAAGGCAATGTGGAGGAAGGTAGTTTGCCAGGGGAAGAGAAGACCGAACAGTTGGATGCACCTGTACTACTGGAAGGAGAAAATGATAATGAGTTGGCTAGTGACTCGAAGGCCAACGACGCCGAGTCTGGCGATTTGGGGGGAACTGAGCAGCTCGATGTGCACCATGGGATTGCGGAAGTGAGCAACCTTCCTGATGAGCAGCAAATGGAACTTGATGGTCCTGGTCCTGGTGAGCAAGTCGAAAAGGTCCAGCAGGATGAACAGATGGAGGATGCCCCAAATATAGTGTTGTCTGAGGAGGCTCTGAGTGAGAGAGTGGGGAAATCTCTAGTTTCAGATGAAAACCGAGGAGTTTTACGGTTAAACAAGGAAGGAGGTGTGGGCTATGTGGAGGAGGGACTGATGGGAGACCACCTAGGATCGCACTGCACGATACCGCTGACAGCGAGAATGAAGCCTACGAGGGTGCTTTGCCTTCGGAGGAGCCAAACTATGATATATGCGATGGCTTCAGTGAAGATCCTGGATGGCTCGGAAGGTTACTGGGTCCAATACATGATCGATTTGGGATTGCCCGTGTCTGGGTTCATCAGAATTGTGCAGTTTGGAGTCCTGAGGTATGTTCCTGCAGTACATTTCAAAATTCTGTGTTATTTGAATGTGTATGCTGAGTAACTTCTTTTTTTCGTTGCTTGACATTGCTGTACCTTAGCCGTATTTTGCACAGGCGGAAAGGCAGAAATGCCCTTGCCAGTAACCCCCTCCTTTTTTGAAAGAAAACTGAAGGGAAAGCCCCCATAGTTAAATAGGAACCCAAATTCACGCCCGAGAGGACTTGAACCCAGGTGGTGGGTTGTACATCCACTCCCCCACTAAAGTTAGCCAGGCTTCCTCAATAACCCCCTCTAGCTGCCATGTTTTGTTTTGCTGAAAATAGCATGTCTCACTATGCGGTTAACTGGTTATGGCTCTGCATTGGTTGTTGTGGATTGCTTACTGAGTTCCAAGAGAATGTATTGCCAATAAAACTAGCTAAATGCATCAATATACATCATGCTAGTGATACTAAGATCTTATGTAATGTATCGGTGATATTAAAATCCATATTTTGGTGTAAAATTTCAGGTTTACTTTGCTGGTTTGGGGTGCCTAAAAAATGTAAGAGCTGCACTTTCACGTGGAAGGCTTTTGAAGTGCAGTCGATGTGGCAGACCTGGAGCAACTATTGGGTGTCGTGTTGACCGATGTCCGAAAACCTACCATTTGGTAATTACTTTGTGCTTAAGCTACACCTCATCATTCCATTATTGCTCTTTAATATGCATTATTTTCTCTCCATCTGCATTCTGTAGCCTTGTAGTCGAACAGAAGCCTGCATATTTGATCACCGGAAGTTTCTTATAACTTGCAATGATCATCGTCATCTCTTCCAACCCCAAGGAGATAAATATGCTGAACTACTCAGGAAGATGAAGATAAGAAAGATGAAGGCTGATATCAAAAGTTGTCACATGATGCGTGGAGAAAGGATGTAGAGGCTGAAGAGAAATGGTTAGAGAACTGCGGCGAAGATGAAGAGTTCTTGAAACGTGAGGGGAAGAGGCTAAACAGAGATCTTTTGAGGATTGCACCTGTTTACATAGGAGGTTCTTCTGAAAATGAAAAGTCGTACCATGGTTGGGAATCTGTTGCTGGGCTTAGTGATGTTATTCAGAGCTGAAGGAAGTGGTGATACTGCCTCTCTTGTATCCTGAGTTCTTTAGCTCTTTAGGTCTCACACCACCAAGAGGTGTTCTGCTCATGGTCACCCTGGTACTGGTAAAACACTTGTTGTACGGCACTAATAGGGGCATGTTCTCAGGGTAACAGAAGGATTGCTTATTTTGCTCGAAAAGGAGCTGATTGTTTGGGCAAGTATGTTGGTGATGCTGAGAGGCAGTTAAGACTTCTATTCCAGGTAGCTGAAAAATGCCAACCCTCTATCATATTTTTTGATGAGATGGATGGTTTAGCACCTTGTAGATCGAGACGACAAGACCAGACACATAACTCAGTTGTAGCGACTTTGCTCTCATTGCTTGATGGTTTGAAATCACGAGGCTCAGTTATAGTAATTGGGGCTACGAATCGTCCTGATGCTATTGACCCTGCTCTTAGGAGACCAGGAAGGTTTGATCGTGAGATATACTTCCCGCTCCCGACCCTTGAGGGTAGGTCTTCTATTCTTTCTGCACACAAAAAACTGGCCAATCCTATTTCAGGCACATTCCTCTCAGCTGTTGCAAGCCAAACTGTTGGATATGCTGGTGCTGATTTGCAGGCAATTTGCACCCAAGCTGCATTAAATGCTCTGAAAAGGGCTTGCCCGTTGCAGGATATTTTAAGCTCTGCTGAGAAAGGAACTGAACACGGGCGACTTCCTCTACCTTCGATTGATGTGGAGGAAAGGGATTGGTTGTCTGCTCTTGCAGCTGCTCCCCCACCCTGTTCACAAAGGGAAGCAGGGATTGCTGCAAATGATCTAGTTTCCGCCCGATTGATTCCTATTTTACCATGCCTTCTTAAGCCATTACTTCACCTCCTTATTTCCCTCTGTTTGGATGAACGAATCTGGTTACCTTCATCGCTTCTGAAGGCATCTTCCTTTATAAAGATGTTGTGTTTTCGTCTATGGAAGATAATAATGTACCTCACACTTTCTGGTCATCCTATCTTTCTTCTTTGATACAGCAGAAGGATGTTGCAAATAAAATTGAATCAATCTTGTCAAGCTATGGTCTTACAGCGTCTCAATTAGGAAATCCTGGTTCAATGTTGTTAAGTCAGAACACACAACACACGAAGTTTGATGACCGCAGGTTGAGTTCCACTGGTTCTTCAAACAAAGGAGGGTTAGCATATAAGTTATCGGGTTTTCGAGCTTTAGTTGCTGGAGCACGTAGATCAGGCCAGCGGCATCTAGCCCGTTGCCTTCTTCATGGATTTATGGGTCAGATTGTAATACACAAGCTTGATCTTGCAACTATGGCACAGGAGGGAAATGGTGACATCCTTAATGGATTGACACAAATTCTTTGTAAGTTCCTTTAATTACTTCTGAAATTTTGACTGAGAAATTACCAATTAATTTTCATCCGTGTTTTTCCTGTAACTTGGGTATTAGTGTTCTTTGCCCGTGTATTATATTTTTCCTTGTTTATACTGTCTATATGCATGTAACAGAGGCTGTGGATGAATAAAATCTCACCATCTAAAAAAAGTTACTCATGAGTATGTGAAATGAAAGTCCACTCTGAAGTTATCTGTATAAGAATCAAGGCTAAGTCGATAACTCCCTTTACGCGTAAATTTGTTTACTTGGTATAGGCAGATCCTATCATTATAACTACCAGAAAGGTAATCGACATAATGTTGATTTTGTGATTTAAATTCATGGCGGAGAGTGCCTTTCTATATAGGTAAACTATGTTATGTCCCGTTCATCCTTTAGTCGAGGTCCAGTGATCTCTTGACTATCCGCCTATTACTCTATTAGTATACTTCATTTGTTTCCAATGGATACGAGTAAGTAACCATAGTTTATTTGCTTTTCCTTGACTAGTGAAAGGCCTAAACCTCGGAAGGTGCATAATCTACATGCCTAGAATTGATTTGTGGGCAGTCGACAAGGTCCATGAACAGGAAACAGAAGACCATGGGCTGAACATGGGGACAAGCAAGTTGGCTTCCTCCCGGTCGAAAGCGTTGAAAATGTTCAGAAGTTTGGAATACATTGGTTGATCAGATGGGTTCATTGTTAGCCTCTGTATCCATAAGTGTTCTGGTAAGCTTCATTTACACTCTTCATGGGATATGCCTTTTCTTTTTTGAGAGAATGGGATATGCCTTTTCAATTCCTATTTTCTTAAATTTTTCTGGCTATATGCATGTTCATGCTGTCCCCATAAAAGGTCACAAAGGAATGTGCATGTTCCATGGTGAGTTCATGTTAAACTACTGAGATTTCAGGTTCATTAACTTGATGAATACAACTCTGGGGATTTCGATTCATACATTGTTATCACCTTGTTTGTATTGCTTTCTATACAACAATCTAAATTATATAAGTTTAGTTTAGTACATAGTTGCTGGGCTAATCATAGGTGCTATACAACAATCTAAATTGAATTACTAAACCTGTTATTGAGAAATAATGCTCAGAGCTACTCTTATTAATTAGTTTAGTTTAGTACATAGTTGCTGGGCTAATCACTTCTTTTGAATCAATAATCATATTTTAAAATAAAAGGAGGACAAATAGATTCGAATGGCCTGTATGATACTGGATATATTGAATTTAGCGTTTTTAAATTATGGCTTTCGGGTCTTGCAAGATAAAATTTTAAAAGGACATGCAGTGTATTTATTAGAAGACCAAAGACCCATTTGATGGTGTGATCTGTCTGTGCTGCAAAATACTGTTAGTTGAGAGAATCTTTACCAATGATATTCAAATAGTATTATGCTATGGCTCTAAGTTATTACTCCCTCCGTATCAAAATATCATGGTTCAAAAAGGCGCTGGGCGTTCATTATGCGTTTGGGCACTGCCTAGAGCCTAGGCAGCTTAGGCGTGATAAGGCGTGATTAGGCGCAAAAAGGCGTTCTGTACGGACACTGTACGGGCATGGAATCAGGAGCAGTTCTGAGTTGCAGATTTTAGCCATATGTGCTTGTAAGAATGTAAATAACTAAAAAACAGAACCAATTTGGAGGAATAGTTGAATACCTTGTCCATTGAGGCCTTGAACGACTTCATTCCGTGATTTCCGTTCCATCTTCCATTGTTCCTTTTCTCCAATGCATCGGGCAGCAGCTACAAGATACCAAAGAGAAATATTAGCAACAAAAATATATATACTTGATTGGCTCATAGCCTCTCATACCCTCCACACAAATAAGCATTAAGCAAGCAATTGTGCAATAGAATGTAATTCAAATCCAAGCACATAGAAGTTTTAAAAATAACAAGATAAGTTCCGTAGTCTCACTCTCTCATACAGTCATACATAATAATATAATATAAGTACAGTACATAACAAAATACACATGCTGACATGCATGATAAACTGATCGCATGAATGCATAATGCCATGATCATGAAATGAATCAAATGATCACTCCTCGTCCTCGAAGTCAATCTCTTCTTCATCCACTTCCATCTCATCCTCATCGGACACAAACTCTTCTTCCTCAAGGTCTCTCACTCTTTCACTCCTACGACGTTGGAGTTGCTCACTTGCTCCCATTGCTTCTCCAATTACACTCCATGGTAAACCTGTACCCGGCATTACACCTTCATCCCCATCCTCCTCATCTATGTAAAGAACCATTGCATGAGCATCTCCTCCTTCAACAAGAAATCCTTGAGCTTCAGTAGCATCAGTGCTAAGGAGCACATCATATTTCTTCTTTTCTTGCACCATTATTCGCTTTGACATCATTCTCGTGTTGAATTTTATGTAAACCAGATTGTTGAGGCGCTCAACTGTCAGCCTATTTCTTCTCTTGGTATGTATCTACAAATAAAACATCACAATTAGAAGTTTATAGAGCTAAATATTGAGAATTTGAGACTTGAGAGTAGAGACTAGAGAGTAGAAATTAACCGATTCATAGGTGCTCCAATTCCTTTCACAGCCGGAGGAGCTAGAGGTCATAGAAAGAATCCTAATAGCCATTTCTTGTAAATTAGGTGTTTCTGATCCATAAAGCTTCCACCAGCCCACTACAATACGAATAACAAATATTAGTTGCAAGCAATTAGAAACAACAGCAGCTAGCAGTACTACAGCAGCAGCTAACAGCTAACAGCACTACAGGAGCTATCTTACCTGGATTGTAATCTTTGTTTTCACAAGATGTTGCAAGCCTCTTACCAAACATGCCTTCCTTACTTCTGAAAGCAAGTAATTCATCATTCACCGCCTTGTAACACTCATCATACTTATCATGAAAAAATTGCTCGGCGCATTGGATGAAGGCTACATTTGCTTCTCGAAAGATGGAGCTATCCGAATAGCTATAGTATGGATTCAACAAATATGCAGCCATGTGCAATGTAGAATCAAGCCTCCCTTTCATCTTCTTGTCAATGATGGCGATGGTCTCTTTGTAGTTCTTCTCAACAACAGCGGGGCTTTTACCTTTATCAAAAGCAATAAAAGCCAGCTTCATCTCCTTCTTTGCATTCACTAATTCTCCATACAGCCAAGGCATAGATGGCTTGAAATCCCCATCAACCAATCGAAGAACTTTCACCAATGGCTCAAACACCTTCACACAAAGGATCACATTTTTCCAAAAGTTTGCATCCATCACCGTGGCTGTTGCCTCTTTGCCTTTCTTTGTTTTCACATGAGACAGTTCTTCCCATTGTCTATCAACCACCATGCCCCTTAGAGCATCTCTCTTCTCCAACAAGCTTTCCAAAGTAAGAAACGAGGAAGCGAATCTAGTCACCCCCGGCCTCACAATGTCTCTTCTCTTTGTGGCAGCCCTCATCAATGCCAATGTCTTGTGATGGGCATAGATGAAGATTGTGAGTGCCTTTGCTTGATCAAATGTAGTCTTGAACCTTTTGATGTTGCCAATTCCTTGGAGCATCAAGTTGATAGTGTGAGTTGCACAAGAAGACCAAAAGATTCTCGGCCTCTTTGCAAGCAACAGTTTCTTGGCTCCCATGTTATTGGAAGCATTGTCCGTCACCACTTGGGTCACATGCTCCTGCCCTACCTCCTCAATAGCTTTGTCCACTAGGTTAAAAATGACTTCACTTGTGTGTGACACATCCGATGTTTCCTCAGATCTGAGAAAGCTTGTCCCCCCATTAGAATTGGAGCACAAGTTCATTATGCTCCTCCTCTTCATGTCCGTCCATGCATCGGTCATGATGGTGCAACCATACTCCACCTTATCCTTCTCACGCTCCTCTAGCAAAGCCTTGGTCCTTGCTAGTTCATCATTCAACAACTTCTCCCTAAGCTCATATTGAGTAGGAGGTTCATATCCGGGGCCAAATTTACCAATGGCCACACACATTTGCTTGAACTCATCATTGTCAAGAGCATTGAAAGGTATACCTACAAGCAACACAATGCATACAAATATATATCAAACAAGGCAGCAGCAAACAACAAGGAGTAAGAGATTTGGGATTCGGATTTACCATGGGCATACACCCATCTAGCAACATATGGTGAACATTGAGCTCTTCTCTCCTTGAATAGTGCCTCGTTCATACTTAGTTGCCTCAAAGCTTCCTCCTTTGTACATTTACCATCAATAGGACGCACATACTTGTCCATGGGGCCTAATTTCCTAGGCTCCGAGGTTGTGCTCCCAACAACAACCTCATCATCTCTTTCTCTATCTCTAGCATGCTTTTCTACATCTACAACCGCGGAGACGATCACCGCAGCCCTTACTTCAGCATCATGTTTCTTCTTTGCCTCCTTCCTCGCCTCAAAGCTCGCAAGAGCTTCTATGCATGCTGCAGTAGCTTCCTTTGGGCATTTTGTGCATGAAATCACACTTGGTTTGGTTCCTGCTATGTGTAGCTTGAAGCGATTAATTCCTCCGGTGCTAATATGACCACAAAAGTCACATTTCACCTTATCTTTGTTGTTTACATCACACAGTTTGCCATAGCTCCATCCTATATCTCCTGACTTCCTCTTAAGAACAACATGCTCTGTCCCAGCGTCGGTTTCAACGGATGCGGACATGCTGGGTACAATAGCGAGCCCTCAACACAATTAGCATACAACATCAAGCAAGTGTGCAGTAGAAAAATCACAGCAAGCAATGAGACCGAGAGAGAAGCCTATTTTACCTGCGGATCTGGTGGCTGGGCGAGGAGGAGCCTTGGAGGACGACGGGGACGGAGAAGCTTGGGTCCGGCGGCTGGACAAGGAGGATTCGAGGACAACGGAGACAGAGGAGCTTGGGTCCCGCTCCCGCGGCTGGACAAGGAGGATTCGAGGAGGACGGGGGCGTGCAGCACCAGGTCGGGGATGAGGTGCGGCGGCGGCGCGAGGTCGGGGATGAGGTGCGGCGGCGGCGCGAGGTCGGGGATGAGGCGCGGCGAGTGGAATCACAGGCTCAGCCGCCACATCCGTGAGAGAGCTGGAGTGGAGGGGTATCTGCTCGATTTGTCCAACCCTAACTCCAGCCCGCCCTTTTACTCTGTTTCCCGCTCCGAGATTTGAGGCTCCCGCTCGCGTGCCCTCGTCGACTTTCGCCGCCTCCGCGCGCCTGAGCGCCGCCTCCGCGCGATTAGGCGAGCGCACAGCTAAAAGGCGCTCCGCCTAGGCGTCCGCCCCGCCTAATTGGACGCCCATGCCCAAAGCGCTGCGTTAGGCCAACGCCTCACGCAAAGGCACGCAAAGGCGCGCCTAGAACAACGCCTTTTTGAACCATGCAAAATATAAGATGTTCTACCTGTTTTTGCCCCACATGTATCTAGACATGTTTTAGTGCAAGATTCATATGAATCTTGCACTAAAACATGTCTAGATACATGTGGGCCAAAAAGAGATAGAACATCTTACATTTTGATACGGAGGGAGTAAATGACTGGAATATCTGGGATTAATAAAAAAACTGTAACCTAAAAGCTACTGCATTGCTAGACTAAGTCCATATTTGCTCTAGAGGTTAGTACCGAGTACTTCGTACCTGGGAGCCATTGCTCAGAATCAATTGTGCAACTTTGTATAGCAGCAGTTGCCCACGGGTCTTAATAGGAACAATAGTGATGTGCTCAGATATGTATAATTGTGACAGCACAGTTTGTGCCAATGATAAAGTGCTACTTGGTTCGTTTGTTGCTGCCTGCTGATTAATCTTTCATCTCATGTTCGTGTTGAACACGATGAATGTTATCAACTTATCATCATTGGCTATTGGCCCTTACTTTCTCGGATTTAAGATCTAGTGGTAACTGGTAATTAGCTGATCCTGATTTTATATAAATGAGATATTTAACTGATAATTTACTTGCAGGCCACTAGTGAGCTAAAGTTTCAAGATCTTCCATGCGGAGTAAAGCATTTCTTCAGCACACATGTTGTAGATCAATGTCTTAGTTCTTCAGAACACACAATACCAAGGTTCTCTGTGAATGTTGACAGCTACATTAGCTGGGACGATGTGCTTGATTCATGTGCGGTGCGCTTATCACATGACTTAATTCAGCATCATGTTCAGTTGTTACATGAGAGAGCTCATAACAACCATGGTGAACAGAAAGAAATCATTGCTCCCATGGAAATTACTGCACCAGATCAATGTAACTCTGGTGAGAATAAGGAATCAATCATATTGGAAAATCTTCTATGTATGTTGACAAACGACCTTCATGTCCTACTAAGCTGGCCACATGCAGTGCTCAGCTACAGCCACCAGCATCTGATGTGAAAGATAAAGTGGAAACTCCTGAGAACCTTCATTTTCATGAGAGTGTGTCAAGAAATCCATCTAGTAGAATTGTGAAGGGCAGCGAATCACTTGCTATTATTGCCTTTGGAATTCAGATACTGCAGCACCCTCAGTTCTCTAAACTCTGTTGGGTTACCTCAAAACTGCGGGAAGGTCCCTGCACTGATATAAATGGACCATGGAAAGGCTGGCCATTCAATTCCTGTTTATTGCATACCAGTACCTCGCCTGATAAAGCATTGTCTGAAGGAAATAATGTTCTCAAGGTCAAGGAAAAGTCTCTTTTTGTGAGAGGATTGGTTGCTGTTGGTTTATTAGCATATAGAGAGCTCTATGCATCTGTGATGGAAGTCTGTGCTGATGTGAGAAAGGTCTTGGAACTGCTAGTTGGACAGATCCAAACTAAAATCTTGGAAAAGAAAAGTCGATATCGGTACTTCCAAATTCTATCTCAAGTAGCATATCTGGATGACATCGTGAACAGCTGGGCGTACACCTTCCAAAGGTATGCCTGACGAGTCTTTGTTTATGTTTCTATTTGCTAGTATTGTTTCTTTCTTAAGTCAGGTATAATACAGCGCTCGGACACCAATATCATGTCGGTACTTAATAATTTAATATTACTGATCTCATGACAAACTGTGCTGACCTGTTCTTTTCTTCATTTTGATTTCATGTGCAGATTACATCCTGACAATAGTACAAGAGCATTAGGTACAAAGACAGCAAGTCTAGGAAAGTCATGCACAAGAGAGTGTGAAAGTACCAGTTACACTACAAAAAGCAATGTACAGGCTGCTCCTGTTGGGTGTTCTACCGAGGTGCAAGACAATTCAGCCCAACAGGCACATGACAATCCGGTTGCCCTGCTACCTGTCCTAGTGAGATGCAAGACAGCCCAGTCCAACAAGGTCCAGACCAACCTGAAATCCATAGTGTGGTCTGCAACCTTGATAGTGATCATGTGACATCTATATCCAGGGTGGATGCAGTGGAACATGATCTTGTCTATTCAGCTTCGCATGATGTGCACAAGGATCCCCGTACACCTTCAGATACAGTAATCAATGATGGAGGATCTGGTGGAGTAAACAACATCTCGAAAATGTCCAGAGTAACCAATGATAAAGAAAAGTGCAAACCAGATATTCAAAGATCTGAAAGCCTCTCTGAATCAGTTGAAGATTTCAACAATATGCAAAGTGCAGAAAAGTTTGTTGCGTCCTCAACTACTATGGACAATGTAGAAATATCCAAGAAGATGGTGTCTTCTGAAGCTCATGAGAATGATAATGAGTTGAATACCAGCTCTCCTCTTAATGATGCTGAATCAGGCCATTTGATTAATGGTCAACCGCAAGATAGCATGAAGAAGCCCCCTGTTCCAAAATCTTCGTGTCTCTACAAATGTTGCCCTGCATGCTGCCATGCTGTTTACAAGGTGTCCCATGATATTCTCTCAAATTCAGTAGGGCCTAATCTGCATTGCTTAGCTGTTGATGATATGCATGACATTCTCTCATCATGCTCATCGAATCTACTAGCAACAGTTAGTAAATGGTACAGCTCTCAAGATGTAGTTGGCTGTGAAGGAAAAAATGGAAAAAAGCATCATCTAGAAATCACCCCAGAGCATTGTGTTTGTCAGAGTGATGTTAGTTTCGTCTCAAGGGATTGTACATGCCACTTGGGAAGCATTGGAGAGCCTGAAACAAGCAATAAGGAGAGCCATTCTCTATGTGGACGATCATTAAGTTTTCTTTTTAAGGATGGTGTATTGATGCCACAAGATCTCACTGCAGGAACCACACTTGATTGCAACTTTGAAAGACTATGTGTTTGCTCAATATCAGGAACAATTTCTATGCTCAACCAAAGCCCCAGTTCATGTGATCACGCGAGCAATTAGATATACAATGTGTTCTCCAATGCTTAAGTCTAAAGATGCCACAGTTTATATGTTTGCACCACAAGATTAGCAAGTTTCTGTTTTTCATCCTTGATGCAACTTTCAAGCTAGCCTTCTGCAAAGAAATGTCCTTTATGGGTTATTGTTGGCAGTGGAATGCTGGTTTGTGCAGTCGTTGTGAGATATGGATTGGTTGGAGAAAAATGAAGCGGTTGATCTTTTGTTTTTCAATTAAGTTGCTCTGTTGTAGACAAGGACTGCTGTTACTGATGGTGGAATCTGTAGAACTAGATGAATGCTATGCCTTCTCGATTCTCATTGTATTATGTATTACAACTCAATTAAGCCATCAAGTTGAAACAAGGCTGACAAATACTAACAGGTTTGGGTGTTACCTTCAGAGGTGTTACCTTCAGACTGGTCACTGGTTTGCTTTCTAATGAGCAACTCGCATTCAGCATGATAATTTTGTATAATTGCAAATCTGCTGTTATTTAGACATGCACAGAACTAAGAGTGTTGGTTTTAGTTATTCTGACATAGCTCTTTTTTGGCAGCAAAAATAATGACTAATATCTTTTTGTTGATTGGTGATGACTTCAACTCTTCTTTTTAAACAATATAGATAAGCAGTGAACCTTACATGTCAGTGAGAAACTCTTATCAGATGTTTGAAGCAAAAAGTGACTGATATGGGTTAGAGCCCCATTGGTTTATGCAATGGTTAGGTTGCATATTAGGCCAAGTGTCTGAGTACTGCCAGTTACCTGTGGGTTTGTACATGGCGACGGCTTATCTCTTTTGAAGCTAAGCAAGTTCTACTGGATATTTATTTGTTGGACTAGGGATAGTTGGGATGCAGGATATAACTTTCCTACATTTTTAGAATCGGAACTTCATAATTTTGTTAGTGGACTGATTCCAGATGGCGAATTAGTACCTGTGCAAATACTGGTAAGGATTACTAGAAATATTTTTTGACCATGAACTGTGAGGGAACGGCCCCACAATTACTAGAAATGTATAGTCGTATTTTGGGTCTGCTCTGGAAACAGAAAAGGCCAGATATTATCCAGCTAGTGGCCAAACTGGTTTCCATATGATATCTTTGAAAAAAAATTGAAATTTTGATTCAAATCAAATATAGATTGGCAGTGGCTGATGTATGAGGGACTGATTCTGACTATGATAACCTGGAAAGACAGGTAACCACATTGTTATTCTTGGATTTTGTTATAAGTTATAGCAGGCTGTCCTTCCTGATGCTTGTGTTCCTCCTGGTTATATACGACTGGGTTTGATAGTGAAATTGTCTGGGCCATACGCCAGTACTACTGACTATTTTCACATAATTTGTGTTACTACAACCTATAGTGGCTTTTATCTGGGTTTGATAGTGAAATTGTCTGAGCCTGACTATTTTCACATAATTTGTGTTTCTACAACCTGTAGTGTGGCTTTTATCCGAAGGTAAAAAGCCTAGAATCTTCACTCCGATTGTATTGATTCTTTTCATGGACCTCTCGTGTTGTCCACAGATATGATGCTTCTTGATGCAAGAAAGTAGCTAGACAATTTTATCACTTTATGTTGGCACTGGGCAGGTACTTCAGTGCTTCCTATATGACTTGAAGACCATTGCACTGGCAGCTTTTTCTGAATGAACTTAGTAATTTTAAGTTGATGTTTCACAAAAAATCTCAGTGGAAGGTACAGTTTTTATAACATGATTAATGCTGTTTCATATTTCTGATCTGTGCAGCCTTTTCAAGCGACAGAAGGTTTCAATAGTATGTTTGAAGAATTATTTTTTTCATGCTAGGACAAATATGTGATTTATCGAACAGGCCAAGAATGTTTGGTGTTAAAGAAGAATCACTATTGCCATGAGAAGGGTGTCTAACATGCAGGTACATTCTTGCTTACCATCTCAATGGTTTTTGTACTGGATTCTTACTTTTGAAATTTTGTTCATAAGGTTCAAACTAAGTCATACAAGAAATGTCTATTTAAATATTTTGAAGTTATTTCCTCCAATACAGTTTATTTTGCCATACCTATGTAAAAGATTGAAGTAAGTTATTTGCAAGAAGAAAAACACAAGAATTGATAAAACGACATAGAGATGGCATGTTCCTTTAAACTTGTTACTGCTAAATGAGTAACTGCGCTGTATCAAGTCTGTGGTTTGATGTTTCTGAAGTACTGCTGTTCTCCAAATCTTTTGTCAGATGCACTTTGCTAGACGGGTAACTGCACTAAATCTACACGATTTTACAAATCTTAGCATAACAACTAGGCAACAGTGTGTTATTCTTATTGAATTTGGAAGGAAGAACTAACAGTTTTAATTGTGAGTAGAGAAACCTTCCTGCGTAACTCAACTGCTTTTGTGTCTTAAAAAATTCAAAATATCAACTCTACGAACTAGGGTAACACACAAGAACATTGGATGAATGTATAAGTAACCAAATGATAGAAGGCACAATTAACTACACAAACCATTCCATCTTTCTTGGTTGACTAATTTGATAACTAAGGTACAGAATTTACTAAATTCACCAAATAATGGTTATATTGCTCTGTGTTTGGCTGTTTGATCAATTCACAAAATATTCATGGGATTGTTCTGCGGATTTAGGCTTATGACACTGTAAAGGAAGAGCAACCGGTCTGTAAGAAAAGAATATGCTGCTCCATTGCAGATCCATGTGTAGAAACTACTTGCAGAACTCATTTAACTTTCTTTTAACTCTTCCAGCATTACAAATAATTTATACCAGAACCCTCACAAGTGGCAAAACAGTAATAACAAGATGACATATACACAACAGACACATAAAAGAAAATACTGCACACCTAATTCCCCTACCAGCCTTGCAGCCTCTGAGGGTACCAGACATAATTTCAATAACGCAAGGCAGAAAATCTGGAGAATGGATCTAATCTTTCCATTCAATGCCATAAGGTATACAACATAGAAAATGACATATTTATTTTTTCTTCTTCTGTGTCTCTTCTGATAGTAGGTGTGATAAAACTAAGCTTTGTTTATTCAGGCTTCTAGTCACATGCCATCAGAAATAAGCAGGATGGTATTCTTCATCATCGTATACCATGAGATCTTTGGTAATTTGATCCATTGTTGGCCTCTTGCTTCTTTCATCAAGACATGAAACCGCTATCTTCACCATAACTATTGCTTGCTCATGATTGAAATGCCCTTTCAGCCGAGCATCCACTATATCCAGGTCAGCCCCACTAGCAAGCATCTGTTTTACCGCCTGAACAAATTGCATCAACCCCATCTCTTCTCTGCCTTCTGTTGGCCCACCCGAAAATTGCATGAGTCAATCTCTTCTTCGCCTACTGTCACCTCGCTGGAAACTCTACTCCCGGTGACCATCTCTAGAAGCACAACTCCGTAGCTGTAAACATCTACCTTTGCATCGATTGGCAAATTGAGTACCCATTCTGGTGCCATATAGCCCATTGTGCCTCTCATATGAGTAAAATTTAAGCTAGAACTATCTCTCTCGGAGAGCTTGGATAGTCCAAAATCTGCTATCTTGGCTTCAAATTCTCGTGTCAGCAGTATGTTTTCTGGCTTTACATCACAATGAACAATCCATTCGAGACATTCATGATGCAGGTAAGCAAGGCCTCTTGCTGTCCCCAAGGCAATTTTGAATCGTTGACTCCATGAGAGCAATCTGTCAGTGCCTCTGTCATCAAAAAGGTATCTGTCCAATGACTCATTCTCCATAAACTCGTAGACTAATAACCTGTGTTGGCCTTCTGAGCAAAACCCATACATTCTTACCAAATTCATGTGATTGATCCTCCCAATTAGAGTCACTTCTGCCCAAAATTCCTCTTCACCTTTTCTAACATCTGTAAGCTTCTTTACTGCCACAACCTTCTTGTCTCCGAGTATTCCTCTGTAAACTACTCCATTGCCACCTTTCCCTAGCTCTTCTTTGAATTTTCCTGTTGCTTCAACCAACTCACGGTATGTAAACCTCCTGAACTGGTTTGTTATCATTTTATAACCTTCCTCCACGGAACTGGGTATGTTATGCATTTTGAAAAGAACGTACCATCCTGTCATGATAAAAAGCAATTCAACTGCTCCTAATATTGCAGCAAAGGTGTAGAAGTATGCCCAGCTTATGTTGTCAGAATCTTTGCTGTATGCATCTGCAGGTACTAGCATAACCTTGGATCTCTCTGGCCTGCAGGTCATAATACCAGGATGTTTGGAGGCCGGCATTGTTGAACTGACATTCTTAGGAAGTTTGAAATAGTTGTCTCCTGGAAAATATGGATAGACCTGGCCATTGTAGAGCAGATTCTTAGTGTAACATATACCCCCTCCACCTTTGTATGTGAAAGATATGCACAGGCAGCTCTCCAAGCAAATCTGAGTGCATTCTTCAAGTGAGATGGACGTATTGGAAGCAAGATCAAAGCCATAGAAGTCAGCATGAGGAATCTTGATGAATGTGAATTCGTCATGTGGTTGCCCACAGTCGACGCTGAATGTTGGCTTGCAGCCTTTGTTCCAGTTCTCTGGATCAACCATCTTATATCCTGGAGGACAAGTGCAACTGAGACGACTTGGTGAGTACTCACAGATTCCATTCCTTCCACACAATCCATGCACATAGCACATCTGCTGCACGGCTTCCCCTGTGATAGTCCAGTTGCCATTTGATGCATTCAAGCTGTACATTCTGAAATTCCCATCGTAATCAATGGTAATCCTCCTCTTGATCCCCAAACCAAAATCCGAGGCTACCATTCTGAACCCGTCACTTGACAAGAAATTGCCCTCGTGGTCCAGAACTGCTATCTTGCTGCTGTTGAACCTAGTCCGACCATTTTGCAATGCATTGTAATCTGGACTTGGCCAATATATGCTTGTGATCTCTGGTCCATTATAGAGGAGCCGCAGGACGTTATCATTGTCAAAATAGAGGACATGATAATCAGATTGAGAGACCAACCTGTTTTCTCTCGTCAGATGCTGCGAGGGAAGCAAGGTGTTAGTAGGCGAATCAAAGCTCTGCCATATGATCTTATTGATTGAGGCCTTGATCACAAGGTTCCCGGTGTCGAGAAGAGCTACTGTTGTGTGCTTGCCCCAGCTTGTGTTGCTCTCCCATGCTGTGGAGCCATTGACATCAGCAAGGACCAAGTTGCCTTCGTGGTTCAAGGCTATCCTGGAGCGCTGGCCATTCACCGGAAAGTGAGGATTTGCTGTCCAGACGACAGTCTTGTCGATGGCATGTGTGAACCAGATGGAGAAGTAAAAGGCATTTGTGCCGTTTCCGGATGGGTAGAAGCCGCAAGAGAAGGTTGTATCTGGTGAGATGAGCAAGACTTTCTCATGATCTACTTGTAGAGATGTGCCTGTGCTTATGTTCTGCCATGGGAACGCAGAGGAGCACAGCAGAACAGAGAGGAAGGAAAGGATGATTGGATAGAGGAGTCTGAACATCTTGTTTCTGGTTGTTGGAGGTGATGACAGGGAGTAGGCTTTTCTTATGTATCCAGTGCGGGCTCTTCCAGTGGTTCCTGTCCATTTCGTGGCCACTATTATCTACTGGTCATGAGTCTGGCTGGCCTCCTCCTGCTAGGGTCACTGAGAATCTGTACTGTATGGCTTTCGACTTGTGATCTTGACTACTTCCTCAGGTCATCAAGAGAGAAACAGAGTACTCATCCCGTGTAATTCTCTCCAGCTTTCCCATCCTTTTTTTTTCAGGCAGGATATTTCCACCAAATATCGCTTTCACATATGGTCCATAAGGGGTATCATACTATCATGAACACATATATTGATCATGTGCTGCTCTCCGTGACCACTGACTAGGAAATGTTTCTCTCGTGTGAATATTTTGGAAAACGACCTATAGCCTACCGATTACAGTGCTGCTCAGTCCTTGTGCTTGCTGTTCTTGGAATATTTTGGTCTTGAAAAAAGAAGAAGTCCTTGTGCTGTTAAAAAATGGAGTCTTTAATTTAGCTGTTCATACGTGTATCGGGTCTCTCGTGATGCCTATCGTGTATCGGGTTCATAGCATATTTTATGGTTGCCTCCATCCTTTATTAGCATATTTTATGGTTGCCTCCATCCTTTATAACTAATTTGTTCATACGCGTACCCATGTGATGATCATCTAATGGCTATCGCTATCGGTCTTGAAAAAAGAAGAAGTCCTTGTGCTGTTAAAAAATGGAGTCTTTAATTTAGCTGTTCATACGTGTATCGGGTCTCTCGTGATGCCTATCGTGTATCGGGTTCATAGCATATTTTATGGTTGCCTCCATCCTTTATTAGCATATTTTATGGTTGCCTCCATCCTTTATAACTAATTTGTTCATACGCGTACCCATGTGATGATCATCTGATGGCTATCGTTTATCGGGATCATAGTATATTTTACGGTTGGAATCCCTATATCATTTATAAATATGAATCTCGTCTTCTGGGAGTTTTGTCTTGGCTCGTGGGAACAGCAGACCAATTGGCGAAATTAGCAACGCGACCTCAGTGTCTGACCTAGTTTCCTAAAGAATTGTTTCGCCATATTGCTCGTGGTAAGAGTGCCCATTATATTACTTGGATGGTGCGTATTTTCTAACGGGATTCATGATTATCCATGCTCGAGTTTGGGGATTCTGACTTGTTTGTATCGAAATTATCTGGTTCTGCAAGTGTCGGTCAATGTTCATATTGCCGGTGGATCTCGGTGAGAACTTCCCAAAAGATGACCAGTCAGATCGCCGAAGCTACTGGCCACAGATGATATCAAAGTTCTTGAAAGAGGCAAAAAGGAGTTGGCATTTTCATTTATTCAGAAAAGAATTGTCTAGTTAATTAGAAAACGATCACAAATGCCCACACCACTAATCCCCACTTTCCTGTCTCTCCCTAGAGCGCCCCCGTTGAGAGTTGTGAGGAGCTTTCTCTCTCCGGCCCGATCCCCTATCTTCTCCGGCGATGATGCCTGGAGCGGAGAAGGGAGAGGAGCTCGGCTTCCTGTAAATAGGGTTAGGTCTAGGTTAGGTTTAAGGTTTGCTGTGCCTGGCTACGTGTCGACTGAGGGTAGGTCCCTGGATCTCAGCGATCAGATCCATGGCGTCGTGGTCTTCCTCTTCTGTGCTGCTCATCGCTGGTGGCAGGTGACGGCGCAAGGACGGCGGAGGAACTCGCGCATCCCTCTAAATAAGGTCCGCGCTGGAGCTCTAGAGCGCGGATTTTCAGGCCAATCCCGGCTCTGCGTGGTGCTATTTCTGCTGGCTGCGGTGCTCCCGTGGGGGGAGACGAAGGCGACGCCGGCGAACACATCATGCGGCTTCTTCAATAAGGCTTGGGTTCGTGGTAGCAGGAGCATGGTCGAGCTTGCGTTGCTCTTTGCTTCCTCTGAGCGCCATGGAGACGCAAGGGGGAGAGGTGGAGCGGCGCTGCAAGGTCAGTTTCCTTGTTGCTCTGGAGTAATGGTGCTGCATAATCCAGAAGAACATTCTCGGCGCCCTCAATTTCGGCGGCCGACTCAGAAGACCATTGGGTGGTCACCTTCGCTGGCGATGTTGGCCAGCGCATCCTCAACCTCCAAACGGAGGCCCTTCGGTGAGCTTGTCGTGGCGCTCTCCTTCCCCTTGACGTCAAGTGGTCTCGTCCCCGACGCTGATGCGGATGGTCGCGGTTGGAGCTCCCTCTTCCCCAACGATGGCAGAGGACCGAATTGCTTTTCCTGTCTTCATTTTAGGGTCTTTTCTATAAAGTCCAGGGACTTTGTAATGTTTGTGTATTTCTTTGAGGTCCCTGCTATAATTGTACCTGCACCGCTGGATATTAATGAAGGCATCTAAGCCCTTCGGGGCCTCTCCAGGTAAAAAAAAAAATGCCCACACCACTCACCGGCCGTCATAAGAACCGGAACAGAAACGGCCAACACTAGTGAGTTGTACGGTGAAACAATCTCCTCGGTACGCCAAAGAAACAAGCTACGTCTACCGCACTACGGCCATGTACGCTGATGCACAGAGCGGCGCAGCAGCTTCCCTTATCGTAACCGCCTCGCGCCCCGTTCGAAGTCTTCGTCATTCATGATCCACACGGCTGAACAAGTAAGCTGATAGCTTAAAACAGACTGACCTGGCTCACGACAAATACATTACACATAGAGAAGAAGCACATCGGTAGGTAGCAACCGTCATCACTTCTTCCTGAGCAAATATTGACACATGGGAAGTTGTCTGAGATGTCTTTGGCCACACGTGCCGTCGATAGTGCAACTCTAACTCGGGAAGGAGCTATAAGAAGAGTCATATACACTAGTAGCCCCACAACTTCCTCATCATGTGCAAATTAATCCCATAACTTTACAAAGTGTGAACTGCTGGTACACAAACTTGTAATGAGGGTGCAAATAGGTCCCAAACCATTCTGGAGATGACACGTGGCGTCGTAAATTTTGCAGAAAGATCCTTGTATATTTTTCTTTGACGTGTGAGACCTTGGTGCTTCCTTTCGTGCGGGCCTTAGATGTCAGAGGGGATGAAATAATTAAAATTGCGCGCGGGTGGTGAGGGACTCGAACTCAGCACCTACAGGTTCAGCACACGCGTGGTTAACCACCACGCTACACGTCAAGGCGTGACAGAAAGAGGAACAACAATATTTTATAGACAAATACTACGAATGCGGAGAGCAATATCTCGGCGCGTTTCCCGTTAATCTTTTGCTGCACCACGAATTTTATCTTTTAGTTTCAAATCGGAACTCTGCGATGCTGGTTGCAAACTTGTAGTGCTGTTTCTCTACTTCATTCCCCACATGTTCTGAGTGTATATACTGCCCCAAAATAAATGTTTAGAGTTTATGTGTAAAATATCTTTGGTTCATGAAATTTAGGCCCCGGTTGGTTAGTGTTTTATTAGGCCAAAAAACAGTGTATTTTTAGGACCCTGGAATTTTTTCAATAATGTCATCTAAGCCTGCTTGGTTTGCGGTTTTAAAATCCGCCCACGGCCATTTAACTTGACGGCCGGATCAAACCCGCCGGTATTTTTGTACACCGGAAGATAACCCGCGGTGACTCTTTTTATCTTTATGTAGAAATGATAATAGTTTTTATGTCTTGCTTCGTAGCTCCACATATGATTCAGTTAACATTGCAGACCAGTTTATTCAAAATAGGGATGCAGGTGGACATCCGGCCGGTGTCGCGTCTCCCGTGCACAAACGCACTGTCACGTATTTTCGAGCTAGCTCGATCAAGAGGATGCAGCGATACACATCACGTATTTGCTCATGCATGCATGTTGGCGGACGCGGGCAAGAGATTGCCCTGTCGTTTTGCTCTCCGTGCTGAATTTGTTATAAAGACAAGTAGCCCTGAAATCATCCTGACGGAATAGTTACTGTAGTGGCTACGTTCGCGTGGGCTGAACCTGTAGGTGCTGAGTTCGAATCACGCACCACCCACTCGTAATTTTAATTATTTCACCCCCCCCCCCGACATCTGGGACCCGCATGTAAGGAAGCACCAAGGTCACACACGTCAAAGAAAAGTATACAAGGATCTTTCTGCAAAATTTACGACGCCACATGTCATCTTCAGAATGGTTTGAGACCTATTTGCACCCTCAATACAAGTTTGTGTATCAGATAGGGGTGTAAACGGATCGGATCAGATCGGATTTTGCCTCTACCATATCCTTTACCATATTTTTTTCTCGGATTCGGATCAGATCGGATAATGAACGGTTGCGGATTCGGGGGCGGAAAGATATAATCACGGATTCGGAACGGAAACGGAGCGGATTCGGGGCGGAAAGAAAATTAGTCGGATCGGTATGCGCAATGTATATCATCAAGCCACATAACCAAAAATAATAGCTCAACAACATAATAATCTAACAAAGTTATACTCCATAGTATGCAGAATGACCATGCAAGGGAGTCGTTGTTCAACAAATGAGCTCCACAACTCACTAAATACAATTTGTGCTCTATTAGTTTAGACATTTCGGTAGAAAATCGGATTATTCGGATTATAACCATCGGATAATCCTAACTTATATTCGGATAATCCATATTCGGATGCTATTTTTCATACCATATTCTATACCGTATCCGGGTGTTCAGTTCAGAATCGGATATCCTTATCCGGCAAATTCTTCGGAACCGGATATGGATTCTTTAAAACGGATTCGGCGACGGATTTGATACGGAAATTATCCTATCCGTTTACACCCCTAGTACCAGCAGTTCACACTTTGCAAGTTATGGGACTAGTAGTGTATATAACTCTAAGGAGAAATATGCAAGGCTGGCACCTTCTGTGGAGGATCACTAGATTGTCGCGGTCATCCATCGTGACAACACAAGCGCCACGGCCTAGACTTCTCTGCAATGAAAAAGACCGTGATGACCCCACAAACATAGAGTTGACTACTGTAATTTTTCAGCTGTCTTGACATAGCTTGTCTCCATAGTTGTTGCCACACATGCCCTGACACCAAACACCAATATTTTCCGCTGCCCCGTTGCATAAAGAATGCCCTCAAAAGGGGGTACACTATTGTCCAATCACACTAATCTGCGGTTTACCCTGAAGTTGTTGCGGAAGGAGGTAGGCGTGCATCACGTCGAAGACGCCTTCAAGAAGGAATGGGCCCTCGAGAGCGTAGTTGCCGCATATTGACACACGATGCTGACCAGGGCCATGCGAGAATACCGGTAGATCTGAATCGCCTGGAACCACCTTCTACGCGGCCAGCGGCCGTCGTACTGCATGGAAGTCGCCCTACCTGCAGAGAAGGATAGCTGGGCCATTTGGGCATAGCATGACACCATCCCGACGAGCACGCCGCGACCGACCAGACTTCAACACCGACTCGTCACCCAACTCTTTCATGCAGCACACCGCCAGCCAGGGCAGGGGCGGAGCCAGGATTTGAAAGATCAAACAATTCCATCGAATTGAGTATGACTGTATGTGTGATAGCATCTACTATACCAGGAATATCAATGAACCCCATTCTTGCAATTGCTCAGGATACCCTCTTTTTTTTTTTTGACAGGGAGTTCGTGTACAAGATCAACAAGAAAAAGCACACACACGCACGAACAGAGACAGGAACAAACTCACACGCAGCGGCGACGGAACCACCGAGCAGCACACCGTCTTCAAACGCCAGCAGCACGCCGCCGGAGACGAAGAACGCGGCCTCACCTCGCACCAGAGCAGCCAGCTCGAACAACAGCGTTGAGATGCCGCAGGATCCATCTGGCGCAGGCACCAGAATCTGGACGTTGAAGGAGCATCGGCTTCCTCTTTTAGCTGCTAGGTCTATTTCTTTCTTAGTTCAAGATCTCTCTTACTAACTGGAATAAAAGAATTAGTAGGGCGAAGCGATGACGGTCGCAAGCAGACTATCATATATGAAGATATCAAGTCCAAAATAAAATGGTATATTAGCGTATGTTTGAAAAAACACATTAGATTAACATAAGTTATCTCAAACATTAACATAGATAATCAAGCAAAACCGAAAAAAGTACAGCTTGTGATTCAGATATTGCTCTACTAGTGACATTGTTGGATCTGAATTTTCGAGACCAGATTCTAGATCTAAATAACTGGCGTGAAAAGCAATCTATCATTTCGTTTTCTTTGTTTCTAACTAACAGAGTATAGGAAAACTAAAATGCATCAGATAAGCAGAACGTACATGAAGTATCCTGTAACTTACAAATAATCATGTGGTGAATTTGAGGGACGGTGATGCCGATGCACGGCAAGGCAAGTAGGCAACGACGATCAGTAGCGGCCGACGGCAAGCGAGCAACGACGACCAGCGCGGCCGCCGTATTTGCCGGTAGAGTATACACGGTAACATCGTTTGCGATGGGAAACAGCACCATGACGGCGATCTAGATCGATCATCTAACTGACAGAGGGCAGAGTATACAAGGGAACAAGACGTACTAAACATGGGCATCAGGCAGATGGGCTTTTGCTATGTTGGGCTTCACTGCGTACGTAGTACTACATGGTCGGGTTGCAGCTATATTTGGGCTTAATTAAGTACTGATTACTAATTATCAAGGGCCACTAGCTGGTATACTTAGCGTATATACTACTAGTACGTGACATAATATGTTGGGGGGGGGGGGGGGGGGGGGGGGGGGGGGGGGGGGGGGGGGTGTCTGACCCTGCTAGCCCCCCTGTCTCCGCCCCTGAGTCAGGGGCGGAGCCAGGATTGGGCCGGGCCCCGTGCCAGACATGCCAAACAGTGTTCAACAGTATAGATCATTGCTACCGTCATCAAAGGATTCCATCGCCACACCCGGGCCATGGCCCTTGTTGCCCGGGGTGTGGCTCCGCCACTGCCGCCAGCCTCACGGAGCGCTGCCGGAGTTCATCGTCGTACCGAGGCTTCACCATGTGGCCTTGGACCATCGACCACCAGAATGTGAGAGTATTTGGGACCTCCACCATACAAGGAACCAGTCTTGCTGCTGCTGGCCGCTAGCAATATTTCGTCAACATCTGCATCGGTAGGCTCAGTCGGTGCTTGTAGTTTTGCCTCTGAAAGGTATTGGTTACCCATAATCCCGTCAATGCGGCCGCAAGGGGCCCGACTGCTTGCAGCTTTGTTTTCATTGTTGTGGCCGATGGATTGGGCGGAACGGGGCCGCCAGCCGCGGGAGGCACGAAAACTTAGGAGGGTGCGATTGAGCGACGCGAAGTAGAATCCAACGGGCGGCTAGTGTGGGCGCTCCATGGCGGCGATTGGGTGGCGCGGTGAGGCTAGAAGTCACGGGGCTTGCAAATCGGCGGCGACGCTTGAGCGGGAAGAAGGGAGTTGAAACGTCCCTCCCGCCAACTCGCGTGACTAGATCCGTTGCGTAAAGAAAATCTAGACGGCCATCCCTGCTATATCCGGATCCTTAAAAAAGAAATCCAGGTCAGATTCGTTTTATGTTACCCTGCGCACGTAGTTTTTTCACCCCTAAAACGTAAAAGTAACGGTTATTTTAAAGGCAATGCCATTTTAAGGGATTTGGACATGCTCTAAAGTTTACATAACAATGCCAATGGTGATTCTCAAAAATACAAAAACAAGGGAAAGCCTTATATTCCCCCGGACGATGCGTTCCTCCGCCTCCAACGCATGACGCGTGTCCAAGTGGGCCTATGCACCACCGAGCCTTATCCCCTCGTGTCGCGTGTCGGTACGCAGACACCGGGGATGTTGGGCACCCCTATTTGTTCGGTAGGAGGGCGCGAGATGTTCCGGAATCGGTCCCGAGCTCAAGCACGAACACACAAGATTTTACCCAGGTTCGGGCCGCGTCGCCGCGTAACACCCTACGTCCTGCTTGTCTGGTTGGATTTTGGAGTCCATGATTTACAGTGAGAAGGCTACCAGCGCTCGCTAGCCCCGTGAGCTGTTGAGATACATACCGAGAGGTTCCCGAGGTGTAGCTCATCCAGCCCCCGAGTACAAGTGGAGAACTATGAGTTGTGCTAGTAATGGTGTGTCCACACAATAACCTAGTGCCTCCTTTTATATGCCAAGGGGATACCACAAGTGGTCGTGCTGAGGGCGTGCCACCGGGGATGGGCACGCGTCACGCCCAGGCCCAGGTGGCACTCACCGGCCACCTCCGTGGCGGCGTCTCGCCGCGCTGTCCTTCATGCCGTCTGTCCCGGCGAAACGGACTTGACTGAGAGTGTTGTCTGTCAAATGTCTGGCCGCTGCGCGGGGCTTAGGGCCTGCTCTGATGGGACCGCGGCCTTGGCCTTGTCTGCGCGTCCTAACTCTCCTTCCTTGCGTGCGAAGCAACCCTTCCCGAGGCTGGGGCGCAGAGCGTGCCCGCCACGTGTCGGGCCCTTTCCGAGAGTGATGCCCTTCCCGGGCGGGCTCCTTGTCTTCTTCCTGCTGCCGGGGACCCCTCTGCCTTCCGCTTGCCGAGGAGCGGGTTCCCACACGCCAGGTTCCCGGGAGGCCCCCGTTCCTGGGACACCGACACCTCGACCCCTCTTCCTCAGCTCGTTCCCCATCTTTCTCACGCACTGCGCCCACCTTCCCTGGCTCAAGCTGGCGCATCTCTCTCTGCGCCCCAAACCACCTGATTCCGGCTGGCGTGTGTAGCAGCAGAAGGCCGCTCCCCGCCGCTGCCTCTTGGTGGCCAGGCCCGCCAAGGTCGACAAGCAGGAGCCGGCCAAGCTGGCGGTGGAGTCCACCACCAACGGCCACAGTTGCCGCAAAAGGCTGTCAGCTGCTGTGGCGAGACGTCGGTGCTACCGCCCGTCAGCGGCGGTGCTGCCATGGGGGCAGCGGTCCTCCGTTAGGTCGGCGGCGGTGCAGCGAGAGCAAATTTCTACGATGATTTTTTGCCTTCTTTTCTTGATGTGGTGCAAATGTTTGAAAGCTTTGCAGCATATTTTTTTCACTCTTAATGCAAATCCACATAACAATTGTAGCAAGTTTCTTCGTAATACATTTTTCTTGATGGGGTGCAAATGTTTGGAAGCTTTATAGCAAAAAAATTCTCTTTTTGATGCAAATCGGTAGAACTGTGGCAGCAAATTTCTCGTTTGTAATATGCAATTTTATCTTTAGGAGGTGCAAATTCTTAAAAAATTTGTAGCAAATTTTGCTCCTTCTGATGCAAATCCACGTAAGGGCTTGTAGCAGAATTTTCTAGTGCTTTTTTAAGCTGTCCATGGCGGCGCCGCCAAGCGGTGCCAGCGATGGCCAAAGTTAGAATGGTGCAATTGGGTGCCGGTGGTGCTGCCAGCCAACGACGACGATGACAAGGTTCGTCGTTGTTGCTACAAGGTGCCATCGATGCTACCGCCCTGGACCGCGTCTTCTCCGGCGAGGAGGCCTTTGCTGCAACGTGCTCCTCGCCGTCGGCTGCAGGGCGGAGCTGCGCCGACGCCCAGCCTTGCTTTCAGCGACGGTTGGTGGTGCGGCGGCGCTGTAGGCAGCGGGTGGTTGGATATGGGGGATTTTTTCGTTTCTGTGTTTTCACGAGACGCTGCGTGCCTAGTAACGTGGGTGGGCCTAGCGGAATATTGGGATACACGTGTCAAGCGTTGGACCCGGGGGATTTTTGTCCCAAATTCCCTAGGGACGCTTAGCACTACCCAAAAACAAGGCCAATGGCTAACGAGAACGAGAAAGCTTACCAGTTGAGGAGAACGGTGATTTGGAGAACGAGGATCTCGTTTTTTTGCAAAAATCAAAAAAGGAATTTTTCAAGTTTCAAAAAAATCTACAAAAAAATCTAGAAATAGAATATGATTATGTCTACCATTGTGCAAAATACCAATACGAAATATTCTGTATTTTGGTCTGTGCAAAAATAACAAAATTCTGGATCTGAGATGTGATTCGAAATTTTTCAGATTTGTCAGGATTTGTCATTTTTGTGTAGAACGAAATACAAATTGTTACGGGTTGAAATTTACGGACACGTCCTATATGTCATTGTTAACGTCTAGTATTTTTTTCAGAATTTTTTGACACATTTAAATATCGATTTTTTTTTTAAAGGGGCTTCCTGGAGCTCGTCCTCCAAAATACAGAATATTTCGTATTGGTATTTTGCACAATGGTAGACATAATCATATTCTACTTCTAGATTTTTTTGCAGATTTTTTCAAAACTTAAAAATATCGTTTTTGATTTTTGCAAAAAAACGAGATCCGTGGAGCTCGTCCTCCAAATCACCGTTCTCCTTCCCGACCTGTCGAGCCACTGCTCTCACAAATTTCATTATTGACAGTCCGGCGTTCGTCATTTTTTTTTGCCTTCCCTAAACAAGCCACCTTCCTCGCCCCATGATTAAACAACAAAACAAAACAAAAATTCTTCGCCGCCGTCTTTCCTCTTCCGACCTCCGCGCCCTCCCCTCCGCCGTTGCCGCTGGCGACGCCCTCATTATCCATTCCCCTCTGCCTGATTCAGCTTCGGCCAACGCCGGCGCCGCGCAGGGTATGAGCGCTTGGAACACTCGATCGATCCTGTTACCATTATGGCACAATCCCATAAATATTATCAGTTAGTGTCGCCCAGTGTACTCATGCCTAGTTAGGATTTACCTCTATTTCCAAATCTTGAAAGGAATCCCCTTTCCTGAAGAACAAAAAAGCATTAGTTGACCTTACCTCTGTGTGGACGGGGACTGTAGTGGTAATTAGATTGTCACGGAGTTGGTGTCATTTTTCTGTACAGATAAATTTATCTCCTGTTATACTTGACAGTTGACACTTCCGTCTTTTCAGATTCTAGCATGACTATAGCCAAGGTAACAAGCTCTGCATCAAGACTGCCCATGCGACTAATTTCCCGCATGCAATCCATTAGAATGTGCTGGTTTAGGAGGTGACTTTCCTTGTACATCGATGTGCACCCCAGATATTGTTTTGCTTATGCTTATGGAGTGGTTCCCTTTTGATGTGGAGACTGGAGACATGGAAATGGCGTTTGTAAAAGCAAAGCACATAGCCGTATGTATTACTGAGTTGTGGTTGCCCCTTTCTGTCTAATTTGACCAAACTTGTTGAGAAAAAGTAAACATTGCTGTTATGAGAACAAACACTTGATGATGCTAAATATATAAGGAAATATCACTCCAGTACACTGTATATTCGATTCCTCTAAAACACAAAACTGGCACATTTTACAGTAGGTTCTTGCAAATGTGCAAAAAAATTCACTCTGCAACTTATCTACTTGTGCACATTGACCTCTGATGTCAACAGAGTTAACAAACAGTGTGCATTGCCCAATATCTACATATAACTTGCATGTCAGTATGAATAGGCAGGATGGTTGTCTTCATCATCATATGACATAAGAGTCTTCAGAATTTCGTCCATTGTCGGCCGCTTGCTTCTTTCTCCAAGGCATGAAATAGCTATTCTCACCATTGCAATAGCCTGCTCTGGATCAAAATGCCCCTTCAGTTTGGCGTCCACTAGATCAGCGATACTCTCGCTAGCTAGAATCTGTTTGGCCTTCTGGATGAAGTCTGGAAACTCCACTTGTCTCTCGTCGACAATTATGCCACTTGAAACCCTTTTTCCAGTCACAATCTCCAGAAGCACAACCCCATAGCTGTAAACATCGACCTTCGCGTTGATAGGCATATTTAATGCCCATTCTGGTGCCATGTAGCCCATTGTGCCTCTCATGTGGGTGAAATTGAAGCTAGCACTGTCTCGCTTTGCAAGCTTGGCAAGTCCAAAGTCTGCTATTTTGGCATCGAAATCTCGAGTTAGGAGTATGTTTTCTGGCTTCACGTCACAATGGACAATCCACTCAAGGCACTCATGATGAAGATAAGCAAGACCCCTTGCTGTGCCCATGGCGATCTTATATCTTTGGCTCCAGCCGAGCAGATGTTCAGTACTTCTCTCACCAAAGAGGTACTTGTCCAGTGACTCATTCTCCACATACTCATACACTAATAGCCTGTTTTTCCCTTCCGCGCAAAATCCCATCATCCTGACCAAATTTATGTGGTTGATCCTTCCAATTAGAGTCACTTCTGCCCAGAATTCCTCTTCTCCCTGTTGAACATTTGCAAGTTTCTTTACTGCCACTATTCTCTTATCTTCAAGTACTCCTCTATAAACAATTCCAGCACCCCCTCTCCCAATCTCTTCTTTGAACTTTCCAGTTGCTTCCCTCAATTCTCTGTATGTAAACCGCCTGAACTGGTTTGTTATCATCCTGTATCCATCCTCCATTGACTTGGGCATGTTACTCTTTCTGAAAAAAAGACACCACCCTGTCACAATAACAAGCAGCTCTATAGCTCCGAATATTGCAGTAAAGACATAGAAGTATATCCACTTTATGCTGTCCTTCTTTATTCCATACATATTTGCCGATCCTAGAATGATTTCAGAACCGTTGGGTCCGCAATTTAGGCTTTCTTGTTTGGAGATGGAACTGTTGAAACTCTTCGGTACTTTCATGTAATTGTCTCCAGGGAAATACGGGTACACCTGACCATTGTAGAGTATGTCTTTAGTGTAACACCAACCATCCCCACCCTTGTATGTGAAAGATTTACAGGAGCTGCTGTTCAGGCAAATGTCCCAACATGCTTCAAATGAGATGGATTGATTAGAGCCCAGATCAAAGCCATAGAAGTCTGCATGAGGTTGCTTAACAAATGTGAAGTCCTCATGTGGTTGCTTGCTACTAATTGTGAAGGTCGGTTTGCATCCCTTGTTCCAATCAGATGGATCAACCATCACATGGTCTGGAGGACATCTGCATTTAAGGCCTCCTGAGTAGTCACAAAGACCATTCTTACCACATAATCCGTGCACATAGCACATCTGTATTACAGCTTGCCCTGTGATCACCCAGATCCCTGTTGATGCATCCAAGCTGTACATTCTGAAATTACCATCCTTATTCATTGTAATTCTCCTCTTGATACCGAGGCTTGAATCTGAAGCCACTATGCTAAACCCATCACTTGACACAAAATTACCCATGTCGTCGAGAAATGCTACCCTGGTGCTGTTATATCTATTGCGTCCGTTTTTCAGTGCATTGTAATCTGGACTTGGCCAGTAGATGCTTGTAATCTCTGGGCCATCATACAATAGGCGCAAGACATTGTCGTTGTCAAAATAGAGGTGATGGTAACCAGAGACTAACCTTGTGTCTTTCGTCAGGTTCTGCCAAGGGAGCAAGGTGTCTGTTGGTGAGTCAAAGCTCTGCCACACAATTTTGTTGCCAGAATCCTTGATCACAAGGTTGCCAGTGTCGAGGAGGGAAACAACTGTGTGCTTGCCTGAAGATGTCTTGCTTTCCCATACCGTCGAGCCATTGGTATCTGTCAGGATCAGGTTTCCATCCTTGTTCAGCGATATCCTGGAGCCATGAAGGTTCACTGGGGAATTGTAGCCATTCACCGTGGAGTAGGGATTTGCCGTCCAGACAACCGTTTTCACGACGGTGTACCAGATGGAGAAAGTGAAAGCATTTGTTCCAACTCGATGGAAGCCAGAAGAGAAGGTCGTATCTGGTGAGAGGAGGAAAATTCTGTCATGATCTTCTGGTGTCATGTATGAGCCGGTGGTCATAAACTGCCATGGAGAAGCGCAAGAGCAAAACTGGAAGGAGAGTGATGAAAGGAGGCCTAGAAAGAGGAGTGCAGACATTTTTCTCCTGTCCGGCAAACTCTGCTTGGCTATGGAGGCGTAGATACTAGAGAGAGCTAAGGTAGCTTTAGGTTATGCTTCAGTTCATTGTTGCATAATTATATGACTATTTGCATTACCGCATAGACATGTCTTCGATGCTGACTTGAACTATTGAAAAGTAGGTCGGGGAGACAAAAACCGCATGCTGGTCCAGATGGAACTTTTCTTTGTCTGTGAGCGGAAGGGGATTACACGGTGACTATTTCTGTTCTAGTTTTTGTTTTGTGCAAACCATGTAGTTATTCTTTGTATTTCTATTGCATGCTAAAACTGTTTAAAAAGAATAGACAGAAGATGTCAATACCGTGTGTAAACTGAATGCATCCACATTTTGCATCATCCAAACACGGTATTCAACTACCAATACAATGAGAGTCAATGCTAAGTAAGATGCTAAACGCTTCTGTTGTAGTAACAACTTCCCATCAAATGAAAGAATATCTACTCATGGAACCCCATTGAGTTTTTTTTTTCAGCGATCTTATCTGGTTCACGTGGGCAACTCCAACAGGCTGACACAAACGGACACGAAATTTGTCCGTGTTTTGTCTATTTGGGTCGTCAAACAGACAGGCGTCCGGTCCATGTCCGCCCTTCCTAGGCCACTGAACAAACGGGCGATCCATTTGGTCCGCACGGCCAGGTTTTTGATCATTTTTTATCACTTTTGATCATTTAACAAATTCGACCAAATAAAGATAGCAAATGTGGCTAGCAATGAATCAAACACATCACATTGTACCGAAAGTATATTGCCATGCCGGTGTACAACATCAAACCCAAAAAAACAATCGCACATAGTTCCGGCCATCTTGGCCATCTCGGCCATAGTTCAATGCCGGCATACAACATTGTTAAAACGACCGAGATGTGATCACTCTCGATCCATATAGTATCTTTGCTTCTTGACATATTACGCCTTCTTTGTAGTGGTCAAGGTGGAGAGATCCATGTCCATGATCCATGCCTCCTCTTGGCTTTGGGCGAGCTCAAGGTTTTTTGGATACCAATGCCACTTGTTGGCTGGGCTTCGACATGATCATAGGAACCACAAAGTTTTCTCACCTCCGTCGAGATAAAATGCCACCTCTTTTGGATTGACACTTCGATCAGGTCACTCACCATTTCATAGGGCAAAAGCATCTTCCTTTCATTGTAGTGATTATAAAACCTTTACCAATATGCGCTCCATTTTGCTCGGCCGCGACGATTTGATCCGTTCCAACCTCGATCCATGACTCGCAAATGAGCTCGTCCTCCTTCTGGGTGAATGAGGCGCCCCTTTGGCTAATCTTCCTCTTTTGTGCTTGGGCTTGGCTCATGTACTCCTCGAGAGAAACTGTCTCGGTGTCGTTGTTGATCAAATCAGGGCCGGTTGGCGGAACTTCATCGTCCCCGACTGTATAATCGTCATGGCCGTAATCTTCCTGGACATTGTCCCTGATCATGTCCTGGAGGAACCCCTCCCTTAGGGCTCCTCGTAGTACCTTTCGTCCCCCGGCGACGGTCTTAGCAATTGGCCGAACAGGCTGCGGCCTTGGGTGACAACCGGCGGGTCAGCTGCACGCGCAGCCTTCGTCTGCGGCGTCGGTGAGTAGCCGACCATAGGCGCGGCGTTGAGATCAAGGGTGGCACCACGGTGGCGGTCGGCGCTGATTCCCTGACTTCCAGTGAGAACCACGACAACATACTTCCAAGAAGGAAGCCGTACGACCTGTCCCAAATTTTGGCCAAGAATGGGTCGTATCGGACAGAAAAACGGACATAAATCCATTTGCGTCGCGCGTTGGACCTTGGTTTTTGGCCGCGCGGACAGAAACAGACGTGCGTGGACTCAGTGGATCGCCTAGTTGGAGTTTCCCTAAGCTCTTCAGAGTACTGCTGGGTATCTTGAGAGAAACCAGATTCCCCATGACTCTGCTCTTCCTGACGACGTCGCAAAGGGTTCTTGGACTCGCGCGGATGGATAAAATCACAGAAGTATACTCAGTTTGTGCAAATGTGCTAGAGGGTCAGATTGCACGATTTGAGTATCCACTATATTCGAATATATTCGGATGTTATGTTTATATATTTCCGCACACAATATAATCTTGTACCTGTTTTAGTTACTGGAACCAAACCGGCTCCTATGTGGGTGGCCGTGGACACGGTCCGTACCGACACGTGTCCCTTGTTGGGGGCCCCACCCACCAAACCGCATCCCCTTATCTCTTTCTTGTCCCCTTCCTCAAATCCCCTTCTTTGTTCTCTGCGCGACCAGAGAAAGTGAGGGGGAGAGAGACATGCACCTTGTTGGAGTAGGGGGTGGTTCTCTCCTCCCCACTCCTACCTCTCCGATGGGCGGTGTCGGTGCTCTCCTACCCCTCCTCTTCATTCCGACAACTAAATGATACCCGTGGGCTGTCGGAATTTTGGCCGTGCTTCATATAGCTCATTTTTTTCAAAATTCAAAATTGGCAATTTTGCGTGTTAAATTTTTTGAAACAAAAATCGTACATGTAGATAATATCGAGATTTATCAGTGTGCAAATTTTCAATCCAAAAGTCATATTATTCTTGGCTACACAAAAAAGACAAAACTGGAAAAAATTCAAATTTCTGAAATTGTGTACTGTTCACCACCCAGATCCACCCATTTGTCATTTTTGTCCAGCCTAAAATACAATGAATTTAGTGTTGAAAATTTGCACACTTGTAGATCCTATTACTACCTACTCCCTCTGTCCTTGAAAGAGTGTACTTCCAACTTTATAGGAAAGTCAAACTTTCATATGTTTGACCATGTTTGCACAAAAAACCACAAACATTTATGTCACTAAATTAGTAGCACTACATTTATGATAAAATATATTTTTATAATATATCTATTTGATTTCACAAAAAAAAAAATATTTTTATACAAACTTGGTCAAAGTTTATAATATTTGACTCTCCAACAAAGTTGGAAGTACACTCTTTCAAGGACGGAGGGAGTACATCTGAGGTTTTTTGCCGAATTTTTAAAACATAAAAATGCCATTTTTGAGTTTTTGAAAAATTGAGCTACATGTAGCTCGGGCTACAAAACACCACTCTCAGATATTACTCTCTATGCATGACTTAGCCTAGTTGCCAGTACCAGTACGTACTAGTTTGATCTTTTCTGAAGTACTCAACCATCATCCTTTCCATATCGACCTGTCATTATCTTTACTCTAGCGGGCATCTTATCAAAGCAGAAATCAGCAGCTCCGGTTTTGACCTGCTCTTTCCTGCAAAGTAACCAAACAACCCTTTTTTTTTTTAAAGGAAGAGGGAACCTCCCGGCCTCTGCATACTCGAATTCACACATCCGTAATATTCAGTTGATGCAGAACAATGAGGCCAACACAGTAAGAAACGGAGTACATGAGATATAAGTCGATGACAGATCCACAACAAGATATTGACAATTAAACACCTACGACTATGTCGCCTTCTTCCGCCATAAGGCCTCAAGGAGGAAAAACACACAACGTTGCCAAGTCCAGCCTGTGACAACCAAGACAAGTATTTTCATCCCGGGTGCCGGGTCCAACTAATCAAGACCAGATCATCGGCAAGAAGATAATGCATTTAACAAGGTGATGGCGCAAGAATTTTGCACTTGGGTCTGACCAGTAAAGGCCAAATCGCTGATTTTCACCTTGGACATGACGCAGTGTCCAAACCGGAAATTCAAAGTTGCTCCCGAGCTCATATGCTCCTGCCCGAGTGCAAAAATAGAAAAACATTTCCAAACCTTCTGATTTTTCTTTGTCAAGAAACCACTACTCAAATGTTCTAGATACGTGCAAAGTTTCATGAACAAATGACACTTGTGGTGCTTTGTGAAAAAAAAACACAATAAGTGCCCAAGATGAGATTCAAAAATGTCTTTTTAGAGCACTATTTTTTTGTATAGACCATCAACAATGTCATTTATGCACGAAACTTTGCACGTATTTAGACAACTCAGGAGCCAAAACTGCTCCCCTGACCATAACCGTCTTGATGATCGATCTTCCGAAAGCTGTGTCACCAAATACTTCCTACCAGGGACAACTGCCCAGCCGTCACCGAACCACACGGCCTCTTCCGGATGGTGGCTAATGATTTAAGTTTTTAAATGCAAGATAGAAAGCAAGTGAACCTGTAATGGGTGTGCCCTCTAATTAAGACCATGATAGGACGAGTCTTACACTGATCGCGGCGAGAGATGGTAAGGAATTCAAAAAAATTGGAGCTTGTTGTTGGTTGTTGGGTAGAATTTCACTTTGTCTCTTGGGTGCTTAGGCTCCCTTTACTGAAAATACATATTTTGAAATTTCAAAAAAATTGACAAAAAAATCGTGCAGACAATTTTGACATTCTATGTGTGCACGTATGTCTTCGCAAAATCAACATTTTTGTGGCCTATATATCTGAAAGGAAAAAATCTCATGAATTTAGCCCTGAATTTGTCTTATTTACACAAAGATTCAAAAACCTGGTTTTTCGTGAAAAACTTTTGAAACACATAGAATACAAAAATGTCCGCACGGCATTTTTAAATACACTTTAAAATGCATTTTAAAAAGAGGGTATATGCACCGTGAGTCAAAACCCTGCTCTCGCCGGTGGGTTCATATCCATGACTCACGTCCATTGATGTTTTTAATTAGAAAATGGACAGCAAGTCGATTGTGCAGCAGGTGTGTGCCCTATAATTAATACCATGACCATTGGTGTCTTCTGGATTGTCACGGGTTTACTTAATTGTTCGTGCGAACATTGACCTATACTGACTTAGAAGTTTTTGTGTATCTTTCATGTTATCTTCTGGATTATCGCCGTGTAAAGCTGATGCAGCTGACGGCATCCTGAAAATTATGTGCACACGGTTTCAACGGATGGAGCTAACAGCTACCCGCCTTTTTTTTTTTTGAGGAAAGGTTTGATCCATATAAACAGGGATACACAGTACAAATTAAAGAACGGTCCAGCAAGAAACAGAAATTACAACCGAACCCCTGCAACATTGCACAAAGCACCCTGCACACCCTGTAGAGAACTCGATCAAACCCACCGCCGCGCACCCCTGAAACCTAGACGCCGCCGGCACCGCCGTACCTCGCACCCGCCGGAGAAGAGGAGCCACCACTCCTTGTAGACGGCCGCAGAGTCCATCCGCCGCAGGCGACGGAATCTGACGCATTGAACGGGCACGGCCACAGCTCCTCGTCACCAGCACCACCCAGCTTCCCGCCGGTGCAGCGACGACCAGGACCACCACGCACACCCACCTTCCGTCGCCGCTCGCCATACCACCACGGCCGGACGAAACCAAGGCGAAGAAGGAAACCACCAGCACAACCAGCCTCAAAACGGAGCAAGCAAACTCGATCTGCTTCCCCCCTCGCCGCCACGGCCGGCCAGAAAAGCAAGCATCGAGAGGCGCCACCGACGAACACGCCCGCACGCCCTGCAACCCTCTCCTCCTCCCCCCCGCCACCGAGGCCGGCCAGGAGCAAGCGAGGAACCCGCAGAACACGGAGCCAAAAGTACTTACAGAAGAGGAGCGCCGCAACCTCGCCTTCGCGCATCTTCCACCAAGGAAGCTTCACAGAGGACAGATCGACGGCTTGCTCGACGCCGCACCCATTTTGAACAAGTATAGTTTTAGATTCAGGCATCTACCAAGTTTTTCACACTGCTACTGTCAGTTAAAGAAATATTCTCATGCAGAGCTCGTACAAACTCGCTAGCAATTATCAAGTGATGCGTGGGATACACAAAACTCGACGTGATTAGACTTTATGATTTCATAAAGGGTAACATCACTCTTCTTTTGTAAAGAAATATCTAAGACAAGCTACTAGACCGACACTTTCCCCTTCCAAAACACTGTTTGAGAGCAGCGACTCGGAGGCGCTCTCTGCTCCCGTTCCTCGTCGGCGATCCCGCTGCTCCCCTTCGCCTCCGGCCGCCGTTTCGGCGCCGTGAGGTGGAGGGGAGCTCCGAGGTTCGTCGTGTGTGTAGATAGTTAGGTTTAGTTTAGGTTTTTGTGGCCTGGCTGCGGCATCGAAGACGGCGGCGTTGGCGTTGGCGTGTTGGGTCTTCGTCCTTCCCCTCCTTTCCCCGTTTCCGGCCTCGGCGCCGGGGAGGCAGTGAAGGGCGGCGGGCGGCTCAAGCGGTCATCTACAAAGCGTGGAGGCGCTCTCTCCCTTCGGCATGTGGTACGGCGGCTCCGGCGTGGCCTAGGTGCTCTGGCGAGTGGCGCAGGGATCCGATCGTGTTTCTTCTCGGTGGCTTGGGGGCTCTCTGCAAATTTCTGGGTCCTTTTGTAATTTTCTTTCCTTCGGTGGACCTGTCTGTAATTTGCTCGAGTTGCCTGTTTTATGTGGGGATCTGTTCAAAAAAAAAAAAAAAAATCTAAGGCAACTCTGTTCGCACACAGCGAAAACGGGACGGGGATCCCCTGATGTGGGCAATCATGCCTTTAAATCGCTGGCACGTAGCCTCACAAGATGTAGTGCCCACCTGTTAGACACAAAGTCAGGATAAGCCAGTGATAGGAACATCAGAAGATCCATGTCCCGCAAAACGGCGGCACACTTGGCCACCGGCGTGTTCTCACTATATTAAACACGTTGATCAATGATTATGTAGTCCTTCCTTTGTCTCATTTTATAAAATGTTTTGGCAAATTTACAAAAACACTTCCCTTTGTTTCTAGCAAAGCTCGATCTAGGGTGCGTTTGGTTGGGTGACTATCCTTCGGGTGGTTGGTGGTAGCTAATTTTTGGGTGGTTTCCCTATGTTTGGTTCGTGGTGTGGTGTGGTTGAGGGTAGCCACATTTTAGGCATATTCCTCAAAAAATGTGGTTGAGCTCAACCACCACAAAAGTCGCGGTTGAAACCAACCACCCGCGGGTCAGTTGCTGCGGTTAGCTTAAAACGTTTTGCTGCTTGCTCACTTTACCCATTAAATAGAAAATTTACCCCTTTTAAATAGTTGAACAAACATTTTAAGAAAATTTACCCTTTTCTATATTTGAACAAACTTTTTCGTTTTACATATTTGAACAAGCTTTTCCCTTTTATGTATTAAGAATATTTGAACAAACTTTTCTCTTTTAAATATTAATTTTTTTTACCACTTTTAAATATTTGAACAATATGTCGGGTGCTAATATTTTACCCCAGTATATTAAGAAATAAGTGACCATATCACCCTAACCATCTATAATCTCTCAAAACAAACATAAATATAGCTACCTCTAACCACTTTTTATCCCTTCAACCAAACAAAAAATTGGCTCAACCAACCCACACAACCAAATATTAAAAATGGCTACCACCAACCACGTGGTTGGGGTGCCCCCAACCAGTTTTTCATAGCCACTCAACCAAACGCACCCAACGAAACACACAGGTGAAATAAATGGTAGGTAGAGCGTGGAGTCCATAATTTGAGATGTAGGTGTGAACAAAATTGGTTAATCCATAGCAACACACAGATTTTTAGATAGTAATCCAATAATATATGAGTTGTGTGACATATTTTTTAAAAGCGAAATCAAATAAGAAAAATAAAGGTAGAAATAAAAATGTATGAAAAACTGAAAATAAAAACAAATGAATAGAACAAAAGAAAGATAATAAAAGAGGAAACCATCTAATATACGGGGCTGGTCACGACGATCCCAGCCGTCGGATTGAGTGGGCTATGCCATCCTGAAGGTGTTGCAGATCGTGCCATCGATAAGCTTTTACCGGAGTTTAGAGTATTTTTACCTAAATCTGGCCCTTTTTACAGACTAACAACGTATCTGGCCCTTACTGAGAACTAATTGCAAATCTGGCCCCTCGGGTCGGCGCCAACGCAGATGGAGCCGACATCGTGCAGGTCGGCGCCAACCAAAACTGGCACTAGACCGGCCCAAGAGGTCGGCGCCATTGCAATTGGCGCCGACCCGGCTTCGGCGACGATTTGGCCTGGCGCCGAACTCCACAACGTCGGCCCGATTTGGAAATAGTTTTGCCGAGCGGCTATTTGCGTCGTTAGTTCGAGAAAACGGCCAGATTTGGGTAAAAAGACGAGTTTAGAAGCATCAAGCGCCGCCGCCAAACTATCTCCCGCCGCGGCGCGAGACCTAGCCGACAAGCCGAGCTCGGATAGCCGCCGTCTTGTCTTCGCCTCGAGGAGCACGGAGCGACACACCGCCGCGGCGAGGGCATCCTCTCGAAGGTGCGTGACCACGGAACCCTAAAACTTCTCCGGATGGTCTGTGGTTCCGTTCCTTGCCAGAAACATACTCCCTAGAAATCTAGAATCGATACTGGTCGACTAGGAGGCCTGCGGCAGTTGGCCACGAGTAGATCGGATCAGGTGCGGCGGCGCGGCAGCCGGTGAACGCGTCGGCACCTGCATTTGCCTCTGGTTTGAATAAAATAATTTTGGTCGAGTTTGGGGGTTGTTTGCTCGTGCGCGTAATATGTTTGATAAAATGTTGGTGGTCGTTGCTGCTGGGTCTTCTGCGACCATGAGAGGTACAACATGGAGGCAGATTCCTCTCCTTGTTCGAATGGGAAATGAAATTGTAGGCTAGCAATTCTGTTGGCAATATTGCTTGCACGATGGGTTCAATGTTTTCACTCCCAGCACCGCTTTTTGGCAAGGCATGGTCGTTTAGTTTTGATCTATACAAATGTTCAGCAAATAATATCAGGAAACTTTTCCTATCGTGTCGTGGATTGCAGCTGACTATAACTTGAAACTTGTGCGTTACTTTTGTGTAGAACAGTAATTCTGTAAACTTCTGATCAGTCACGGCTAACAATTTAGAACGTCTGCTTGGCCAGCAGCCTAACTTTCACCATCGCAAGCCATGGTGTTTGGAGCCGGTGCTTTGCTAGTCGCAATAGCTCAATCGCACTCCTCATGACAGATTTGGTCTTCCAAATGCCACAGCCCGTGAATTATGATCAGTCGGCTGCTCAAACATGCAGATTTCTGATATTTTGAATACGCCGCGCTCCCTACTAGAAGTAACAAAAATAACTAATAGGCTCACTAGACTGCAAATGCATATAATATATGACATTGACAATGTGCATAACTAGGTGATTGTTGGTTTTTTTTTTTTTTTGAGGCCTGATTGTTGGTTGGAATCACTGATTGTAAATGTTGTGGAGCAGCTTCCAACTTCGGCATTAGTGTATGAGCTAACTGTACCCTTTGAATTGCATCACCAAACAGACCATACGTAAAGGGTGACTCGTGGGGTAGTATTCAATGCTGTAAATAACCTTGTTGTAAGTTTTTTTATCAGTGCATGTTAGTTGGTGAGAACATGGGCGCACCACTTTGCTGTTTTTTGAGCGGAACATGTGCCTAGATGTCAGTATGTCGCAATATGCATTCATGCTGTCATACCCTTGCACGGAACTGTCCCTTTTTTTTGTGATAAAGATCTCTACTGGGCGATATTCTTAGGCTTTGAGCTTGGTTAGCCTAAATATCTCTAGCAGTGCATTTGCTGCTGAATGATGATGTGTTTCTCTTCGTAAGATATCCGTGAAAATATGTCTGAATACCCCCTAATGACGCTGAAGAATATATTGGAATGCTGTTGGTGGAATTTTGAACCATGCCCTTTCTATTTGTCTATATTATGAGCTGTAGCAGCTAGCTTACTCTTGCGTTAGTTCCCATAACCATAAACCTGGCTGACAATGGCACATAATGTGAAGCTGGAGGAATTACTAGCTCTGAAAGAGTGTGTGCCTTCCAGTGTTCATAATTAAATAGTTGAAGACCTGTTTGCTTGCTAGTGGTTAGTTGGTTACAACAAACAGTTCTGTTCATGATTTGCTTCTCTTAAGAGGTGATGCATCACCCATGAATTGTTCTTCTGCTTGTTTTCCCTATAACATACATATTGCTATTGCTCTACAAAGTTCTTATGAATCTGAATGTTGTTTGCCAGGTTAGTACCTGACAGCCATGGCGAAACATCATCCTGATCTCATCATGTGCCGCAAGCAGCCTGGTATTGCTATCGGTCGCTTGTGTGAGAAGTGTGATGGCAAGTGTGTCATTTGTGACTCTTACGTGCGCCATGTACGCTTGTCCGGGTCTGCGACGAGTGCAACTATGGCTCATTCCAGGGAAGGTGCGTCATCTGCGGTGGAGTTGGCATCTCAGATGCCTACTACTGCAAAGAGTGTACACAGCAGGAGAAGGACCGAGATGGATGTCCAAAGATTGTCAATCTAGGGAGTGCCAAGACTGATCTCTTTTATGAACGCAAGAAGTATGGTTTTAAGAAGCGATGAATGACTTGGGTTTGTCAGGTCCTCTGGGCCATTCTGTGCTGTTATGCTAATACCAAGAGTAGGTTGCTGCGGCAACAGCATTGTATCCATGTTATGATTTGATACAAATACGAGAATACAGCTCCTGATATGCTCTGTAATAACTATTTCTATCGTATGGTCTAAAAATCTAGACTGCTTATGCAGTATGCACTTAATTGTTGTGACCATGAATGTTTACTTGAAAGGTGAATGAGATGGCTTTTGTTATGATGTAATTTCCTGGGCTGTTCTGAAAATCTGATATGGTAGCTGATCGCGCATGCCCAGTGTGCTTATCATCGCAAAATCAGCTGGAAATAGTCTGTTCAGGGGGGTATCTGCTGAGCGCATGGACAGAGCGTGTATCAGTGTGCACTTTCAGGATTTTGCGCTTGTAGGGAGTAAACGTAGCAAGGATGGAGTTTCAGAATTCTGTATTTGTACGGATTAATTATGCATTGTCACAGCGCACCAACATCGGAATTTCAATTCTCTCTCTTTTGGCCTGTTGTCTTCCCTGTTTCTGCCTGTTTGTTTAGCTTCTAGTTTATAACCTATTGTCTCTTTTAAACTTCCCTTTCCCTCTCTTCAGTACTTTCTGTTCTTGTTTTCTTTCGGTGGGATGTGTAATGGCTGAACTCTGTAAGTTCTGGTTTCTTTAATGAAATCAGGGGGTGAGCGCTTTCATCTAAAAAAACTCTTGTGATTCTTTTCCTTCTGGGGTATAACTATTGTGATTGAATTTTATTTTTTGTAGTAGCCGTGCTCATCTCATCTAGGCTTGGTTTGTATCGACACAACACAACGACACACGAGATGTTCTACAACCAGTATCAGGTCCACTTGGTGTTTTTTTGGGTATCGATACTTAACCCCTAAATCTGATCCATACAGGTGCATTGCCACATGTACCGTAAGGTGATGCAAAATAAGAAAATTGATGTAAAAAGTAAGAGCTTGCAGCTGAAGGCGTGTTGAAAATTATTTAGGGCTAAAATTGAAAATTATTACGCACAAATAAAAAATGGGAAAAGAGATCGTTGGTGAAGGCAATGCATTTAAGCCGTGGAGTTTTTCTCAGCCCAATAAGTTTTTTTTTTTTGGTTTTACACAAAAGCAAAAAAGGACGCCTACAACAGAATACTATTTATACGTTAGTTTCAATTCATGAATGCATCGTGTTAGCTGGTTCAAAGGGGAACGATATGTATCAGAGTTCATATATATACCTGCTGCGTGTTGGCGTCTGCGCGTTCTGTAAATCAAATTGGGTATTTGCAGTAACCGACGCACGGTGCATCGGCAGCTCGAGCGCCACCTTTTATCCTGCGTGGTTTTGATCTGCAATAGCGATGTGGTACTATTCAATCAGCGCAGCACGCTCGACGTGGGCTTGATTTGCCTTTCAGAGCGATGACCTTTTCCGTTCGACGGGCCGTCGCGCACCGAGCTCTCTCTGTCGGTAAAAACTGGGCCGGCCCGGAAGCCTGAAGCGCTGGCCAGCCCAGTTAAGGCACTTTTGGGCTCGTTTTCTTCTTTCTGTTTCTCTTCGCGTCCTTTTTTCCCTGGTTTCTTTTTCCTTCTCTTTCTTTTTCGTTTTCTTGTTTTATTTTGGTCGTTTTTTTCCTTGTGTTTTGTTTAATTTTTCATGTTTTTTTTCTTTATCCTTCTTCTTTTTACTTTTTTGTTACAAGGATTTTGAATGCGTAACATGTGTATAGTTCTTCGTACTCGTGAATAATTATCTTGAACTCGTGAAAAATTATAAGGATTTTTTTGGGCTATACGAATACTATCTAAATGCCATGAACATTTACTTAACAGTTTGTGAATTTTTTGGAACTGTCCGAACAATATTTTTTAACCTCATGAACCATTACTTTTAACTGCTTGATCATGTGTTCGCATGAAAAATTGTTTTTGGACTATACAGATATTTTCTAACTGTAATACACATTTTTCTTATGAACTTACAGACATTATTTTGAATTATACGAGCAATAGTTTTAACCTTGTGAATATTTTTTACGCCTCATAAATATTTTTTAACTCTATAAAAATTTTATATTATATTCGTGTGAGTAGTAAAACCAAAAATTAAATAAAAAACGAAAATTAAACAAGAAAAATAAAAATAATAATAGAAAAGTAAAGTACTGAAAAACAATAATGAGAATACCCTATTGGGCCAGCCCATCCATGGAGCTAATTGGCTTTCCCTCCTATCCGACGCTTAGAGCGCCAAACATGAGCTCCTCTCTTGGTCATGTTCCGCTACGAGTCGTCTACTACTCGGCGAGCCACCATCGGCTGCTCTCATGCTGCGACGAGTACCGGTCAGTCATGCGTGATGTCGCGCATTAGGCCGGGGAGGGCTCCACCACTGAAGCAAACCCTATTAAGGTACGACAAGTTTTAGTGCGTGTGTTAAGTTTGAGTGCACAAGTTTGAGAGATTTCTCTTGTGATTTTGTTCCGTCCAGGGTATAAATATTGTGATAGAATTTTATTTTTGTAATAGCTGGGCTCATATCTCATCCAGGCTTGGTCTATATCAACGAGATTCAACGACATGCAGTATTCTACGACCAGTACCAAGTCCACTTGGTGTTTTTTGGGATAGATACATAACCCTTAATAAAACTGGTTGAAAGGACAATGATGTCGCCTAGAGGGGGTGAATACGCGATTAAAACTTTTCCGGTTTAGGCTTACTAATTGCGGAATAAAACTACGTGTTTAAATTAACAAGTCAACAACCTAAATAAACTAGGCTCACCTATGTGCACCAACAACTTATGCTAAGCAAGACAAGCAACAAGGTGATAGCAATAAAGAATACTTCAAGCACGAAGGCTATCACAATGTAAAGTGCATAAGTAAAAAGCTCGGGTATAGAAATAACCGAAGCACGCGGAGACGAGGATGTATTCCCGAGTTCCTCCTTGAAAGGGAGTACGTCTCGTTGGAGAGGTGTGAACCGACACAACGGCTCAACAACCACAAAGGTTTCACCCTCTACTCCGATGAACCGCACCACAAAGGTTTGGTTCACCTTCCACTATCGGTATTCCTTCGAGGCGGAATCCGGAGCCTTTCAACAACAATCCGGGGCACAACCCACAATGGGATTGGGGGCTCCCGAACGGCTTTCAACAACAATCCGAGGCACAACCCACAAAGGGATTGGGGGCTCCCGAACGGCTTCAAGTGACCACACAAGGGTCCAACCACCACAAAGGCGTCTAGGGCCCGAAGACCCAAGAGTAACAAGTTCACAAGATTTCAACTTCCACGAATCCTCGTGGAGAGCACACCGATGCACCAAATGCAAAAGGCAAGAGCACAAGTGCTCAAATCTTTCACTCTCAAATTCCAACAAAGCAATAAATGCTTATGGTGGAATAAGAGAGGAAGAACAAATAGGAGATGCACCAAGAACTCCAAGATCAAGATCTACTAGGTTCCCCTCACTTAGAGGAGAGATGGATTGGTGGAAAAGTAGATCTAGATCTCCTCTCACTTTCCCTCAAAGATATGCAAGAATCATGGGAGGGATTGAGAGGAAGGCAAGCTTTTCCAAGGTCAACAATGGAGGAGAGAGAGAGGAAAAACGTGCTCAAGTTATTGGGAAACATTGGGGAAGAAGGGCCCTTAAATAGGAGCCTGAAAAACTGCCCGTTGGGCTGTTTTTCCGCCCCGGGGCGGTACTACCGGGCTTGACCCGGTACTACCGGGTAGGGAGAACTACCGGGTCACTACCGGGACCCTACCGGGTTAGAAACCGCTCGAAACCAGTACCAAAATCGAGATCCGATAGTAGATCCGGTAGTAGGGGCGGTACTACCGCGCGTGTAAAAACTACAGAAAACACCGACACCAAAACATGCATAACTTGAGTTTCCGAACTCCGTTTTCGATGATCTTTGGCTTGTTGGAATCGTAACGAAGAGCTTTACAAGATCATGCAGAGAAACATCATAGTCCAACAATGAAGGATAAAACCAAATGGGGAAAGGTTAGACCTCTCGATAAAAGAACAACCGATAAAACCTCCAAACCAAAACCGCAATATGTTTCTCATCCGGACTCCGTTTTCTATGATCTTGGACTTATTAGAAGATACTCACAAGCTCTACAAGATTATGCATATACACATCATTGTCCATCATGTGAGGAGGAAACCACAAGTTGAGAGTTTGACCTCTCTTAGAAAAGATAAACCGGTAAAACCTCGAACATCAAAAACGCAATAAGATATTGATATGAAATCCGTTTTTGATGAACTAGAGCTTGGTATAGAGATGAACACAAGCTCTAAATTCTCACAAGAATAAAATCCAAATAAGAACCAAGAAAGATGATATGCCAAGTATGCAAAGGTATGAGCTCTCCATAAAGATGCGATCAAGTTACTCACTTGAGAACCCCTCTTGATAGTACGCCGTCTATCCTAAAACCCGGTCTCCCACTAACAACATGAGACCGGTAAAATAGAAAACCTATCAAGATCATACCTTTGCCTTGCGCATTCCACTTGAGCTCGATGATGACGATCTTGACTCTCTCAAGTTGGAACACCTTTCTTGATTGTGCTTGCTAGCACATGCTTGATGAAGACTTCTCCAAATGCTCTCCCATACTCCTTATGGGAGGGCCTCGCAAAGCTCCGTCTTCATGTCTCCTTTGCAAGCTTCAATCAAATGTTATCTTTCGAGATGGATCATATTGAGCTTGCACTTCATCTTCTCTACACATGACCATTCTTCATATAAACCCTTGAGTAGAGCATTGATCATCATGTAATCTTCTAGAGTCGAACACATGAACTCCAATCATTTCCTATGGACAAGATCTACAAGTATATCTCAATGCAAACATTAGTCCATAAGGATTGTCATTAATTACCAAAACCACACATGGGGCAACACATGCACTTTCAATCTCCCCCATTTTGGTAATTGATGACAATCCCTTTTACGAGGGTTTATATAATGAATTAAGCAACCATGCAACACAAAGAGCAAGGATGCAAGAGCAAGAAAGGCAAATGCTTGAGAACGAAACTAAAGCATAAAACCAACAACTCTTAAACCCTCTAAACTTCTCCCCCATTGGCAACGATTGCCGAAATGGGTGAAAAGTAAGAAGGCCAATATAATAAGAGCTCCCCCATAAGATGTGCATTTCTCATAATGTGAGTGAAATCAAATACACATATTCAATGAAGAATAGATGGAGGGAGATCAAACTATATTGAGGATCCAAAGATTGTGAGAGAATATCAAAAAGAAAGATACTTCAACGAAAGAAGCAAGCAATCAAAAGGATCCGAAAAATGTTCTAAATATCAAGAGGGAACTCCGCAAGGTACGTGCACAAATAGAATTTGCATTTGAAAATAGTGTGCACAACATGGAATCCTCACTCCCTCTTAGATAAAATCGAACACAAGCACATGCAAGAGAATATAGATGACAAGTGAGGCAAAACAACTTGCAACAAATACAATTGTTTTGCAACATGAGCAAGGAGCGGCAAATAAAAGGATGGGTGTGAGATATAAAGACATTTTAGGAGACTAATACAAGGATGAGCAAAATCATCAACATAGTCTTTCAAAAAGTGTTGCACATAGTGCATATCATGTCTTTCACATACTCACACACTAACGGAGATATAGCAAATAGCTCCACAAGCTTATTAAGATTCAAAAGCATAACACATAAACAACAAAGCTTGTGCCTTTAATTTGAGACCACCAAAGATACAAAAGCAAAGGGGTGGTCACTAAAGAATTGGAATACCAAAAAGGATGTAACTTTCTTATGTGTATAAGTTTCTAAGTAGACACCAATCACGAAGATATAAGTCCACAAAAAAAACATGTACACACAAAATAGGTACAAAGGTAAAGGTCATGATATCCAAGAGGAAGTCATAAATACACCAATAAGATCTTTACTTAAAAGCATAGCACAAAGCTCAATTTTATCTTAAAGGGATATAGATGAACTTCCAACACATACTCATCATAGCATCAAAAACTATCCACAAAGGATAAAGGTGATAAAAGGGATGCTCCGAGTAAGATAACAAGTATCGCAAAGGGCAAATGATTTTGAAACACATCAATATTACATATGCGAGACATAGAGTAGAAAGTGCTAGATTAACATATTTGGGATTGGTGAATCATGAATATATTCCCCTTGATATGTAATCATTCCGGCTTACTCACATTTGCAATAAAGACGTATTGCAAGAATCAAAAGAATTGCAACCAAAGAGATTCATGTCATGAAACAACCTACACAAGGTTGAGAGCTAAAAAAAATATGCATGAGGTAGATACTTGTTACCGAGATAGCATTGGTTGATGTAGAAGATAAGAATTTACGATCATCCGAGCTTGGCTCCAATAAGCACATGGTGACAACACCTTCCTTGTAGATGAGGCAAGCTTCCAATGCATCTCCAAATGTACCTAAAACAAATTCAAGTACAAAATGGTACCCAAACTAATTGGGTCCAAAGTAGTTAGAGCAACTACAATACATAGGACAAACTCCACATAACTATGTGCATATAGATATGAAATTGAAATTCATGCACATCTTAGTCATTTAGGATTTGATGGAGTTTATCCTATATATTGGATCAACGAAAGTAAGCATGCCATAAGATATACATATAATAAATATGCATGCACATGACTTTCAAGAACCAAACAAGATATAATTTAGACAAAACACCAAGTAAAGCAACAAAGCACACACAAGTGCGACAAGAAAACAAAGTGTCCAAATTATATCAAATATCCAAATCAACACATGAGTGAAGATACCAATTTGAAAAGATACCAATGAAATCAAGATACCAAATGATGAAAATATCAACAAGGAATAAACCAAACCCTCTACACTTTTCATGATGGCACAAGTACCAAGACGAAAAAATGTTTGTCTTCCAAGGAGACACGTCATCGGGATCAAATATCAAATGAAGACAACTAATGTTGAAAAAGCCTATAGGATTGCTCCCCCAAGATGTGTGCATTATTTAAGATTTTGCATTTGAATACAAAATGCACACAAATGAGATCATCACTCTCCATATATATGTTGGAAATATGCCCTAGAGGCAATCATATTGATGATGATATTTTCACATGTTTATGAATATCTGACAAAGGAATAATTGTCATTCCGTCCCTTGAATAAACTATCATGATATTGGTTAATGAATACGTGATTCATTTGTGAAACCCATTATCTCTATGATGTTATTCTAAATAGGTTCCTAGTCAACAATCATATGAGGGAGGCATATGATTTAGTGACTAGCACATGTATTGATGGATGATCATGTTTCACGGATCATTGACATGGAGATGTCGATCAATAATGTGGACTCATGCTATGAACATGGAGTTGGACTGACCCACCATGAGACACTGTGAGAATATCTATTCTTTCATGTCATCAGCTGATCTCATACAATGTGTATGCTGATTCCTTAGACCTGAGATCTTCGCGTGAGCTTGGGATGTGTAAGGGCTTTACTTTGGGGCTATCCAACGCTACACCGTGAAAGGGTAGCTATAAAGGTAGTTTCGGTTTTGTCACGAAACATGCTGCAAGTCATGGTTGATCAAGATGGGATTTGCCCTCCGTCCAACGGAGAGATATATCTTGGCCACTCGAATGACCGGATCCAGAAAATGTATGGCCGTACTCTCGGTTAAGTGTTAACCGTGTTTCAGGGATTCTGTGTCATGGAAATCGAGAAAGATGATTGAGCTATTACAAGGATGACAAGTTCTCACCTTGAGCTTAATCAATATCGCACGGCAAAGGGAAGAGGTATATTATATTGTGGAAATGTTCGTCCGATATGATCTTTACGTGTATTTGGGAGTCGGCACGTCTTGCTAGAGGCCGCTACCGATTATTGGTCGAGTAGTGTACTCGCGCCATGTCCATCTATACGTGAACCTATAGGGTCACACACTTAAGGGGTATGGAACAGAGACTGAATACGATCCATATCTTAATGGGTTTATAGTGCTAATGGGCCTCTATTGTAGCAGCCCATTAGGAGGACTATATATAAGAGAGGAGTGGGCAGCACAAGGACAGACCAGTGCTAACCCTAGCCGCCGCACTCTCTCCACCAGATCGCGCCATCGGAGCTAGCACGCCGACCGCGGTGTTCCATCCCTGTACGTGTGGATACCGATAGAGGCGTCACACTTGGGGCACTTGGACGATCCGTTCATGGGATTCGCGAGGTGCTGTTCGTGGGATCGCAAGGAGAAGGAGTAATACGACTACACGGCATCGGCGCGCTACATCGACAGTCTTCCGCTGCACTGCGCGTCGAGAGGTAATTCGTGCTCCGTGATCGATTACTTGCAGGGGTTCCTTGGGATAATCGCGGTAGAAATTTTGATTTGTGCTAGCATAGCCTACCCCAATTCCCTACAGTGGTATCAGATCCTTCCTGTTTAATTCTCGATTGGGAGCAGCGGCACAAAGAGTTGAGCCGGCGGCGGATTTGATCCGCGGAGTGTGAGATGCGATCTGTTGTTTGCCCGGCTGTTCCGTTGGCTAATGAAACCTGTAGATGCGATCTACTGGTTCTTCCTGGATGTGGATTTGGTAGATGTGATCTACTGTTTTGTTCAGAGATCGGTCGATCTGTGCTATGTGCACGCGCGATGTGATCCTCTAGTTGATCCTCCGATGCTGGACTGGGCGAACGAGTGGATTTGATCCACTGTCCTGTTCCGAACGTGCGGCGGATGCGATCTGCCGATGGCTTATGGAGATGCACTGTGTCCATGCGCTTGTTTCCATGAAGGAGGGATCACTAATTCCCTGGTTTTCTTGGATCGTGCGCCTCAATGGTAGCATGATTGGGTTTTGTATTGTACAAGCCTGATCGGTCGGCCGGGTATTTGGTTATGTGGATTGATTCATACTGATGGATTGGTCTGCAGTTCAGAAGTATCCAGCTTGATGCTAAGTACCAAATGTGGATGTGATCTACTACTATACTTGCTTGTATGGTTCCGGCCGGATGACTATACGCATTCTGGTACGTACTGGAGATAGGCAGGTAGAAGGTCGGGATTTGTTCTTGGCCTGCTCTCATGGCGCAAGGCCGGCCGCGCGGCACATTGCTGTATTTTCAGAAGACATGTATGACATGTATTCAGAGAAAGGAACGAACCATAGGCATATACGATGGTCTCACTGGTACCATTGTCAGTTATGCATTAGATGGTTTTGCACTTGTTCGCTGGTTGGTAGATGTGATATACTGACGGACGTATATGATACGTGGTTAGCAACAAATGCACACTAGACACAATTGCCTGAAATTGTTCAGGCTAATAGCTTCTGGTTGAAAAAGATCGGTTCATCTGATGGATCAATTGATCTTAAGTATAGCTAATAAATTTGATTTATTGAGCAATCCGTTGATCAGGAATAATTAGATATGACCTGCTGGCAAGTGTGTTTCCGGCCGTACGACAGTACGCTAAGTTAATATTTTCATGAGATGAAAGTGGAGTTGTTTTTCTGGCTATCTAGCTGTACAACATCATGTGCTTGCTTCACCGTATGTTGATACGGATACTGCTTTAGGCAATGAATAATTGGATAGCTGGAATACAATATGCTGGTTCAGATTACTAGAAAAATGAGCTTGATTCCAGATTCTGTTTCATGGGATATTAATGTGTTTCACGCTTAATTTTTCGATTGTCCGAGATTTTTCATGTGATGGATTAATGCAACTAGTAGATGTGATCTACCTGTTCTATTCTTGGATCGATCCAGTGGTTCACTACTTCAGTTACTTTGATCCTGATGCTGCACTTTCGTGTGCCTAAGGTGACTGGGTCGATTTGTAGTGTACAGATCGGCTGGTCTCGGACGCGAGTTTTTGCATTGTTGATCGGTTCAATGATCAAGCTAATCTTGATCAGTAGAATTGTTCTACTGATTGTGTGCAGCAGTAGTTTAGACGTGGCTGTTAATGGTATTGAATAGAAAGGAGTTTCTATAACTCGGGTAAATGTTACTAGTTTAAATGGGCTGGTTATAAAGTGTTATAACACAGTAAGTAAATATATATATGTGTGTTGATTAATAAGATTAATCTTAGTTCCTCTCGTTTACTGCTAGTGAATTTGTTCACGTGTGCTTTTGTGATTGGACATGGTTATCGAAAATTGTTTTTGACTGCACTTCCCATGGGATAATATATGTTACCATTTCACGTCATTATCTTATAGAATATGATTCTACACAAAATTGTTTTGTGATTAATAATGTGTGTATGGTTATGTCCATTTGTGCACATATGATGTGCATTGAGTACGAGACAATGTAAAGTGTTATGTCATGTTATTCGTACTCGGATGCATCTGATGCGTGAAGATGGCAAGCAGAGAAAAATATGGCGACAAAGACGTCATTGCAAAGGTGCACAAATTTACAGTTAATTTGATTATCCGCAATTTGTTATTGTTCCTTTGCAAGTTCTACTTCTATTATTGTTATTGTTGCTTGCCATGCTCGTTACATAATAGAGTAGATTCCCTCAAAAATGTTAAGTTAAACATATGCCCTCCCAATCAAACCTTGCACCATCCCATGTCTTCTACATTTGATGGTGGGCCTATGATAGTAGGGTGCCATCATTTTTCGTTGACTAGATGGGTTTGTATCGGATATTTACGCGCATAAGGGTTGGTTAACTTATCAAGGTAATCTTAACGGTTAAGCGCCTTGGGGCATAAAGGTTGGGTCTTTAGACATAGAGATGTCACCCAGTAACAAGAGTCATATGATGATATGATTAGCAAGTGTTGCTTACCGATCTACCTTGTCTCCTAGCGGTGAAGCGTCCGGCTCACTAGAAGACTTGTTCGATGTGGATCTTGAATCACTAAATGTCGTATGAGGGATACGGAATTTAGTGGGAGTATCTTTTATCAAATAGTTTAGTGCAAGATACTTCTTCATAAACATACATCTCAGCTTTGCATGAATATTACTGTTGTAGATTTATTTTGATATGGCTACATTCAGTTTTATAGTTTTATGTGTGTTCGATTATTGTTGAACTATTAGTTGGCTGATACTATATTTGGAGAATTGTTCTCAAGTAGAAAGTAAATTAGAATTTATTTAAAGTGTACTTGTTCATTTAGCTGTGCCTTATTGCTACTCAAGAAATGCTTATGAAGCATCAAATTTCCTTGTTACTTGCATTCTCTTAATTGCCGCAAATTACTCTAAGCTTTGGAAGCAGGATGAGAATTTGCACGTCTACAATATGATTGTTAGACTAAAAGGCATATTTGAGAAATAAACAAAAGTCGAGATGTTTGACATCTTGGGGACATTGTTGATGCAAGATAGCGGAACAAAATTCGGTCGATCTCCATGTAATTAAATTGTTTAGTTATTTTGAGAATAAGGAAAATGTTTCCGTTTGTCAAGTGTTGACTAATGTTGGATTCCCTCATTTATCTTGATTGTCAAATGATTGTCGTGAATAAATAGTGGACCAAAGTGCATTAAATAGTGGACCAAAGTGCATTAGATGCATATGATAGATGAGTTGAGCATTAAGAATAGACATTGATCATGTGATGATTATGCCGAGACAAGTGCTTTAAAATGATAAGGTTAGGACTAAAGCATGTTTTAGGATATGATCCTGAGCATGAGGTTGTGTCCAATGATCCGATCGCTGTTCTAACTCATGACGATGAGTGGCACTTAGTCGTTCGCAGTTATTGAAGGAAAGAGGTGCATGAATTTCGAGGACTAGAAAGTGGGCAAGGGAAGTGTGACTTCATTGTCCGTGATGTTTGTTGTGAATATTCTCATTGTTGATCGTCTAACAAGCTCTTTAGTATTTGATACTTAATCGATTGCTTTGGGCAAATCGATACATGAGTTGGTTTTGACGAAAGGTTAAGCAGTGATCGAAGATGGTCTTCATAATAGCAATGCGGCAAAAGTTGCTGTGTTGGCTGTTTATATGCTGCAATTGTTGCTATTGTCAAATATGTGAATGGAACTAGATAAATGTTATTATGTTTCCACCCTCATCACATGCATAACTCATCTCGTTGGATGGAAAGTTATAAATTCTAAATAGAGAACAAAAGTTGTTTGATATTATGAATGATGTGTTGAGTGGGAGTACTCCATTGGCGAATGGACTACTCATCTTAATTTTGACAAAGTCATATATTTTCACAACATTAGTTAAAAGTATTGCAAGATAATTTATATTCTATGATTTGATTATAGACATATATATTTGAGCTATACACGGTTACCAAGTGAAGCAATGTGGAATTGTCCCACTATTGCTATATCCACCGAAGCATCCAAATGTTGGACCTTTCGGGTGGTATATATGATCAAACCTTGTAGGACATGGTTAGATCAATGGTAAACTTTTCTTGTCCGAAGTTTTCTTTTCTGTTGCACGGAAGAATGAGTTGTTCTAATGTAGAATTGGGTTCCGCTATATTACCATATGAAAGACACTATATATGATATAGATCAGGATGAATCCTAAGTTGTCCTTTCATGAGGTTTACATAGCGTTATTAAGAGGGCAAAATGTTTGCCGCTCTAAAATGACTTTCCAAGAGAAATTGTTTCTCGAAGAGAGTTAGTGGGAGCACGGTGCAACTCAAACTTGTTTGAGATGCACCTACTCAGAATGCGCAAGTTATGTACTCATCGTTTTATGACTTGTACATAAAGAAGCGTGATGGAGCCTAACTCAAGAAAATGGTTTTGAACCATTACACTCGTAATAGATTTATGCATGTCATTAAGGTTATGAACCTGGCTGATACAAGTAGTCGTGAAGTGTTTTCTTCAAGTTCAAATTGTTGAACAAAATGAAATCTTCTAGTCTATTGTGATGCTAAAATCTTTTGTGAGTGAACGTTATTGTTTGACATAGTCAAAATGTTTGACTTTGCCAATACAATAAGAAGTCTTGTTTTGCAACAAGATTAGTGGGAGTACACTCGTATTGATCATGCATGTGGAGACATGAAGATCAGGACAATATTCTAATAATTGAATCCTTATAATCTTTATAAGAAAAGAGTTTCTTAGTGTAGTAATGATTGTTGAAGTGTTCATCAATTAGTATGTCATCATGACTGTCATGATGAATACCAAAAGGGATATGTAATTTGTTATGCATGTCATGAACAAATATCAGTCAAATCTGAGTGAAAGTCACTCAGCTATGGTTTAAATCCTCGGGTGCTTTAGAAGCACAAAAGGATTGTTTCTAATGGTTAGTGGAGCTGTTCGTAAAGAGTTACGTTAATGCTCATTACCAAGTTCATAATCGTTCATATTAAGTTTTGAAAGAAGGTGAGCTGGAATTGTTCCATGCGAGAGGCCGAATTTCGTTGTATGCAATTTATGCACGGGCAACAAATGTTATTGCGCTGCCAGCAAAGCGTAAACCACAATCTAAGTGTTAGATGCGCAGATGAGTAAGTGTTACTCGATTCTTGTATAGTGATACATGATTGACTCTAGTGCAAGTGGGAGACTGTTGGAAATATGCCCTAGAGGCAATCATATTGATGATGATATTTTCACATGTTTATGAATATCTGACAAAGAATAATTGTCATTCCGTCCCTTGAATAAACTATCATGATATTGGTTAATGAATACGTGATTCATTTGTGAACCCCATTATCTCTATGATGTTATTCTAAATAGGTTCCTGGTCAACAATCATATGAGGGAGGCATATGATTTAGTGACTAGCACATGTATTGATGGATGATCATGTTTCACGGATCATTGACATGGAGATGTCGATCAATAATGTGGACTCATGCTATGAACATGGAGTTGGACTGACCCACCATGAGACACTGTGAGAATATCTATTCTTTCATGTCATCAGCTGATCTCATACAATGTGTATGCTGATTCCTTAGACCTGAGATCTTCGCGTGAGCTTGGGATGTGTAAGGGCTTTACTTTGGGGCTATCCAACGCTATACCGTGAAAGGGTAGCTATAAAGGTAGTTTCGGTTTTGTCACGAAACATGCTGCAAGTCATGGTTGATCAAGATGGGATTTGCCCTCCGTCCAACGGAGAGATATATCTTGGCCACTCGAATGACCGGATCCAGAAAATGTATGGCCGTACTCTCGGTTAAGTGTTAACCGTGTTTCAGGGATTCTGTGTCATGGAAATCGAGAAAGATGATTGAGCTATTACAAGGATGACAAGTTCTCACCTTGAGCTTAATCAATATCGCACGGCAAAGGGAAGAGGTATATTATATTGTGGAAAGGTTCGTCCGATATGATCTTTACGTGTATTTGGGAGTCGGCACGTCTTGCTAGAGGCCGCTACCGATTATTGGTCGAGTAGTGTACTCGCGCCATGTCCATCTATACGTGAACCTATAGGGTCACACACTTAAGGGGTATGGAACAGAGACTGGATACGATCCATATCTTAATGGGTTTATAGTGCTAATGGGCCTCTATTGTAGCAGCCCATTAGGAGGACTATATATAAGAGAGGAGTGGGCAGCACAAGGACAGACCAGTGCTAACCCTAGCCGCCGCACTCTCTCCACCAGATCGCGCCATCGGAGCTAGCACGCCGACCGCGGTGTTCCATCCCTGTACGTGTGGATACCGATAGAGGCGTCACACTTGGGGCGCTTGAACGATCCGTTCATGGGATTCGCGAGGTGCTGTTCGTGGGATCGCAAGGAGAAGGAGTAGTACGACTACACGGCATCGGCGCGCTACATCGACAGTCTTCCGCTGCACTGCGCGTCGAGAGGTAATTCATGCTCCGTGATCGATTACTTGAAGGGGTTCCTTGGGATAATCGCGGTAGAAATTTTGATTTGTGCTAGCATAGCCTACCCCGATTCCCTACAATTGCAAACACTAGTCATGTTCAAGAAAGGCAAGAAATTGCAATACCAATTTAAAGAACGGTGTTTTACTCAAAGTAGGATAGCTTCCCAAAGAATAGTGCATTATCAAGAAGTATGACTTTTGAATATCAATGCACAAGAATTGGTTCATTGCTTTTCCCAACTCAAGAAGCACAAAACAAATTTTAAGTAGAGCAATAAAGGATCCAAAAGATACAAGGAAGACAAATGAGAGTTAGATCAAAACAAATCCTTGGCAATCAAATAAGGCAATTCAAAGCAAGAGCCAAAGTGAATATGATCAATATATTTACCACAAATATGATTATCACTTGTCAAGACAAGTAATGTATGGAGATATTTCTCGGTGGTGGATTGCAAAGATATATTCAAGATCATATTCACAAAACATAAGCATATGGCAAAGGATAGGAATTAAAAGCCATGCTTAGATAGATAGATATTCTTGATAGCTTCAAAAATCACGCAAAATGCAAAGCAACTCCAAGGAGTAGCTTGAAGCAATTGGTTTCCCAAAGAGATATATGAGAACATATTTAGGGAAAGCCATATCAAGAAATTCCATCACAAACAAGATCCAACGGAGAGAGGCAAGAGCATTAAGCAAAAAGGAACTTGTTTGAGAAACATGCCACAAAGGAATAAGATAATGAGAATATCAATTCTAGGTGGCAAACCTCACATGTTCACATTTTCTAGGCTTGTAATATGCACATAGCTTATTACTCCCCCATAATGTGATAATCCATTTCTTTTAAAGCAAGAGGCAAACAAAACCAACTCGAGAAATTAATGGACATAATAGAATTTGAATTTCTCATGAGCATGACATACCACATAGAGAATAGATAAGATTGATATATCATCACTAAGTGGTATTCCTCATGTACACACATTTTTGGTTTGTGAAGTGCACGAAGCATATCACTCTCCAAAAATGGAATGGTCCATTAATCTCTCAAAAGAGAGCCAACAAGGTAATATATCAAATAAAAGCAATAAGGCTCAAACAAGTAAATGGTGTGCAAACCAACATACACATACTTGATTTCTCAAGATAAGTAAGTAGAGAGCACAACACATACAAACACTAGCAAGGTACAAAACCAAACACATGCAAGGGTGCAAGCAACTTTCAATGTATATATGATTTAAATAAAAGTTACCGCAAGGAGGAACATTGGATATGAGGTAGAACAATATAATCCAAATGACTTGGCTTGAGAGAATATAATTGATGAAGATCCCTTAATTCTTCATGATGTAGCCAAGTCTCCAATGACCTCCAACAACACCTATTGATCAAGTTTTAGCTTGTTGGTCCCCAACCAAGTTGGGTCCTAAGAGGTTAGTCACAATAGGCTTGGCAACCCAAATGGTTCTTTTCTTGACACCACTTTGAGTCCCAACATATTTGGCAAACACATTGCCAACCTTATCCTTCCGAAGAGAATAAACATCATCAATATAATGGGGTTGGATAAGGTACCATTTGTGCATGAAGAAGCAAGGTGACCCTTCTCACGGCATAGGTAGCAACATCGACTTCCTCCTCTCTTCTTGGTTGGAATCTTGACTTGAGGAGGGTAGCATGATTCTTCTTGGGAAGAGGTTGTTCTTCAACTTGAGGAACTTGAGGCTTCTTCCCTTGTTGCTTCTCACTAAGAGCCTTCTTCTTCAAAGGGCAAGATCTAACATGGTGCCCTTCAACTTTGCACTTGAAGCAAACAATCTTGGCCGAATCTTTAACTTGTTCTTGGCCCTTGTTCTTCTTGATAGACTTGGACTTGTTCTTGTTATTGGAGTTGAATCCAAGTCCACTCTTGTCATTGGGGCGTCTTTGAACACTCAACATATTGTCAAGTGTGGACTTCCCAACATGACGCTTTTCCAAGTCTTTCTTCAAAGAAGTGACTTGGGCCTTGAGCTCATTTAGTTCCTCTACATGGTTAGTATCAACAAAAACACTAGAGGAAGTAGAAGCTTCATTGTTAGAGCAACAAGGCAATGAAAGTAATTCATCACAAGATGTAGAAATATTGTGAGTGGATGAATCACTAGGACTAGCACATGGCAATAAAGCATTTTAGTAGAAGTTGTGCCTTTGTCCACATGAGGCTCAAGATGTTACCTTTGTAGAAATAGCCTCATGAGCTAACTTTAGCCTAGCATGGGATGCTAGAAGATCATCATTAGAGCTAGAAAGCTTTTCATGACTTTCTTCCAATTTCCCATACTTGCTAGATAGCAACTCAAGTTGAGCCCTTAGCTCAACATTCTCCTTCAAAATAGATGCTTCACAAGAAGTGGAGTTAGTAGCACAAGCATCATTAATATTAGAAATAGAAGGAGACAATTTGGCAAGCTTATCATTCTTAGATAGTTGAGTTTGGAGTTGATCATGAGACTTGATAAGGAGAGAGTGTTCACTTTCTAAAGCCTTGTGAGCTTTGTCAAGTCTCTCTATGTCCTCACTTAGTCTAGCATTGCCAACACCAAATTCAACTTTTTCCTTTTTAAGCACTTTAATTTAGCAAGGGCATGATCTCTTTCCTTAATGATTTTAGCAATAATAAGATCATTAGACTCATCAAGAGATTCAAGTCTCTCTTCAAGAGAAGACCTAAGTTCTTCTTCAAGAGAAGCTTTCAAGGAAGCTATAGTAATAGAGTCATCCCTCTCAATTTGACATTTCTCATCAAATTGACTTTCCAAATCCTCAATGAATTCCCTACTCTTAGTAACATAATCAATGATTTCACATAGAGGAGGGATAGCTTTACTACCTTTGGGGAGAGCACCAAGTACCATCTCACCCATCTTGGTTAAGGATTCAAAATCAAAACCTTCTTCATGAGAATCCTCATCCTCATCATCACAATTTGGATTTGAGGTGGGAGACACCTCGGAATCCTTAGCCATAAGGCAAACATGATTAAAGAATGAAGAATTACTTGAAGCACCATTTAGGTCCATGTCTTGTTCCAACAAATGTTGGGATTCCTCTACATTGTTAGTCACAAGTACTAGAGGATATGGAAGTATTGTTTTCATGGCAACAAGACATATGAAGCATATCATCATGAGATTTAGTTAAACAACTATTACATGATATGCAAGGACTATCAACTCTAGCATGTATGACATTTGGAGTGCTAGAAGAGTTTAAGTCCAAAGATAGAACATTGCAATGAGATAGAGAAGAAGTATAATCAATAGTAAGTTCACCATCACCAATGCAATTTCTATCACCACTCACCATATCATTACCTTGTGACAAATCACATGTTGGTGAAGTGGAAGTTGTGAACTCATCACGGCCGGAAGTGGAAGGAGAACAATCATCCTCAATAATTTTGGACACTTCATATATATCTTGAAGCTTGGTCCAAAGTTCATGAGCGTTCCGAAAAGGCATGATTGACGCAAGAACTACATCGCTCAAAACACATATAAGACCATTAGAAACTAGAGTCTCGAGATGAGAGTTTTCCTCATCCTCTAAAGATAATTCTTGAGAATCCTTTGGAGGAGAAAAACCCACATCCACAATCCTCTTAATATAATTTGGACCCATGGCCCTAAAAAGATTAAGCATGCGAATTTTCCAAACATCATAATTTGTGCCATCGAATATGAAAGTGGGATCGTGCACTAATTCCCTAAACGACATCTTTTACTCTCTAGGCGGTAAAGCCCAAAAAGAGAGCCCAGGCTCTGATACCAATTGAAAGGACAATGATGTCGCCTAGAGGGGGGGTGAATAGGCGATTAAAACTTTTCCGGTTTAGGCTTGCTAATTGCGGAATAAAACTAGGTGTTTAAATTAACAAGCCAACAACCTAAATAAACTAGGCTCACCTATGTGCACCAACAACTTATGCTAAGCAAGACAAGCAACAAGGTGATAGCAATAAGAATACTTCAAGCACGAAGGCTATCACAATGTAAAGTGCATAAGTAAAAAGCTCGGGTATAGAAATAACCGAAGCACGCGGAGACGAGGATGTATTCCCGAGTTCCTCCTTGAAAGGGAGTACGTCTCGTTGGAGAGGTGTGAACCGACACAACGGTTCAACAACCACAAAGGTTTCACCCTCTTCTCCGATGAACCGCACCACAAAGGTTTGGTTCACCTTCCACTATCGGTATTCCTTCGAGGCGGAATCCGGAGCCTTTCAACAACAATCCGGGGCACAACCCACAATGGGATTGGGGGCTCCCGAACGGCTTTCAACAACAATCCGAGGCACAACCCACAAAGGATTGGGGGCTCCCGAACGGCTTCAAGTGACCACACAAGGGTCCAACCACCACAAAGGCGTCTAGGGCCCAAGACCCAAGAGTAACAAGTTCACAAGATTTCAACTTCCACGAATCCTCGTGGAGAGCACACCGATGCACCAAATGCAAAAGGCAAGAGCACAAGTGCTCAAATCCTTCACTCTCAAATTCCAACAAAGCAACAAATGCTTATGGGGAATAAGAGAGGAAGAACAAATAGGAGATGCACCAAGAACTCCAAGATCAAGATCTACTAGGTTCCCCTCACTTAGAGGAGAGATGGATTGGTGGAAATGTAGATCTAGATCTCCTCTCACTTTCCCTCAAAGATATGCAAGAATCATGGGAGGGATTGAGAGGAAGGCAAGCTTTTCCAAGGTCAACAATGAAGGAGAGAGAGGGAAAAAACGTGCTCAAGTTATTGGGAAACATTGGGGAAGAAGGGCCCTTAAATAGGAGCCCGAAAAACTGCCCGTTGGGCTGTTTTTCCGCCCCGGGGCGGTACTACCGGGCTTGACCCGGTACTACCGGGTAGGGAGAACTACCGGGTCACTACCGGGATCCTACCGGGTTAGAAACCGCTCGAAACCAGTACCAAAATCGAGATCCGGTAGTAGATCCGGTAGTAGGGGCGGTACTACCGCGCGTGTAAAAACTGCAGAAAACACCGACACCAAAACATGCATAACTTGAGTTTCCGAACTCCGTTTTCGATGATCTTTGGCTTGTTGGAATCGTAACGAAGAGCTTTACAAGATCATGCAGAGGAACATCATAGTCCAACAATGGAGGATAAAACCAAATGGGGAAAGGTTAGACCTCTCGATAAAAGAACAACCGATAAAACCTCCAAACCAAAACCGCAATATGTTTCTCATCCGGACTCCATTTTCTATGATCTTGGACTTGTTAGAAGATACTCACAAGCTCTACAAGATTATGCATATACACATCATTGTCCATCATGTGAGGAGGAAACCACAAGTAGAGAGTTTGACCTCTCTTAGAAAAGATAAACCGGTAAAACCTCGAACATCAAAAACGCAATAAGATATTGATATGAAATCCGTTTTTGATGAATTAGAGCTTGGTATAGAGATGAACACAACTCTAAATTCTCACAAGAATAAAAGCCAAATAAGAACCAAGAAAGATGATATGCCAAGTATGCAAAGGTATGAGCTCTCCACAAAGATGCGATCAAGTTACTCACTTGAGAACCCCTCTTGATAGTACGCCGTCTATCCTAAAACCCGGTCTCCCACTAACAACATGAGACCGGTAAAATAGAAAACCTATCAAGATCATACCTTTGCCTTGCGCATTCCACTTGAGCTCGATGATGACGATCTTGACTCTCTCAAGTTGGAACACCTTTCTTGATTGTGCTTGCTAGCACATGCTTGATGAAGACTTCTCCAAATGCTCCCCCATACTCCTTATGGGAGGGCCTCGCAAAGCTCCTTCTTCATGTCTCCTTTGCAAGCTTCAATCAAATGTTATCTTTCGAGATGGATCATATTGAGCTTGCACTTCATCTTCTCTACACATGACCATTCTTCATATAAACCCTTGAGTAGAGCATTGATCATCATGTAATCTTCTAGAGTCCAACACATGAACTCCAATCATTTCCTATGGATAAGATCTACAAGTATATCTCAATGCAAACATTAGTCCATAAGGATTGTCATTAATTACCAAAACCACACATGGGGCAACACATGCACTTTCACTGGTCCATACCCGTGCACTGCCACGTGCATAATACAATGATAGAAAGTACGGAAATTGATGTAAAATTAAGAGCTCGTTGGTGAAGGCAGTGCAATATTTTTTCGCCAAAAAAGAAGGTAGTGCAATATTCAAAATTATTTAGGTTTAAAATTGAAAATTATTGTGTGCAAATAAAAAAATCAGAAAGTTGTTGGTGAAATAGAAAGCCGTGGAATTTTTCTCAGCCCAATAAGCTGTTTGGCTTTACACAAAAAGGACGCCTGCAACAGAATACTATCTATACGTTAGTTTCAGTTCACGTGGAACCGTGTTAGCTGGTTCAAAGGAAATATACATCAGAGTTCATATATATACCTGCTGCAAGTTGGCGTATGCGCGTTCTGTAAATCACATTGGGTATTTGCAGTAACCGTGCTTGCCGCACGGTGTATCTGCAATCGAGCGTCACCTTTTAACCTGCATGGTTTCGACCTGCAGTAGCGATATGGTACTATTCAAGCAGCGCAACACGTAGAGGGAGGGAATCGGCCGAGTGGGCTTTGCTTGCTTTTTCAGAGCGATGGGCCTTCTCTGTTGGCCCGTTAGCCGTCCGATCGACCTGCGGTCGCTGCTACAGTGCTACACCACGACTCAACCTACTGCTCGGAGCAGCAGCGGCAAAGCTTTTTTCATCAGTGCGTCTGTGCGTGCCACCGTGGATTTTTCTTTTTGCGAAACACAGTATAACGCAGACGCTCATATACACGCTCATACACTCATTCCTATGAATGCACACACGCACACCCTACCCCTATGAACACCTCCGAGAGATTGAGGCGGCGGATCAGGTCTTGAGATTGACGAAGTTAGCACAGGCGCCTCGCTGTTGACGGAAACATCGCCTCCCACTGAAGAATATTCCGCCTAAATGAGAAACACCAGCGTCAAACCTGGGGTTTGAACTCTGGTGAGCTAGGGGTACAACCACCCTCCTAACCATCTTGCCACAGACAAGTTCTCACCGTGGATTGAAAATGCAACTGACGCTTCCTCAAGCACGACACAACAAGCTAGGAGACGGATGGTGTTTCCCTAGTTTGACGGCGAGCAGACATGCACCTCGACTACTTTCTGAGGACGGCAGACCTACCAACAGAATGGGCCGTACGGTTTTTCCTGCCGGGCTGCTCGCGTTGGCAGCTCTAGAGGTCCCAAACCCTAGGAAAAAAGTGCACCCTCGGCAAGTCCCCTTGGCCGGTGCTACCACCGTGCCCGGCCGACGAAGGCGGACGGTGGGGTGGGCGCGCTCTGACGAGCTCTCTTCACACGGAGGTGGGGCGTCAAGTGGACGGTGCTGGAGGTGGTGGAAGCGGTGAAGCACGCGGTTGTGAGGAGCAGAGAGGAGATGACGGCTCTGCTCACGGCACAGGGTCGGCACGGTCCAGGAGGTGGTGGCAGCGCTTGGAGCTGACGACATGGGAGGAGCTGCGGCGGCAGCTCGAGCCTGATTTGGGCAAAGGGTGCTTCCAAGGCGCTCCTCTTTGTTGTTGCTGCTTGGACTCGGTCCGGGGATGCCGGTGCGGCAGTGGTGTTGTGCTTTGTTGGTCTCCGTTGAGGGCTCCGGGCCAGGCCGGTAGGGTGGGCCGGCCATGTCTAACCGTCTCAAACTTGGGGCGGGTCAGGGGACCCAGGCCCTCTTTTTCGATCTTTACTGCCCTCGTGCCAGATCTGGGGCCGCGGGTAGCCGTGGGAGGTGTGCTGGTGGTTGAGCTGGTCGTGGAGTCCTCTTTAGCGGTGTGCGAGCGGGCCAGAGACTCGAGTGTTGGCCGTTGACCTCAGCCTTGAGGGTGGTGTGGTGGCTGGCAAGAACGGTGGCTCGGGCGGCGCATGTCGATGTTTTGTGCCCCGTGTGGAAGGCGGAGCCGGAGAGAGTTTCAGGGGGGACCCTTGATTAAGGTCTTCTCGGGATGCGACAGCGACGTTAAAGCCGCCCCTTCTTCACTACAAGGAAACAACTAATAGCCGGCTTCTAATCACCGGCGGGCCACCTAAAACCCACGCCGGTGATCTGCTGGGACCAATTTCCGAAGCTAATTACCGGCGTGGGAATTTTCACACGCCGGTGAAAACCGAGAATCACTGGCGTGGCCTTCATGTAGCCACTCCGGTGATTTGTTGACCCAAAAAACTTGCCACGAGGAAAACAATTACCGGCGTGTAGTCAACAATCCAAGCAGGTAATGTACGATGTAATTACTGGCATGGGAAATATGTTAACACGCCGGTATTTATATATCCCAGAGAGACCATGTGGGCCCCGATAGAATCACTGGTGTGGGAAATATTTTACGTCGGTGATTGTTTACCACGAAATTTGTCGGCAACTTAAAACCGATGAATTTCATCTGATTCATCTCTCAAATTCTTACAAAAAAGAAAAATATCGAATCACCGGCGAGGACCAATACACGCCGGTGATTGCCTTCTAGATGTACCCCACTTAGCCAAAAATTTCCCATCCTAGCCATTTTCGCGCTTCTTTCTTTCTCGCTTCTATTTGGCGCCCGCGCCGCCGCCGCCGCCACCGGAACCACTCGTCCTCCCTCGACCAAGCGCTCGACGCCGCCCCCACGCCTCTGCCGGACGCCGCGCAACCTCCGTCCGCATCGACCTAAGCCTCAACACCACGCGGGCCGCCGCCTGAGCCCCCGCCGGAGCTATAGCCGGCCAGCCGCATCTGGCCCCGTGTACGCACCACGCCTCATCACCGACACGGGTCATCGCTGTGACTGCCGTCGGCGCGAGGTATGGCACCCCTCTCCCCTCCACCTCCGTGTCGCCCACGAGTTGTTTGTAGAAATGCCGAGACCAATTCTACATGTTTCGGAGTATGAACTAGGATTTTATTTGGTGATATATTTGGTTACCGTAGTTGGGGAGATAAATTTGGGTATATATGGAGATGAACTAAAATTGAGTTCTCATTTGTTTAGACGGATTAATACGTGGTTGAGGTCTATGGAATGTGTTGTCCGCGAGCATTTTCGCGTCTATTGTTGTTTCCTATGCAGGTATATGAGTGCCAATGTTTTGACGAAACTTTGACTCACGTCTGTTTCGTCGAATTTCTGACACTCAATATGTCCAATTTTTGCAAAGGTCATGCCGAATTTTTTGGCATGACTTAACACTTTAAGAGATTTATGTGCAATACAGATTTATCATCCAATTGCTCTAACAATTGTAGATGTCTGAAAACGACGACGGTTTCACTCCGTCGGGATGGATCCGCATGCCCACGGTATTTATAGACCCCGCATATGTGTCGCATGAAACTGAGCACCACACGGAAGATGAGGATGGGATCGACTCTGAGGCGAATGGTCCCAAAGATGCGCGTCACAAAGACGCGGCGGAGGATGAAGATGAGCGTTATGAACACGGCGGAGGATGAAGATGAGCGTCACGAAGACGCGGCGGAGGATGGATGTGGCACCCCGACCTGACTGCTATACAGTGATACTGTGTCTCCGGTTATCCGATACCAGCAGGCACACTATCAAAGCATAATAGAGAGATCAAGACTTGTGGAACAACTGGCACATCACAGACTCTATGACACAAAATCATATAGTTCAACTCTTATAATAGAGAAAGATAGCAAATGACAACCAGAGGTCACAGACCCAACATTACAACATGCGGAAGCGAAGTGTGTTGTTCTAAACAAAAAGAACCAAATTATGGCCTAAGAGGCCTGCAAATAAACATCCAGCGCCAGCTGTTCCGGGATGTCCCAAGCTACCACCTGGGAACCCCAGACTACTCGTCGACGTCCACAAAGAACCCACCCACGAGGTCGGTGAAGTCCTCTCCTAAAAATAAGCAAACGACGTTGAGTTCGACGAACTCGCAAGATTAGGAGCTAAATATATGCTCCATGATTGGCTTTCAAAGGTTTTATGGCTGTTTTGTATAAAGCTGATTTTATTTATAAAACACAACTCCATGGCATCGACTAATCAGATTATTTTGAAAAGGGGTAAGAAGAAACTCTTTTCTTGTATCACCTTTCTCATCATCAACCATCATCACCACTGTACCTGTTCATCAAAGGCACCTCCCCGAATCACCCTCGAGGAAGTCAACCTTGCATTCGTGAAGTAGTACCTCTAGTACTCAGTTTTTAATCATTCCGTTAAAGTTATTCTATGATCAGCGTCCATTCCCAAGTCGTCCATAACCGCGGACACGGCTTTTCGAAAAGATTTATCCCTGCAGGGGTGTACAAAGTGGAAGTCCCCGGAGTCCCGAGGGGCCCCAGCTCCTTCGCCACGCGTACCGCCAGACTCATTGCCAGACATTAGCTCTCTTCCGGGGAAAGCCGGCTGAGTGTGAAACGGCTACAACCTTTACCTTGCTTAAGACTATCCAAGGATCATCAGTGGCGGTAGGACGGGTTTGGTGTCTCCTCCAGTCACCCTGTCCCGCGGCCACTTATTTTCCTAACACCACCATCCTCATCCCAGTCTTGGCCACCATCTCAATGCACGCGCAAATGGAAAGCCAAACTAGAGGACCCTCGGCTAGCCCGCCACAAGTTAGTCGGTCGATGGGGGTTCCATATAGCCCACGCATGGTTGCACGCTCAACTTGGTTCAAGAGGTCCAGAACTCGCACCTAGGCGACGGGAACGAGACAACCCACCACATCCCATGTGGCCTCTCATCCCCACCTTTAAGCATTTTATTATCCATCACCACAGTTCCTCCACCATCAACATCACTGTCACAAGTCAACACCTGTTCCCAGCATGTACCACCCCTAGTACAACTAGGCATCTCACTAAGCATGGCTAAGCATTTGCATAGCATAGTAATTATATCAGGCCAACAATGCAAACCTAGGGTAATAGGAGGGGAGAACAGGTATTGGCATCGGAATCTTAATGCATTCTATAGGATACTCTAATCCAAGCAAATTGACATTTGGAACTGCATGCAATATTATAGTGGAGAAAATATATTTGCGGAAATTAGGATAAGATATACTCAGAGGGGGGATTACGCTTGCCTTGTTGAGCGGAGTAGTCAAACTGCTCGTCGGAGTAATGATGCTCAACTCCGAACTCGTGATCTACCGGAGAGCAAACAACACCGGAAAGCAAAAACAACAATCAACACATGGCAATTGTGCAATGCATACAACGATGATGATATGACATTTTAAATGCACCCTAGAAGCTTTAAACATGACCAACAAGTTAAATGGGTCCCCGTTATACTATTTGCATTATTTGGAATAACCCCATATTAAAACTTAGTGATTACACTTACTACTAGAGCACATTATTGTATTTGTGATCAATTATGCATGATGATGAAGATTTTGGATCACTCATGTTTTTCTGATCATTTTGATATAAGGGACACATTTTTCGGAGGTCCCGGTGAGAAGTTATTACTTTTATAAATTTTCCCTTTTTTAAAATTTATGATTTTAATATTACTAGAAGCACCATATTTCAAATGTGATCAAATATGCGTGTGATTTATTTTAAAGTTTTAATCACAATTTTCTGGGCATTTTAGTATATTACATGCATTTTTCGGATACACCGATAAAAATTATTATTTTTATACCTTTCCTTTTTGAAATGACCATTTGCTGATTCTATTAGCAACACTACAATCCTTATACCTTTAGAAATGAAGGGGGGTGGTGAGGGAACAACAACTTAAACATCAGTATTGAATTCCGGATGCCAGCCCAGAATTTTCCGAGTTGTGTACCGGGAGAAAATCAGTCCGGAAACATTTCCGGTTTGAATCCGGGTATAGACCGGGCTAACGACGTCGTGTCCAGTAGCGTTTGGGCTATTCCGGTATGGAAACCGGAATAAACCGGGTTCTCCACCGGAAACGTCAACGCGAAGCTGCTGAGCTACGGTGACGGCGACTTCCGCGGCGGTTCTGCACGGCTACGGCGGCTCGACGAGCCAGACGGGGAGGAAGAGGATGGAGGGTGTCCAGGCGGACCGCAGCTCACCCTGAGCTCGTAATGGGAGACGGCGAGGCTGGGGATGCAGCGACGGTGGCGAACTCATCCGCGACGACGGCGACCGGAGGCGGAAGGAGCGAGCGCGATTCCGGCGGCTCCGTGGGTCCCGGCATGCGTAACTCCGCGGAGAGGACGAAGACAACTCGGCGAAGCTCGTGGCGGGCTCGGCTCATCTCGGGGAAGCCTACCGCGGCGGCGCGAAGCTCGGCGGAGCTCGGCCGTGGGCGGAGAAGAGGATGACGGCGGCGGCGATTCGCAGCGCCTCGGCTCGATTCCTCTGGCGGAGAGGTCTACGGCGACGCGGCGGAGCGCTTGGTAGTCTCCGATTCGTGAGGGGTGCACTCCATCAACGGCGACAGGCGGCGGAGCTCGAGCGGCGGGCGGCCATGGTGGGGAGAAGAAAATGGGGAGCAAGGAGTCGGTGCGAGAGGAGGGAGTGGGAGCAGCACATGGTGGGGGCGCGCTTCACTGCTCTCCTCGCCTCAAGTGCATAGCAGCGAGCCAGGAGGGCGGCAGGCGACGCGTGGGTGCGACGCGAGCTGGAGCTCGGTCGCTACAGGGGGAGGGAGAAAGGAGATGAAGATTTTACACTTAGCCCCCTGGAAGTTTTGAGAACACCACGGATTGGTCCTTTTTAGCATTGTGTAGAAACTACAGCAGGTTTATTTGAATTGTTTGGGGCATTAAAACACCACCAAAAATTATGTGAATTTTTGGGGAGGCTCTTTATATTAATATGAAGTTCCCCTAATTTTCCCAGCTTATTTGAAATTCATTTGGTAGGAGAATAAAATAGGATTTGCTCACAGGCAATTTTGAGTTCCCTGCAATTATTTTATTTTACAATTCAAAATAGTTTGCAGATACTAAATTTGGAACCTTTGGAATTTCCTTGACAAATATAAGTTGTCAAAGTAATTTTGTTTTATAAATTAAGTGCCTTCCTTGATTTGAGATTTTGTTTAAACAAGTTTAGCATTTATTTTGTGGATGTTACCCAACCAACCAGTTGTTTAGCAATTTCAGATGAATGCCATGATGCAATGCAACACCAAAGCGAAAATTTTATTCGGGTTTTTAGGTTTCCGAACTTAGGGCTGTTACAACTCTACCCTCCTTACAGGAATCTCGTCCCGAGATTCTAAGAGTAGGAAAGAGGGAAAAGGGTTGCGAGGTACTACACGATCTTTTTGCTTCAGTTGGCTTCTTTCTTGAAGAGGTTGACCGAAAGCATCATGGAGATCTTCATCGGCCTCACTTTGAGTCCACTATCCACGTACACCATAGGAATAGAAGGAAACTTTTCCGGAAGGATGGATCTTGGTGAATCTACCATGATCAGGTACCTCCTAGTAGAATCCTAGGATGAGACTTCAAGCATCCCTTGGATTGACAGTTAATAGACACTTTCGTGTGACGGGAGATTGATACGGAGCTTCCAGTTGGTAGACAACTGTTTTCTCAAAAGATTCAGAATATGAACTTTGCACAAGGACTTAAGTTTCTGAACATGAAGGTTAAGCAAGATTCGGACAGATGAAGATGCGACTTCTACCAAACAGTTTGAGTGGAACTTTCCTCACGGAGGAGCAGTTCAGATCACCGGAGGAGATCTGGAAGATGGACCAAGGGAACTTTACAAATTTCGGGAACATTAGTATCGGGAGAAACTCCTTGATATTATAGACATCGAGGTCAAGCTTCTTGAGGATCACCAACTATCGTTTCTGATTGAGATTTAGATCTGGTCAGGTGTGTAGATAGTTCAGACTCCACATAAAGGAATAGGGAATCTTTGCAAAGCATACCAACGGGTTACAATTGCTAGGATCCCAAGATTTGGACTACAAGGTCAAACTCCAAAGGAGGAACGAGATTGCGGAACTCCAGTATTAGCAACTTCTCAGAAGACAGCTGCCCTACTTGAATTACTTACGGCAATACACCAACGAAGACAAAAGAAGTTCTCAAACTTCCTCTCTCTCTGGAACAATTCAATCAGTTGGCTTGGATGCAATGACGAGCATCCCCGAGGGATGGAGGTAACAACGCACCATCCCGAGAATATTTCACACGTGCATGATCGAGTTGAGATGATCTCGAGGAACCAGACAATTCACTCAGATCCACGGCGACATCTTTCAGCAATTGCACGTGAACCAGGGAAAGTCACTTCTAACTTCCAGAACCTTGCCTTGCGACGACACAAGGTTAGTTCTAACAAGTTTCCAATCAAACATGGAGGAAAAAGAATGTAGTGGATGGGCTCAACCACAAACTTAGCTAGATACTTCAAGACGGTAGACTCATATTTCACCAGGACGAGGCATAAGTATTGGTCAGACTAACACCTTTAGGTCGGTCGGTCGGTCTGAGTTTGATTTGACGATAGCCCAATTCAAATCAAAGATTTATAGGATAGCATATCCACAAAGGAAATACCACCTAGCTTCATCATTGACAGACTAGACATCCCTTTGAGAAGGAACTATATCGGATAGAGCTTTTGTCTTTTAACTCCCCAAGTTGTTTAAGCTCAACCAAAATAATTCTGGACATCCAGCACGATTTTCTTGGAGAAGGAGTTGTTCAGAGAACCAGCTTACTCATAAGCTGAACATCACGGTCAGGTGACAACCTGTCGATACTTCTGGAAAGACCTCCAGAATGTCACGATCCACATGTAGGATATCACGACATACCAACCAAGAATCTTCTTCATTTGCATTATTGACTAGAATATCTCGATCCACCCATAGGATATCACGACATACTGGGGATCTTGTGTTCAAGAGAGGATCATGCCTTTCGAGGCACGACAAGGTGGTCTTGGGAGCTTCGGCACGAACCTAGCTCTTTGACCGAGAGAGTGCATCAGAGCCAACTGACTTGGTAGCACTGTCAAACTCAGCTTATTGATTGGCTAACCAATCATGCTAAGGAGGGCAATGGATATCCCTGGATTTCCGCACAGTAAGAACTGCTAAGAATATCCGATAGCCACATCACTGCTCACGACTTATCCTTCTCGAGGAACAGGTCACTCGGAGAACGGAGAGTACAAAGTGTAAGAGCATCACTTCATCAAGAGGATCATGCTACTTAGCTCGATACCCTGATATCCAAGAGTGTGACACTCTAAGATGGAGCAGAACAAAAGCTAGACAAGGCCCTTATTCTACAGATTACAATACTTTGACCAGGTCCGGGAGATGGACAAGGTACTAGAGTTGTTTCTCCAAACAAGACGAAGGGGAGAACTCCTGACGGATCGAGAGAGTGACTGGCATCGGAACATACCAACGCACGATAGAACTTTACTGTCAACAGACAGACTAAGGTCGGAAAGCGGATCAGGGTAAGAAACATACTCAGGAGAAATCCTAAGATGTGGAGGATGCACCGGTTATTACTCAATTGTGATAACCATGCCCAAAAAGGAGAGATGCAGCAGAGTCAAACAAAACTGTAGTACGAGTGTTGTTGATTCGTAGCTCACCCATAAGGACGCCGGGGTCCTCTTCAGCTTCTTTAGCAGAGACGTGGTTTAGGCGACCACGCACCATAGGTCCAGCCTTGCCAGCTGGAGTGGCAGGGGCTCGTGCAGGTGTTCCCGTGACCGGTGCCTTCTGGGGGCACTCCCTGCAGTAGTGGCCAGCTTGGCCACAAGTGTAGCACTTGAATCTTGGTGGAGCAGGCAGCATAGGATGATACCCACTCCCGCCTACCCCAAGTGTCGAAGTAGTGGGGCAAGTGGTGGCATGCTGAGTAATCTTCTCATGGGCATCCTTTACTGCCTCCACTATGAACTCCATAGGACAGTTAGCCGGGACATGATCATTTCCTTCACATAGGTAGCAAGTGGCGCTAGCGGTTGGGCACTGGCCAAGTGGATGCGCGTTGAAACAGTGCGGGCAACTGCCGGGGCATTGACTCGCCTGATGTCCACCCATTCCGCACTGACTACATGTCTTTCCTTGTGGTAGTCCCCACTGGCTGGGGTACTTAAGGGGGCACTTCCAGGACGGATGTCCACGCTCCTTACAAGTGTCACACCTGCGCTTGTTTCTAGCTTTCTTGGGCAAATCTTTAGAGGTATGGGATTTCTGCTGAACAACGGGTGTCCAGTGGGTTCCGGGGGTGGCTTCGATTTGATGGCGCGGAGGACGTTGTGCCATTCTGTAGATTTGACAAGGACGTAGTTAGTATCCACCTTGATAGGGTTGGGACATTAGCATTAGCGTACTCCAGTACTCAGACTAGGGACGATAATGCTTTATGCAACAACGAACAAGGAACCAACAAGATGGGACTTGGGTCGAAGATCAGCATCATGCACCAGTAGCGTGAGATTCAAATGGCTAAGAAACCACGTGATTCAACCCACACTATCCGGCACAATCCGGGACCTTATGTTCAAGTCCTTGGGTTAAAACCCCAAAGAAAGAAGCAAATGATTAGATTCGGTAGAACAGCTGAGTTGATTTGGGATTGCAACGCAGCGGGAGCAACGGGACACAGAACACTAGAGGTTGAACCCCACCCACGTTTCTAATCATTTTGAAGTAACAGATGAGAAGTAAAACCTTTAAGTCAAATCGAGGTAAGATTGCTCCGAGATTAGAGGGTAACCAGATAAGGAGTAAAAAGAATCCTAAGATGGTTTTCACAACTCATTTTTAGGTTAAAAATATTTTCACAAACACTAGACTCAACATCGACCAGTAGAAGGGTTTCCTACAGGCAGTACTGCTCTGATACCAACTTGTGGCGCCCCGACCTGACTGCTATACAGTGATACTATGTCTCCGGTTATCCGATACCAGCAGGCACACTATCAAAGCATAATAGAGAGATCAAGACTTGTGGAACAACTGGCACATCACAGACTCTACGACACAAAATCATATAGTTCAACTCTTATAATAGAGAAAGATAGCAAATGACAACCAGAGGTCACAGACCCAACATTACAACATGCGGAAGCGAAGTGTGTTGTTCTAAACAACAAGAACCAAATTATGGCCTAAGAGGCCTGCAAATAAACATCCAGCGCCAGCTGTTCCGGGATGTCCCAAGCTACCACCTGGGAACCCCAGACTACTCGTCGACGTCCACAAAGAACCCACCCACGAGGTCGGTGAAGTCCTCTCCTAAAAATAAGCAAACGACGTTGAGTTCGATGAACTCGCAAGATTAGGAGCTAAATATATGCTCCATGATTGGCTTTCAAAGGTTTTATGGCTGTTTTGTATAAAGCTGATTTTATTTATAAAACACAACTCCATGGCATCGACTAATCAGATTATTTTGAAAAGGGGTAAGAAGTAACTCTTTTCTTGTATCACCTTTCTCATCATCAACCATCATCACCACTGTACCTGTTCATCAAAGGCATCTCCCGAATCACCCTCGAGGAAGTCAACCTTGCATTCGTGAAGTAGTACCTCTAGTACTCAGTTTTTAATCATTCCGTTAAAGTTATTCTATGATCAGCGTCCATTCCCAAGTCGTCCATAACCGCGGACACGGCTTTTCGAAAAGATTTATCCCTGCAGGGGTGTACAAAGTGGAAGTCCCCGGAGTCCCGAGGGGCCCCAGCTCCTTCGCCACGCGTACCGCCAGACTCATTGCCAGACATTAGCTCTCTTCCGGGGAAAGCCGGCTGAGTGTGAAACGGCTACAACCTTTACCTTGCTTAAGACTATCCAAGGATCATCAGTGGCGGTAGGACGGGTTTGGTGTCTCCTCCAGTCACCCTGTCCTGCGGCCACTTATTTTCCTAACACCACCATCCTCATCCCAGTCTTGGCCACCATCTCAACGCACGCGCAAATGGAAAGCCAAACTAGAGGACCCTCGGCTAGCCCGCCACAAGTTAGTCGGTCGATGGGGGTTCCATATAGCCCACGCATGGTTGCACGCTCAACTTGGTTCAAGAGGTCCAGAACTCGCACCTAGGCGACGGGAACGAGACAACCCACCACATCCCATGTGGCCTCTCATCCCCACCTTTAAGCATTTTATTATCCATCACCACAGTTCCTCCACCATCAACATCACTGTCACAAGTCAACACCTGTTCCCAGCATGTACCACCCCTAGTACAACTAGGCATCTCACTAAGCATGGCTAAGCATTTGCATAGCATAGTAATTATATCAGGCCAACAATGCAAACCTAGGGTAATAGGAGGGGAGAACAGGTATTGGCATCGGAATCTTAATGCATTCTATAGGATACTCTAATCCAAGCAAATTGACATTTGGAACTGCATGCAATATTATAGTGGAGAAAATATATTTGCGGAAATTAGGATAAGATATGCTCAGAGGGGGGATTACGCTTGCCTTGTTGAGCGGAGTAGTCAAACTGCTCGTCGGAGTAATGATGCTCAACTCCGAACTCGTGATCTACCGGAGAGCAAACAACATCGGAAAGCAAAAACAACAATCAACACATGGCAATTGTGCAATGCATACAACGATGATGATATGACATTTTAAATGCACCCTAGAAGCTTTAAACATGACCAACAAGTTAAATGGGGTCCCCGTTATACTATTTGCATTATTTGGAATAACCCCATATTAAAACTTAGTGATTACACTTACTACTAGAGCACATTATTGTATTTGTGATCAATTATGCATGATGATGAAGATTTTGGATCACTCATGTTTTTCTGATCATTTTGATATAAGGGACACATTTTTCGGAGGTCCCGGTGAGAAGTTATTACTTTTATAAATTTTCCCTTTTTTAAAATTTATGATTTTAATATTACTAGAAGCACCATATTTCAAATGTGATCAAATATGCGTGTGATTTATTTTAAAGTTTTAATCACAATTTTCTGGGCATTTTAGTATATTACATGCATTTTTCGGATACACCGATAAAAATTATTATTTTTATACCTTTCCTTTTTGAAATGACCATTTGCTGATTCTATTAGCAACACTACAATCCTTATACCTTTAGAAATGAAGGGGGTGGCGAGGGAACAACAACTTAAACATCAGTATTGAATTCCGGATGCCAGCCCGGAATTTTCCGAGTTGTGTACCGGGAGAAAATCAGTCCGGAAACATTTCCGGTTTGAATCTGGGTATAGACCGGGCTAACGACGTCGTGTCCAGTAGCGTTTGGGCTATTCCGGTATGGAAACCGGAATAAACCGGGTTCTCCACCGGAAACGTCAACGCGAAGCTGCTAAGCTACGGTGACGGCGACTTCCGCGGCGGTTCTGCACGGCTACGGCGGCTCGACGAGCCAGACGGGGAGGAAGAGGATGGAGGGTGTCCAGGCGGACCGTAGCTCACCCTGAGCTCGTAATGGGAGACGGCGAGGCTGGGGACGCAACGACGGTGGCGAACTCGTCCGCGACGACGGCGACCGGAGGCGGAAGGAGCGAGCGCGATTCCGGCGGCTCCGTGGGTCCTGGCATGCGTAACTCCGCGGAGAGGACGAGGACAACTCGGCGAAGCTCGTGGCGGGCTCGGCTCATCTCGGGGAAGCCTACCGCGGCGGCGCGAAGCTCGGCGGAGCTCGGCCGTGGGCGGAGAAGAGGATGACGGCGGCGGCGATTCGCAGCGCCTCGGCTCGATTCCTCTGGCGGAGAGGTCTACGGCGACGCGGCGGAGCGCTTGGTAGTCTCCGATTCGTGAGGGGCGCACTCCATCAATGGCGACAGGCGGCGGAGCTCGAGCGGCGGGCGGCCATGGTGGGGAGAAGAAAATGGGGAGCAAGGAGTCGGTGCGAGAGGAGGGAGTGGGAGCAGCACATGGTGGGGGCGCGCTTCACTGCTCTCCTCGCCTCAAGTGCATAGCAGCGAGCCAGGAGGGCGGCAGGCGATGCGCGGGTGCGACGCGAGCTGGAGCTCGGTCGCTACAGGGGGAGGGAGAAAGGAGATGAAGATTTTACACTTAGCCCCCTGGAAGTTTTGAGAACGCCACGGATTGGTCCTTTTTAGCATTGTGTAGAAACTACAGCAGGTTTATTTGAATTGTTTGGGGCATTAAAACACCACCAAAAATTATGTGAATTTTTGGGGAGGCTCTTTATATTAATATGAAGTTCCCCTAATTTTCCCAGCTTATTTGAAATTCATTTGGTAGGAGAATAAAATAGGATTTGCTCACAGGCAATTTTGAGTTCCCTGCAATTATTTTATTTTACAATTCAAAATAGTTTGCAGATACTAAATTTGGAACCTTTGGAATTTCCTTGACAAATATAAGTTGTCAAAGTAATTTTGTTTTATAAATTAAGTGCCTTCCTTGATTTGAGATTTTGTTTAAACAAGTTTAGCATTTATTTTGTGGATGTTACCCAACCAACCAGTTGTTTAGCAATTTCAGATGAATGCCATGATGCAATGCAACACCAAAGTGAAAATTTTATTCGGGTTTTTAGGTTTCCGAACTTAGGGCTGTTACAATGGAGATGAGGATGAGCCCATCACCAATGACTCGCAAAGTGCCGCCTCGAGGAAGACTACGAGCCGAAACACAATCAAGCCCAGAACCATAAAGGTCACACAACTAGACGTGTCTGGTGAGCCTTTAAGTCCGCTCAAAGCCCACTCTGAGTTCGGCAACACCATTGGATGCATCGTCCGAGAAGTCTGCAACCTAAACGACCGAACCATTAGGGAAAGGACAATTCTGCGGTGCGCGACCTTCTCCTCAAAAGGCTTCACCAAAGATTCTCCTTCCCGCGTCCGTACAACAACCTTGAGCAGACTAACAATCTGGTAAACGAGCATGCGCTATGCAAGTTTTTGAAGGGCTTGAGTGGTTGGAAGTATATGGCGAGAATTGACTTCCTTGAGAACGGAAAAGAATTTGATGTTGTACATGCAACATGGCCTTCCGTTAGTGCGGATGATTGGGAATTTTTCAAAGAGAATTTGAAAAACCCCAGAAGCAAGGCATTGTCTAAGTGGGGGAAGGAGCAGAGTAAGAAATGCATCGGTCAATATGGCCTTGGAACCCGTGGTTACGGGTGGTCGAAGAAGCAAAAGTGGATAAATGAGGACGCGGAAACGGAGAAGAACAAAGAGCCAAACCACTGGAAGACGTTCGAAGATGAGAAAGATCATGACTTCGTCCAGGGCAGGTTCATATTTAATAAAGAGACGGGTGTCTATGAAACTGATGACAAAACAAAGGAAGTCCAACGCTACTTGGTAATTGATTACTTCATCGATTATTTGCCATGTTTCCGCGACTTATCGACATTAATGCTTCAGGTCCTTCTTTCAGCTTGAAGAGTATGAGAACCCTGATCAAAGCTCCTAGGGCTCCACGGCCAGGTGGGACACGAAGCTTAACCGGTCGATTAACCAGGCCGACGGCAATGCTCCTGATAAACCACCGGCAGGTGGCCATGTGTACGGTGCCGGTCTTGGTAGATTGAATGCCTATTATCCTGCTGACAAAGAGGCAAGAAAGGGAAAGAGGAGAGCCGATAGAGAGAGCTACATCACACAAGCCAATCTCGTGGACTTGCAAGACCGTGCCAGAATTGTAGCTGAACAAGCAGCCGACGCGTGATGCGAATCCCAAAACAAAGTCTTGTTCGAGGCAATGAAGTCTTGGATGACTGCTGGCAGAAAGGAAGAATTTAGCTATGCGCAATTCGTCAATTTGATAAAGCCACCCGCCGCACCTTCCACACATAATAGCAGCCCGTCCTCTGTGGCTTTCAGTGGCAACGCGTCACCAAGGGCTCATATCGACGCCCTCACGGTAAGCATCTGGCTACTCAACAAATTAATTCTTCTTCCATGCGTGGATCTCTAGGTATTAAGTTGGTGACGCCAAACATGTGTTGCAGAAAGATCATCGATGCACTCTCCTCGCCTCGGTTGACGGTGAAAACAAAACCATTGCATACGGTTCCATCATTAACCCGCAAGCCACCATGCTACACAACAGGCCTTTGGACCCAAACAATTCTATTGTGGAAATGCTGTTTGTCGAGGCAGGTTGTGAGCTTGTATGTCCTCCCATTCAACCAGCTGACGGGAAGACCATATGGTACTAGGAGCTTGCACACAGCGAGAGAATTTTAGAGTGGTCGAAGGCGCAAATCCGGCCAGATGTTGTCCAACAAGAAGAAACACCCTCGCCCCCCGCGGCGCAACAACGAATGGGCAACACAACAGTTCCATCTCCTTTGGGTCAAATACCAGGAACATGCAGCACATCAGGTCCATCTCCTTTGGATCCTAACAATAACGTGCAGCCTGGCAAACAAGTATTGCAGGACAAGGAGTACGACCCGTGTGTGGCTTTTCTGAATGATCATGGCGATGCTGACATGATGTCGCAAAAGCACATCGATGACACGGAAATGCAGCATGATAATGAGATGATGGGACTCCTTAGCCCTCAACAGGAACGCACGCGTGCCAATAAGAGTCTTCTTTTCAACACGCCACCAGACGTCGAGGAGACCGAACATGGCACACAAAAAGGGACAGTCTTTAGTCCAGCCACAATCCAAAAGGCAGTGAAGGAAAGCTTACCTGGTAAACCTATACCACCTTGCCAGCCGGCCCCAGGAACAAAGAAAAGGCGACTACACCCTTCTAAAAAGAAACATCACGCGGATACACAACCGGGCCCCGCTCGGACTACCGCGAGATCTGGTGGAAAAACGTTGAGGTTATATCACATGGGTGAGCCTATGCTACCACAGGATCAGCTCGCGGTCGTGCCCCATGAAATCATTTATCTGCACCAACAAATCCTCAAATAGGAGAAGTGGCTTCTTTCCTTAAGGGAGAAAATCGCGCTCCCGGTCTTTGCGGTGAGGGTGCCTGACGAATTTGTGGACTGGGGTCATGAATTCCCCTCAGAAGTGTTCTTTGTGTCCTTTGAAGATGTCTTCAACATGCTCCACCTGCACCGGTTGTCTTTATCCTTTCTCCGCCTATGGGCGCTCCACTTAACCTCCGCTATCGTAGTCGACTATATCATGGACGTCGCGACTGTGGACCTCGAGATACTATACCAGGGCATCTTCAAGACCAAAACCGGCTGTACTAGAATGGCGAAATATCTGACAAAGTTCATGCTGCAGAATCAAGACAAGACAAACCTTCTCGTGCCCTACTGTCCATAGTAAGTCACTCGCCTACATTACTTTGCTTTGATTTTAAGATTTCCATTTCTTATCAAACTAAATATGATTGATATTTGGTGATATGTTTGCGCATCGATCACATGGTGCTCATCGTTCTCGAGCCAAAGCGTGGTACTTCTCTTTTTATGGATTCGGCCCTCCACAAGAAAATCAATTACGATAATATCAAGACCACTCTGGATCAGGCTCTCTTTGACTACAGCGCCAACGATGGCGTCATCGACCAAGGTCACATGAAGAAAAACAAGTATGGAATGATTTAATTTAAACACAATACCAATTTCAGGTGCCCGCAGCAAGCAGAAGATAGCAACATGGGGGGCTACTTCGTCCTCTATCAAATGTGGTCATACGTACGTGCGAAGCATATGATGGGCAGAGACAAGACCATCCTCACGTGGGCTGAAAGCTTGAAGAATGTCAAGGATGGAGATATGAGAGATAACTGGGCGCATATTCAGAATGAGCTTGCAGTAGTCCTCAACAAAGATGTCAACTCCATCAACGCCCGGTTCTATTGCCAACCACTACTCACTGACGACATCATCAACCGGCTAAAGGCACAGGGTGGCACGGGGATATTCACAATTGACGGCTTGCGCGACTTCAACACCATCAGCCAGTAGAGCGTTTCCAAAACTTGTCGCTGTCATAGCGGCTTGTCCTTTATGTACCTTCCGTGAACTTTACATTCCTTGGCAGAACTGTGTTATTTTGTATTCGTAAAAACATATTCAAGAGTCATCGTAGTAATAGCTAGCTAGCGGCTCAGACTTTCCTATTTAACTAGCTCTATATTAATTGTGATCGACTTTGAACTTTAGAGTTAAATATGTATTCATATTTATATGCGTGTATTATCGAATCTAGTCTCTACAAACGAATTGTCGAATATGATCTCTAAATACGAAATATCGAATATACAACATTTACGTAAATTATTTGTAAATTTAATTAAAAATAAATAAAAGGATTACTGGTGTGCCATACCACACCACGCGCGTTCATCACCAATACCTGATACCGGAAAAAGATGGATAACCGGCGTGCCTGCACTCGCCGGTGACCCGATAGAATAACCGGCATGGTCTCGCACTCGCCAGTGATCCGATAGAATTACCGGCGTGGCCTCGCACTCACCGGTGATCTCAAATAGCACTGGCGCAAGGTTACCGGCGTGGGCGTTTCTCGCCCGTGATCCCAAAAACGAATCGACGGTGATTAGCTGTTTCCTTGTAGTGCTTGAAGGTGTCGTAGCGGCTTCTTTTGGTCCTTCTACGCTCTGGATGAAAATCCAAAATCTTCGGACCGGGCGGTGGCAGCGCTTTGGCTTTGTTCTCTTCTTGAAGACGCCGTCTTGGAGTTCATGGCAAGTTGTTCACCGAAGGTGGTGTGGCGACGGATGCGGCTCTTGTGCGGTATTTCTTTGGTTAAGCTTGTAGCTTGTTCTACACCTCGACGTTCCTTTGCTCAAGGCTTCTCTGTTGAGCCTTCCGCAACCATATGGATAGTGGCGGTGATGATCCTGGTGGTGCTGCTTTTGATGGTGTAGTAGGTCTTGGCGATGTGCAGCATGTGTTGGCGTGCCTATGCTTTAGTTGACCTCCAGCCCGACACCTTTGTCCGGCCTGCTTGCACTAACTCTCTCTCGTCGGTTTTGCTCTCCTTTGGTGTTCGCGTGTAATCTTCTCGGTAGCCCTGTTTTTGTGTGTGTAGTGATTTGTTCTAAACAAAGTTAGTGCTATGTATATGTCTCGCCGCTCGTGGCATTATTGATTTAACGTCGGACCTATCGACATGTTATTAAAAGAACTAGTTTCTAGATGTTCAAGATCAATCCATCAGTATGTTTTACCACTGCCGCCATGCTACACATGGATGACAAGGTCGTGTTATGGCTGCAGGCGTACAAAATTCTCTAAATATCTCTGCATCAAAGTATTCATAATTTTTTTTCTCCGAATGGACTCTAAAACGACATATGATGTTATTTTTTAAAAGAATTTCTGCACCATGCCACTTGGGAGGTTATGGCGGCAAGCGGCGCGGCTTTGACCCACTATTTTCCTTATAAATGTCGAACATGTAATCGGCGTGTCCACAGCCCGGTTTTGGGCCTTAGGCCACCTTATCCTGGCCCTTGATTCGCCTCCAAACAGTGTTTTTTTTCACCGTCCTTTCTTTTACAGCCGTTGGATGGTGATTTTTTCTGTTTCCTACTCGCTGGGAGACACGGAAGGTCGATGACAAGTGGGGTCCGCGTCGAGGCGGGCCCACCTGCAGCACGTCGCCCGCGTCGCCGTTTCTTTTCCGATTTTACTGTCGCGTCGAGGACGCTCGCGTGCGGAGGGTAAACCCTAGCTGCCAATCCCCGCTCTCGTCCCGTGTCCTTCCTCCTCGCCCAATCCCTGCCCTCGCTCTCGTCCCGTGCCCTCCCTCCTTCGCTCCTCCACCTCTCACCTCGCCGCCTGCCACCACGCGTCGTGCTCTCGGAGGCTGGAGCAGCTGCTGGGACGCGCCCTCTCCTCCCCGAATCGCTCCTCCTCCTCCTGCCGGGGTAGCCAAGATGGGGCCGCCGGGGTAGCCAAGATGAGCCCGCCGCAGGTGAACTTGAATCCCTTTCTTGCCTCGCGTTTTTGCTCATGTTCTTGCGATTTATGCCTTCGATTTATGCCTTCTTTCTATTCGATTTACGCCGTCTTTGCTCGCCTTGTTCTGATCTTGTCTACCTTCCTCGCAGATCTAGGTGCCTCGGAGCGATTCTGGGGTACGTGCTCTCCGTTCACCTCCCATGCTCCAACATGTTTGATGAAATGCACCTCGGAGCGATTCTTGGGGCCTGCTGCTTCACCCGCGTTTTGCGTGTTTGATGAAATTCCTGCTGCTAACTCGTCCTTTTCCTAGGTTTCTCTGGCTGTTTACTGGATTTTCCTGCTCCTTCCCGGCCAGTGCTGCCCGTGATCTGCTGCTGCTCAACCGTGTGATGTTTCTTCTTCACCGTTCAAAGGTTTGTCTATCTCACTTGGGTGGTAGGCATGTTCGTTTCTTGCTGCATACTGCCGTGAAAAACATAAATAAGCCCCATGGCGGATGATAGATAGACGGATAAAATAACACATCATATGAGATAAGAACAACATATAATTGACTTTTGACTAAAACTATTTACTCCTTTTGACTTTGCAAATTAAGTTGGCGTTAGATGGGCGCAATACCAAGAGAATTATAACATTATTGGGGGAACCAGCTATTCCATACAGACAAACATGGTATCCAACTGGAGTTGCACTGCTTGATTAAACAAATATAAACATGTATTTGGATAATTCAGCAATTCCTATAAACAAGATAAGTTCGATGATATTTACCAACAATTTGGTGGTCGAATTTCAAGCAATGTAATATATGGTGAGGATCAGAAACTGAAGCTACACATTCTGTTTCACAATCAAGCAAAATTTTGTTCAAAGCTAAATACAAAATGGTGGTCGAATTTGAAGCAATGCAATATCTGGTGAGGATCAGAAACTGAAGCTGCATATTCTGTTTCACAATCGAGCAAAATTTTGTTCAAAGCTAAATAATAAGTAGCAACCAAACTGAATAATTGAAAGCACTCACCCCCATGGGTCATTTGATTGAGCAATATTTCAGTCAAGCAAGAACATGCAGCCAATAATTACACTCCTATAACCAATAATAAAACCCCTACGATTACATTAGCCTGAGTTTTCACAATAATACCACTTCTGTAACCAATTTCACAAACATGTCATGAAATGTTCCTTCTCCTTGCCTTATGTTTCTGTCGTTTACACAGGTCCAGCAGGTTCAGGGTGTCTATTGTGTCGGCTGCTCATCTCAAGGTTAGCTTCTTCGCCACAGAAAATATATTGTGCATATATATGTGATATGTGCCTACGTTTCTGCGTTGTATTGTACTCACGGCTCTTTTCTTCATACGGATTATGTCCGTGCGTTGTGTTTGATCGTTTTGCTACCATGTTGTACAGGATGTGTGTTGTTCTTTCCTGCGTCATCCCTGTTTTAGAGACTGTTGCAATTCGTTGTGCTTTGCCGGCGTTGGTTTACTTGTGCGAGGTGACCGAGGATGGTTCGGTTTTAGCTGGTGTAGAGCTTGAGCTTCCTTCGGAAGGCGCCGGTGCAGTGCCGCGCAGGGAGTTTTTTGGAGCAACGCTTGGCGTGGCTGCGCCGGTGCTTACGACCAGCCTGCTATGCAGGCGATAAGATTTTTGCAGGGAATCTATGGGTTCGTTCTCCGAGATTACAACTATGCGAGTATGAGGGCCTATAGGGAGACTATGCGTTCGGCTATTCTTGTTGCTGTGTGTGCTGCTAGGTACGCCGAAAGATTGGAGAGAGAGGCCTCTGTAGGACCTTTGGCCCAGGGGACATTAGACTGGAATTTATTATGCTCTTGCCTTGTGGCATCCATGACTGATGTGTAGTCTCTGTAACTATTTAGTGTATTCACTGTTGGTGTTATTTGTATAATGACTTCTGGGCTGTGGTGAAATGATAACCTGCTTTCTTTGCTTTACATGCCAACCATTATGTTGCTTTGGTTTGTGCAGCAGCTGCGTTTTGTTCTATGGCCTTTCTATGGCCCAGGCTTTTTGGTGGGCTTGCCTTTAAGAGCCCTGTGAGCTTTGCTCTACCATTTGTGGGTCTGAACGCGCTGCCACCCTGCTAATGCCCTTACTATTGCCCGGCCTTTAGAGAGGCCTGTGAGCTTTGGTTTTTTCTTGGGTTTTTTAAAAACATACTGGACAGGCTTGTGCTTCTTGTTTGCTGAGCTTTGTTACTGAAGCTTTTTTTTGTCAGGAAATGTCAGATTAGTTTTATACTAGGAAGTTAGTATTCTTATCTTATCTTTTTGTATGTTCTGCACTACCTACATGTTTGTTTCTTGATTGACTTTGAAAAACAATAACATACTGGATAGGCTTTGCTTTGCCCAGCCTTTAAAGAGGCCTGTGAGCTTTGGTTTCTTCTTGGGCTTTTAAAAAACATACTGGATAGGCTTGTGCTTCTTGTTTGCTGAGCTTTGTTACTGAAGCTTTTTTAGTCAGGTCATCTCAGATTACTTTTATACTAGAGAGTTGGTATTCTTATCTTTTCTTTTTCTATGTTCTACCTACATGTTTGTTTCTTAGTTGGCTTTGAAAAACAATATATTTATGATGTCTTGAGTATCTCTATGGTCTTCTTGGAATTTTACAAAACAGGCTTAATAGAATGGATAGGCTTCTCGTTGTAGGGTCTTTTCTTGTTTACTTGGTGGTTTTCAAAATTCCTCAGTTCTTCATCGTGCTATTGTCTTTCCTTTTATATGTTTAGATTTTTATTTTCTTGCTTGCCTTTGAATAGACTTATTTCTTTGCCTCAGGTGTTTCTGTGGCCCAGCCTTTTAGGGTGGGCAATGAACTTATCAGTGGTTCTTTAGGTTTGTTCAGTCTTTAAATTTGGTGATTCTTTAGATTGTTCAGTTTTTACTGTCCTGTGATGTAGGTATGTATGCCAGTGCTTTGGGTATGAGTTCTCTCATGCCAATATCCTAGAGTCAGCTCTATGGATAGTCCTCCTGCTGTCAGCCGCCGGCGCAGGGGCCTGGTGGGGTTCCTCTTGTGCGTTTGCCTCGTGCTCGTCCTTCTCGCTCTAAGAAACTGTGGAGTCATCAGGACGCCCTCCTGTTATCCCTCGTCAGCGCAAGGCGGCTGCTGTGGTGCCTCTTGTGCCTCCGTCTCCTGCTTCTCGCTCTAAGAAACCTGTAGTGTTACCGGGCCTCCTTCCTATGCCTCGCAGGGGGGTTCTAGGGTGCCTGTTGGAAGTCCATTCGCCTGTAAGAAACCTTTGCTGCCACCACCGCTGAACTTTGTTGGGTACATTGCTTCGGGTCTTCCAAAGAGAAAATGTATGACCCTACTGCTTTTCACTTTTGTGGTGTGCCGGTATTTTATATACTGTCTTATTGATGCGTTTGCTTGTCTGCTCTATTTGTTATTGCTGTAGACGATGGTTTCTTCCCTGTTTTTAGCTCGGAAGTAACAGCCATGAATCGGAAAAAACGCAAGATCATACATGATAGATGGTGTGGCCGTCTAGCAGGTGCTTCTTTAGTTCCGTTTAGTTCCTTTGCTTTTGTTTGTTTTCTTAGGCTTATCTTATGTTCGCAACGCCATTTGTGGTTTCGGTTACTGTTTTTCGTACAGATCACCTGTTTGCCTCTCCCTTAGAACCTTCATGGGTTGGTTTCACAGACGAGGAGGTTGATATTTTAAAAGGTAATAGAAGAGATAATTTGTTTGCGCTTCTCTCATCTTAGGAGCGTCTGTTCTCTTACATGTGAGTCTAAGAACAAACTTTTCTCTAGCTGGTTATATAGGAAGGTCTTTCTATGGAGGACCAGCTTATAGGTGCCTTCATTGTAAGTCAAGCTATTGGTGCGGTGAAAGGGTGCGGTCCAGTCTGCGGATCCGGAGGAGCGCTTTGTTTATAATCTTTGCTGCAAGGGTGGGAAAGTGTTCATTGATCCTTTCAAAGAACCTCCTCAGTTTCTTCTTGACCTCTTAAAATTTGATGGCCTCCCACAGGCCAAAGAATTCATTGCAAAAATTCGTCAGTATAACTGTCTATTTGCTTTTACTTCGATGGGGGCAACCATAGATCGATCGATAAATAATGGTGGTGGTCCAAACATTTTTAAAATCTCTGGCGCTATATGTCATCGGATAGGATCACTTTTGCCTCAGGAAGGAGATACTCCAAAATTCGCTGAGCTTTATTGTTTTCATGGTGGAGATGAAATTGACAATCGAATTCAGGCTTTGAGCAGGGAAGATAGAATTCTGGGGACATTAGATAGAGATATTGTTGATGGTCTGATGCTGATGCTAGACGCTCATAATTCTCTTGTAAAAAAATTTCGCATGGCTAAGGAGATTTTGCTTGAAAATGAATTTGCTGAAGTTTCTATTCGTTTAGTTGCTCCTGGCACAGATGATGGCCCGCAGTTTAGTCTTCCTTCTACAGATGAGCTTGCATGCTTAGTTGTTGGCGAGTTAACATTGGAGAAACCTTGTCGTGATATAATAATCCGTGGTAAGGGAACTCGTTTGCAGCGAATTTCATCATTACACCCTGCTTATATGGCTTTACAATACCCTCTACTCTTTCCGTTTGGTGAGCGTGGGTTTCAGCTTGGTGTGCCTTACAGGGCTGTAGATCCTTCGAACCCTAAAAAAGAAAGAACATGACAATGCAGGATTATTATTGTTTTTGTTCACACTATAAAGAAGGCCAGCATAATCCATATTTGTCTTGTGGTCTGTTGTCTGATCAAGCGATTGTAGATTCTCGTGTATGCATAGATGAGGCAAGATTAAATTTTATTTTGCTATCGAACAATGATTTGAGGGCTGAGAATTTGCAAGGACTTGTAGATGCGGTTGGAGCAGGCCGTATGGATGGAAGTTCAGTTGGTAGAAAAAATATATTGCCCTCTTCTTATACTGGTGGCCGCCGTTATATGATCGAAAATTTTCAAGATGCGGTGGCTATTTCCCGTGTTTATGGCTGTCCTGATCTTTTTTCTACATTCACGTGTAACCTAAGTGGCCTGAGATAATAGAGGCCCTTTCTGTTGAACCTGGACAAAAACCACACAATAGGGCTGATATTTCAGTTAGGGTCTACCATATGAAGCTTAACGAGTACCTTCGTGACATTAGATCTGGAAAGGCATACGGCAAGGTTGTTGCAGGTAATACAGCTTGCTGCTTCCTTTCTTTATAGAGTCCTATCTGCTCTTTGTTTTTTAACTTGGCTTCCCTTTCCCAGTGTTGCACACTGTGGAATTCCAGAAAAGGGGGTTGCCGCATGCGCATATACTTACTTGGCAGGACAAGGAGGAGCGGGCCGAGATTAGCCCTGCTTTGATTGATTCGTTCGTCTGTGCTGAAATACCTGACCCCTGCTAGATCCTCTTGGGTATGCCCTTGTTGCTGAGTTCATGATGCATGGACCATGTGGGGAGGAAAACCCTAAGTGTCCATGCATGAAAGATGGCTTGTGTTCAAAAAAATTCCCTAAAGAATTTCAGGAAGAAACATCCATTGATGAAAAGGGTTTCCCTGTCTATAGGCGTCCAGATAATGGCCGATTTATCTTCAAAAACAAAGTTAGGCTTGATAACAGGCATGTTGTACCCTATAACATGGCAATGCTGAAAAATATCAAGGTCATTTAAATGTTGAGTGGTGTAACAAAACACATGTCATAAAATATCTTTATAAGTATGTTACCAAGGGTCCTGACTATTCAAAGGCTCTCTTTGATAGGATTAGAAATTCTGATGATCCAAATGATGCAGGAATAGATGAAATTGAAGAGTATAGAGCATGCCGTTATGTGTGTTCCCATGATTCTTTCTGGAGATGTTATGGGTATGACATACACAGCAAAACACCTTCTGTAGAAAGGCTTGCTGTTCATTTGCTAAATAAACATGTTATTCGATTTCGTGCAAAGACCAAACTTGAGAATATTGTTAATGATCCCCTGCTAAAGAAAACCATGCTAACAGAATGGTTTGTTGCTAATAGAAATACGAAAGTGCCAGGTCCTTGACCTACTGTGATTTCCCACAAGATGGTCTTGGAATGCACAGGGTAAGAAGTGGAAGAAGAGAAAATGTAGAAAGAAGATTGGTAGAATTTACTACGTGCATCCTTCCACTGCTGAACTTTATTATCTTCGAATGCTGCTAATGATTGTGAAAGGCGCAGTCTTATGCTGATGTTAGGACTTATAGTGGTGTTGTGTATGAGACATTTAAAGATGCATGTGGTGCCAGGGGTTTACTTGGTGACGATAATGAGTGGTTTCAGGCATTTAACGAGGCTTTGAATTGGGGTATGGGAAACCAGCTGCGTCAGCTATTTGTTACTATGATTCTTTTTTGTGGAGTTATCGATGAAAATGGTTTTTTTGAAAAATACTGGAGTCATATGGCTGATGACATCCAGTATAGGATTTGTCATGATCGTCATGATCCTTTGTATCGTGTTCCTGATGATCAGCTCAGAAACTTGCTGTTAGATGACCTGGGTCTTGTGTTTGCTAAAAATGGTTCTAATATTCTGGATCATAACTTGCCTCGAAAGTCTGTGTACGATAGCAGTTCACGGGACAGCAACATGATTAGCGATGAGCTTTGTCAAGATTTTGGAGCACTTATTCAAACTGCTGAATGTATGCTGAAAAAACTTAACAAAGACCAGGAAAAAGCTTTTAAATCGATAATAGACCGTGTGAGGGAGGACAAACCTGGGCTATTTTTTGTTTCTGGACATGGTGGTACCGGAAAAACTTTCCTTTGGAATGCTCTTGTTGCTACCTTCGAGGGTTCAAAAGAATTGTTTTAACTGTCGCATCTTCGGGGGTTGCATCACTGCTTCTCCCTGGAGGTAGGACGGCACATTCTAGATTTAAAATTCCTATTGATCTGGATGATAACGGGGTATGTGATATTCGGAGGTCTACTATGCTAGCATCTTTGATTCAGTCAGCTTCTCTTATTATTTGGGATGAAGCTTTAATGACACATAGGAAATGTTTTGAGGCGCTTGATCGAAGCTTGCGTGATGTCTTATCTGATCGTAATCCTTCTCTAGCTGATGTTCCGTTCGGTGGTAAGATAGTCGTATTGGGTGGTGATCTTAGGCAAATTTTACCTGTTATTGAGGGGGGAACCCGATCTCAGGTTGTCAATTCTGCCATTACAAATTCTCCTCTGTGGAATCATGTGACGGTTCTTCACCTTACTATTAACATGCGTCTAGCAGTTGAGACTGAGGATCCTAATGTGCAGGCTGAGGCAAAGGCTTTTGATCAGTGGGTCCTAAGCATTGGCAATGGCACCGTTCCCGCTGTTGCAAGAGAGGGGGAGTCTGATCCTACTTGGATAAGCATTCCCAGCGAACATTTGGTTCACACCGATGGCCCCACAGTTCCAGCTATTGTCGATGCTGTTTATGTAGATTTCTTAAAGCATTTCTCTGATCCAAAGTATTTGAAAGAGAGGGCTATTTTAACACCGACGAATGATCAAGCTATTACCATCAATGATCATGTTCTTTCTCTGGTGCCTGGTGAGGAAAGGGAATACTTAAGTTACGACTCGACGGGGAGCTCATCGGATGGGCCTCGTAACATAGATATTTTTTATCCAGTTGAGGTTTTAAATACCATCAAAGTAAATAACTTTCCTTATCATAAACTGGTTCTTAAAAAAGGTGTGCCAATTATGCTCCTTAGGAACATAAGCCAGGCCTGGTTTATGTAATGGCACAAGGCTTATCGTTACTAGATTGGCTGAGAAGCTCATTGAGGCTGTTGTTATGACTGGTTCCAATATCGGAGATATAGTTTATATACCAAGGATATGCCTTACTACTAGAGATCCTAAATGGCCGTTTACTTTGCATCGTCGTCAGTTCCCCATTAGAGTTTCATATGCAATGACTATTAACAAAAGCCAGGGACAAACTCTTACATCCGTTGGTCTTTATCTGAAAACTCCTGTCTTCACCCATGGCCAGTTTTATGTCGCGGTGTCACGCGTCACCTCTAAAAAAGCACTTCATATATTGATTGAGAACGAAGATGGTACCTGTGGTTCTGAGACTAGAAATATTGTGTTCTCTGAATTTTCGAATCTCTTGTCGATAAGTAATGCTGGCGGCAGTTCTGATTATATAGCTATGTACATTATATACTTTTTATGTGCTGCAGACTTTTGAGCTATGTCGTTTGAGCTATGTGCTTTTGTTCTTTCAGCCTAAGTACATAGAGTAATATTAGCACTGTTCTTATTACCTGGCTATGTGTATACTTTTTATGTGCTGCAGGCTTTTGAGCTATGTCTTTTGAGCTATGTGCTTTTGTTCTTTCAGCCTAAGTACATAGAGTAATATTAGCACCTGTTCTTATTACCTGGCTATGTATACCCCGTCTTTTTTGGGCTGAAGCCTTTGGAGCTATGTCTTTTGGACTGTTACTTTTGGTGCATATTGCCTTCCTGCTATATGTTTTTGCTCTCCTGCGTTTGTTTATTAAATCTAGACGTTCTCATCTCTTCACAGGTATAAATCTATGTTTTTTCCTATGATTTCCTTTGCTTCAAACTAATTTCCTTCTGTATTGAGTTTAGCTACCCATTGTACTATTCTTGCTGTTTTAATCCTGCTTATCGTGTTTTTTTCCAGATGGCGTGCAGCAAGCTTTCTCAGATCAACAGTGACAGTGACCAGTGGACCATTGTGTCCTCGTTTCTCGGCTGTGGCATTTCCGTGGCGGAACTGATGAAGGTCCGATCAAGCATACTGACCTTGTCCTGCTTGATAGTGAGGTCAGCACTACAACTTACCACCGCACTACCCGCCTATTGTGTTATTATACCTAGGTTTGTTTACTTGTTTTCTGCTAAATCTAACGCAAGTGATTTTTCTTCAGGGAACACACATGTATGGTCAGATCCCTTCGACTAAAGGCACGGCAGATCGGATGAAAGGTCTGTTGGAGGAAGGAAAGGTGTACGTCATTAAGAAGTTCTTCTGCAATGAATCAAGGCCAACCTATAGGCCTGTGGAGAGCCCTTTCATGGTTCAGTTCACAAGATATACCACCGTTGAACCAAGGCCTGGAGTGGAAGAATCTTTTCCATTCTGCACATACAACCTAACTGCTTTCACCGATATTCCAAAGCCCAGCACTGATCGTTTCATCGGTAAGTTTTACATTCTGCTTTCGAGCCATTCTATTGAATGGTCCATTCTCACTCTGTCCATCTTAACTATGATCTATATAGCTAACTTTCGGCTTACGTGCTTGACTCGTGTTTTATCTGTTTTGTTTCAGATGTTATCGGCAAGATTACTATGGTCTCTGATGTCACGGCTGTTCAGTCCATGTACCAGACAACGGCCTCCGACACAAGGAAAATTGTGTTGACTGACCTGCTGTGGGTTATTCTGTTTCTTATGTTTGCTTTATTTCATGCTCAGTGTAAATGTCGCCGATTCACATTTCTTACCACTACTACGGATGTCTTATGCAGAGGCAATGAGCTTCAGATTATTCTCTGGGGTGACCGTGCCGTCCAATTTGATGGAGAGGCAGTTCGTGTGATGGGTGCTAAAGAGCCAGTAATTGTTATTTTCGTGGGACTGCTCCCTAAAATGGCTCGTGGTAATTGCTATGACTTTTCCTTCTTTATGGTCTTTCAATTACTACTGAGGTGCATTGTTATTCTTTGTTTGTTGACTGTACTGAAGTGCGTTTTGATACTATCTGCAAGCCTCGGGCACCTCTCATTTTATGATGTTGCTGTAGGTGTTAAAATTCTCAGTGGGAGTGCTGCCTGCCGTTGGTATGTCGATGAGGATATCCCTGACATTAATTCCTTCCGTGAAAGGTCTGTTCTAAATGACCATGCTGCGTTTGTCTTCTTTTTATGTTTACATTGAATACTTTCTGCTCACGTGTCATGTTTCTTTCTGCAGTATTGGAGGGCAGTTTATTCCTCTGGCTCCCTATGTGCCTACAGGACCAGATGCTCTTAGGTCTAGGGCACAGGAACAGCCAACTGATAAAACTGTAAAGGAGCTTGCTGATCTTGATCCTTTTGTTGACATGGTGAGTTCTTCCTGTTTCTTGGCTTCAGCACGTGATCCTTTGTAGACCAGCGCCTCATTCATATTGTCTTTTTATATTCTGCAGGACAAGCGGTTTTTCTGCACTGTCACTGTTGACAGGCTTGGCCTTGACCAGCGTTGGTGGTTCGCTTCATGTACCACGTGCCGCAAGTCCTCTAAACATAATGGCTTTCAGTATAGATGTTCAGATGATAGTTGCTCCTCTGTTGATGCGGATCCAACGTGAGCAGCTTTAGCTTTTTTTCCACTCTTATTTACCACTTACTACTACATGTGATATAGGCTTACTACTACCTGTGAGCTAAAACCTTGTTTTGTTCTTCATTTCCAGGTACTGTATTTCTATGTTTGCATCTGATGGTACGGCAGAGGCTGAATTTGTGATGTTTGACAAGGTCGCGACAGGTGCCGTGGGGAAACCATTGCTTGCTATACTTCGTCAGAAGTATCCTGCTATGCTACTGTGGATGAGATGGCTAACCTTGCTAGGCATGATGTCAATATTCCAGCGCAGATAACTCATCTCGTTGGCCAGAAGTACAAGCTTATGGTCTCCATATCCAAAAAATGGAAGCTCAAAAATGGTGAGGACTTGTCTTTCCAGGTCAACAGGATTGACGAGACCTACAAGCCTGAGTTGCCTCCCTCTGTGGATGCTGTTTCTTCTGGGTCTGCCAAGGATACATCAGTAACCAGTGTTTGTGGTGAAAAGCTCCCTGTCTTAGGACCGCTTATCTTGCCTGGATCAGCCACACCTTCTCCAACAGGTTCTGCGCTCGGTTCACCTGCAGCGCAGGTATAACCTACAGAATACATTCTTATCTGTTTGGTTGTTTCACGGATTTTGTACCCTCTCTTTCTAAATGCTCATTTTCCTTTCTTAGAGACACACGCCTGCTTCTGCTGGCAAGATCGCTCCTTCAACTCCATCTCCAGGGTACTGCATTCCGAAGTGTTATGAAAGTGTCTACCTCTTGTTTCTTTGCTTCATTCAATTTCTTATCGTCGTATTATTTATTGCAACAGCCCTATTGCCCCGAAGCGTGGCACAAGACGTTCTTTATTTGGTAAATCTCTCAAAGGAGAGACTGACGCTGTGCTAGAGGATGGTGCTTCTTCTGCCCAGGTTCTGGATGTGTCTTTTCCTATTTACTGCTCTCTCTCTTGATCCTCGCTGCTCTTGCTTTGACTTTATTTTCCGTTGCAAATCATGTAGGCTGCTGTGGAAACTGACGTCAGTGATACTTCCAAAACTGTCGAAGTGAAAGATACTGATGCCGTGCTCCCTGAACCCAAAAAGTCTATGGTTGATGATCCTCCCACAAACGTTGCAGAGAAAGATGCTGAGGCTCCGCCCCCTAAGATCAAGAGGTCCGGTTTAAGTCCATTTGCATGCTGTTTATTAGTTTGTTGTATGCGAGATAAGGGTATAAGAGTTTCGAGTCCACTGACTTTGCAGTACACATGCTAGCCTTACGGTTTTGTTTGTTGGAGATAGATTTCACATGTGGTTTTCTCATGTGTCAGGCCTCCGTCCGGTGGCAAGGTGTCTGAAACAGCTAAGAAGCAGAAGTAGTAGCTTGTCTGTGCTGGCTGCAGACATAGTTTGTAAATAAGGTTCGTGCTCGTTGCACTGTGTATGTTCTTTCTTCTTCTTGTAGGCATTACATTCCAGGATTCCATGTGCACTCAGATTTTACTATCTGCCTTTTCTCTTTTAGACAGTTCCTTTTGTTTCGTGGTAAATTGCATGGTTTCTTGTCTCTGGTGAAAATATGTTGAGCTGATTCTTTTCTTTTGTGTGATGACCAGGTTCTCTTCGGTACAGCCCTGTCTTCCTATATGGTTCTTGTTACGAGATTAGCTCACAAGAACCAGCTGAAGGGTTTTTAGATGGTTCTCTGCTGCTCGCTGCCTCGACGTCCGCTGGTCCTCAGCGTGTCTTCTCCGTATATCGTCGAGCCATCACGACAGCCTTATCGCCTTATGGAGCGACTTTTGCATCTGCATGGCCTGTGTACCGCTATCGGCGGGATGTGATGGCATTGCTGTTTGCCTCCAACTGCTGTTTGTTGTATCTTTAATGTTGCGGCATAGACCTCATGTGATTACTGCTTAAGTGCACATGTGGAGGGTATTTTGTGTAAGCGTGTACTTGTGCTGAAGCACGCTTTTGTAATTAGAAACTAATGACATAGAAAAAGAACCTGCTAGATGGAAACCAGTGCCAGTAGGGAAAAAGACCTACTAAATTAGTCTCAGCACAGTCCAGTGCTTCAGCTGTAAGCTGCATTTTATCTCTGTTTATATGCTATGGACTATTAGCCTCCCTTGGATCTATCTATTTCTGCATGTGTATCTGTGTTTGTCGTTAATGCTTTTGCTACACATTAGCTCCCTGCTTTGCTTGCTGCTTCTGCATGGTTCTTCATGATTACTGAAGGAGGGGTGTTTTAGTTAAGGAGAGTCCTCTGTTTTGCTGATCGGATGTGCATTCCAGTTCATCAGGTGTAGTTGTGCTTTCCCTGCTTTCCTTTGTTTCTATTTGCTATTTGTGGCTAGGTGCTGATAAATTGATTGCATCTGCAGACTCTGGTCATGGTGCAATGCTGGTGGAAGGAGAGGATGCTGCAGATCATTTCTTCATGTATCATTAACAAGATGGTATGGATGCACGGTTTGATTCAGCCTATCATATCTTGTACTGGAACAATGAGCATATTAAGGGTTTATGACCTGTTTGCTTCAGGGCCTCCATCAGAGCTCCACGCCTATCTACATTGAGAGCCGTCGCCAAGCCACAAGAGAAGTGCAGGTGGTGGCCGCTTGTTGATGACAGCGGCAACGGGTGGACAACCGCAGCCTCAGCTGATTGACGATGATCGCCACCTAGCCACTAGCAGCAGCTAATGCTATTTTCCTATATTCATGAATGATGGGTTAGTTCTTTGGACATGATATATAGCATATTAACTGTTGGTCATTTGTGTCTCTTAAATTGTGTCCAGTTGTAACTTTCTTTTATTACATAAATCATTAGGTTATAGTGCTCATAGTCATACCTTTGGTTCAGTTGCAGCTTCAGTCTTTTGCATCCCTTAGTAGGTGTTTTTTCTGTCCATTCACATGAGAATAAATAAGGCATGGCAATAAACTGTACATGTTCTCTGGAAGAGAAACTAGATTCACATTGAAGTTATGTTATTAGACATTAGTGCAGTTGTAAAATGCTCTCTTTACGCGAGATTATTTCGCTATAACTTCATATCAGACATATCTAGAGAAAAGAAAAATAAGTATTTGTTATAATATCAGCGATTTACATGTTTAATGAGAAGAAAGATTGCATGGGTTTGTATAATACTTCTCAAGTCTTTGAGCAGGTCATACCAACTGAGAGTAGAATAAAGCACTGCACTGCATTACCATAACTTGCTCTTGCTTATCAGAAATTACTGGAAGATGGAAGCTAATACCCATGCTGGTTCATTCGTATGAAATTACTGTAGTTTGACTACCTCAAAAGTCTGGAAATAGAGGAGAAGATCAACAAGATCAAGTGGTGCCAGACAGACAACAATGCACTCTTCCTACTGTCCACAAACGATAAAACAATCAAGTATTGGAAGGTAATCCAGGCGCCTTTGAAGTTTGAAGTTATCCTGTGCATGTCAATCTTTTCTTGCTATTTCATATGTAGTGGAAGTCTAGCCCTACCATGAATAAACTGTACATTTGCAGTAATGCAAATGTATTTCTTTCTCCCTGCTAAGCCCATATATATTTGCGGTGATTTATCAATAGTGGTAGGCTCATTTGTCCAGGCCCCTTATATGTGTCCAGTCCTTCCATTTTACTATCTGTTGGGCCTTTGTGACCACAAATGAAGTAGACATTCTTCTATCTGATCATCTTGTGAAAACCATGAAGTTACACTTTTGAATAGTGGTCTTTTATCAAGTTTCATCTGTATTAACTTATTGCTGTACTTTCCTTGCAGGTGCAAGAGAAAAAATAAAACAAGTTTCACTTATGACTTTAGACACTTCTCAAACTGTAGGGAATGGTGTTACAAGTACTTCTGAACCTCCTCTTCCAAACGGTGGATGCTCAGAAAAGTCCGATGGACTCAATAGTGGTCTCTTATTTCCACCTGGAGGTTACCCATCACTCCGTTTACCTGTGGTAATTGTACCCACACACTGTCAATATGCTATTTGTATGATCAGCTCTATTGCATGAAGCCGACATTGCATATTTTTTATCAAACTATTTATCGAGCCCAACTGATTTTGCTTCATTTGGAGTATGAAGTATTTTGAGCACTACCCATTTCCTTATTGGATTTCAAATGGCTAAAGCTGGTCATTCTATAGTGTTTTTGGTTTGTCATGTTGCTGTCATGGTCATTCAGCCCATTCGGTTATTGGATATGTGGCAAATGCTCTGTGCATAGTTTATTTTGTTTACCCTTGGTTGCCAATATTGTAATTCCACAATTTATGATTTATTTGGGTATGCACAAGCATTTTTTACTGCACAGACTCGGCAATGCTTCTGAACCTGCTATTTTGATGTTCATGACTGGTTGTCGAACCTAAAAGCGTTATACTTATTGGTTTAAAAGTGGTAGTCGAATCTAGAAGCTTTCATATCCTTTCCAGATTACTTTCTATTGCTCAACTTTTATCTTGCGCTTTCGGCGTCTGTACAAAACTGATCTAAGAGGCACTGTGTTACTAGCTTGCGATATAGGTTCAGACACCATTCATGTTTTTGGTTTCCTTTGTCATTGATGCCCGCACATACAAAATGAAGGCACATGTAGCTCGTCACACCCCAAGCCTATGCGCTCTCTGCTCGCTTTCATGTGATCTTCCTCTTCTGAAGAGTGACCTGAATGTATTTATTCGAAGACTTGCTCTATTTATCCCTTTTAGAGTAATTTTGTGTTTCCGCCAAACATTAGGATTTGCTATTCAACTGTGTCTTCGAGTTTAGAACATCTTTTAACATCTTTTTTATTCCATCGTTTGGCACTCTTTAGGAATAATTTTGTAAATCAGGAAATAAACTTGCTTTCATATCCGTTAAGTCACTATTTGTTTCAGTGCTTTCTTGTGTTTTACTGCCGCCCGACAGTAGCTGGATGCAATGTTTGTGGTGGCCTGCCATCTAAGTATTTTTTTCTATGATTCTAAAGAGCAAACAATTGTGTTTCTCCCTACTTTGCCATCAATAAGTCCCTTGTTTCTTTCTACTCTTGCTATTTTGGTGATCAACAGTAGCGATCAGTGACAATCTTCTGGCACTGTCTACAAATAACATATTCAGGTATGGCTCTGGCAAGTCACTCACCATGGCTTGCCATTTTTCTGAACTGAACTTTCTTGTAATATTCTGTGACACTACTAAATATTTGTTTATGTAGTTCTAAAGTTTGGAGAAGCGCATCAGCCATCTACACTTTACGCTTCATATATGGTTTCCATGTTTCACAGATAGTGGCATGACGTTGTATGGACTGATTTTGTGTATATGTGTCTGCGGTCTGCATTGGCGACCACCACCAGTTGTTGTGAACTGAACCTCCCTTTATGATCATGCATTATTGCATTTCGTTTTCAACATAGGCAGCTATAGCTAATTCAATGGCACCAAGGCTTGCAAAATGTGTTTCTTGTATGCGAGTAATTCAGAGAAGACCTGACGGATAAGGCCTTAGCTAGGCAGATGTATGTCCGATGCATGCAAAGTTCGTCAATTCTTTGAACACCCAGTGGGTGTCATATTATGTATATATATATACCCTTTTTTTTTCTTTACTAATGGCCATATCAACTTGTAATATTATCATTGTATATACTCACTCTGATCCAAAAAAAAAGTCGTGGTCTATACTTATAAGTTGTACGTGATTGGCTTCTGGCAACGCTTTGTAGAGATGTTTGTAAGGGTGGAAGCATTCCCTGAATCAGCTGCCTTGACTAGCAAATCTCAAAAAAAAAAAAAACTGTCTTCACTAGCAGTTTACGATTCATTCTCATTTCCCATTATTTACCAGCTCACTCAAATTCACTGAGCACTTGGTTTATTGCTGGAATGGGTGACATTTTAATGTAGCTGTCAAGTTCTTTTCGTGTACAACTTTATCTCCTGATTGGAAAAGAAAAGATGCGTGATCATCTGTAAGCAAATAACACTTGGAGTCTCGGACCTACTTAAGGCAGTTCTCATGGGAGTAACTTCTCAATAGTTTTTGTAGATGACCAACAAACCTTTTATAGCCAGTGTTGATACTCAATTTACACACAAAGTGCGTTAGGCATTAGGCATACATATTTCCACGAAAGATAAACAAGGTATATACAGTGTGTGTGCTTTTAACCAAGGAAAGTAATGGTAAACACAATCCTTGGTTGATTTATGTGATGATCAACGTGCTATTGAAGAGGATCTCTCTCCCCCTCTGCTCACATTAAGACTTGACATCGCCCTCGCCGCCCCTTCTCCTTCTTTGCTCCCGTGGCCTCGCCATCCTGAGTGTGTATGGAGTAGGAGGTAGGCTCCCCGCCATACATAGTGGAAGTAGGGTTAGGCTTCGGTTGGTTGCCCTGGTGGCAGTGTGGCATCTTGTCGTCAACGTCTTGCTCGTGGTTGCTGGCGCACGACGGTGCAAGCTGTCGGGTATGTCTCCTGCTTCGCCTCCGTTGAGGTGACTCGTGAAGGTGGCAGTTTTTTTTACCATCATTTTTGAAAGATTGAATCAACCTTCTTACAATGACTCGACATATAACCAAAATCTAATACTTATGGCTGCAGTACAGTCGAGTACTCAACATTTGCATCAGGGCACAACGAGTCATCTACTGCTTATTTTTCTATCGCTTAACAAGGATAACAGTCAGCCTCAAGATGACGCGTCATTATCTATCGCTTATTTTTCGTCTTCGTATAAGTTATGTTCTTGAAACGGGTCTCACTTTCATAAGTTAAGCAAATTATTTCATCACATTATATTTTTAATGATAAAAAGTATACAAACACAAGGTCTAAAACATATAAAACTTAAGGTGACCGTACAATGTCACTTTCGGCATCCACTTGCTATGGAATGATTAATATTAGCAATGGAATGCATTGATACAGAGTTTGATCATTAACTACAATACAAAGGCGATAGTCAGTGCGAGCAAAGGCGTCGAGGTCAGACTGCCTGCAGGGTAAGAAAATAATAACACAATAGGCAAGACAAGAAAGGCAAAGCACAATACGAATTGTAGAAAAGTGCGTCCGTGGAAAGAATGTGAATCATAAGAAGGAGCGTGGGTGGAAGAATTTCACGGTAGGCACAAGGAAAAGAGCCACTGAAACCCTAACGAGTAACCTCCATAGTTTCAAGAGATATCAATAATAGCGGCACAAGAGTGGCATAGAGCTAAAACAAAGACAACAATATAATACAAAACATATAAAACTTGAAGCCACAGCACAGAAAAATCGTCAGTTCGCAAGAGCAAGTGGCCCATATAAAGAAAATTATGTCGTTGTATTACAAATGCACTGTGCCGCCAAGATGACGCTCCTTGTGTATTTGAGTAATCCAACCATGTAAATGTGGACGGGTCATCTATTAAGTAATCCAACCATGTAATCACACCTATATAAGTTCTGGACATTGGATTCAATATTCCATTTGATATGAGCTAATTTATTTATAACCGCCTTTGTTAGCAATCAATAGAGTATATTTTATAGCTTTCTATTTTGGTTTACTATTTACAGTTTTTTTCTTAGATAAGTTTCTTCCTAAGTGGCTGATAGTCATTATCTTATTTTCCTTTTGGGTAACATTCCCTTAATATTTTCGTCTCTTATATTAATTTACATATAAGGATTTTGAATACTGCTATCATGTGACATAACTTTGAACTCGAGCGCCATCGAAGACAAAGTATTTTTTAGCACAATTTTTATAATATTTTCCCAGCCTTCTTATGAAAAGCTCAACACATCTAATCATAGAGCCACAGAAAATCTAATGAGTTCCTTCAATGCACAAGACATATGAAACTTAAGGCTACATTACCTTTAAAATCAGTAACAATTATACTAATAATCTGAAGGCATGCTGATTATCAATTATGTATACTCAACATTACAAAATTAATGATAATTATGAATTCTGTATAGTCAAAATTAGGAGTTTCATACATAAAACGAACAAATTTGATTTCATACTTCTCCAAATATATACAACTTAAGGCTACAAATTTGATTTCATATATATAGAAATATTTAATAAGCCCTGGATTTTATAGAGCATCGTGTTGTATACAGGTTCAAATATAGATCAATACACACATGAATTTCAAACACTGACAACAATATACACAGAAATTTTAAAAACTTAAGGCTACCATACAGTCTTGATTCCGGCACCTGCGCCAGTGGGCGCAACCGGTCATCTAGTCCGAAGTAATCAACCACCACTTCCACCACATAGTCCGAGCTTCCTTTTGCTAGTGCCTAGTGGAAATTGTGGGCGTAGGTCCATTCCACATCGGGTATATGACCAAGTGATTGAGATATTTTCGTGCACTACGACTGGCGCACTGGTAGATTTCACCATATTTTGACATTTTGCAACTTTGGACGAGTGTGATGGCATCTTGGACCATAGTGAGATAGTACAACGGAAAGTCATTTGTGCTCCCTTCGTTCTAAAATATTTTTGAATTTTTTAAAACACAATGACCATAGGAGCTCGGAGTAAGAAATCTACACTCGATAGTACAAGCCCATGCTTTCGTCGATGTGGACCTTGGAGCGAGATGGTTAATTGCCACTTGCGGACTTGCCACGCACTTTGGCATGAATTTCCGGGAAGAGATATGCATCGTCCTACAAGAGTGGACTTCGCCACCGAAGATATTCCACACCGAAGTCCAACTACGCTGTAGCATGCCATCATTTTTTCTTTCTTAATGACATGACATGTCATGCAAGTACATAGTCATTATCAATGGATCCACCGTGATATGCAAGCTAGAAGTAGAGCAGGCTCTAGGGAAGAGTAGGTTTGGAATAGGCAGGCTGCGTTGCAGCAAGGCGTTGTAACTTAAAACGTTGTACCGCTATTCTTCTTTCTTAGAGCATCTCTAGCAGTCTCTTCAAAACGTGGACCCTCAAAACAGTTTTGAGGGTCGCGGAACCCGTGTTTTTTGGCTCGAAACGAGGCGCGACGGAGCAGAAACCGTAAAGCCGAAACTCAAAACAGAATATCATATGTATATGCAAAACATGAAGTAGGCATGAATATCATTTGTATGTCAAATTGTTCACAAATTCGACATTAATTTAGCAGATAATATAGTTTCTTGAATCTAAAGACGGCAATTAACATAGTTTCCAATCCGTATGACCAAAAAATTGCATCTAAAAGCCCATCCGCATCATCGAAAGACCCTACACCAAGACATCACCATCACCACCACCACCGCCAGCTGCATCACCACCACCACCGCCGGCTGCCACAGCAGCACCACCACCGCCGGCACCACCACCACCATTGCCCGCTGCGTCAACACCACCACCACCGCCGGCACCACCACCACCACCGCTAGCTTTTAGCATCGCTTGTTTCCTTCGATGCAATATCTCCTTCCTTACAGATATCATGCCACTCCAAGGTGTCTTCATCCATTTCATTTCAGTTCATCATCATGATCTTGTTCTCCTCGGCTAGGAGCTTGGCCACGGATTTGTTCTCCTCCGCCAAGGCTCTTCTATCCTCAATCTCGGCCTTGCGCTTCCCTTCTTCACGGAGTAGTTCCACTTTTCTTTTTTCTCTTGATCTTTCTTCTCGGCCAATTGATGCTTTGCCTCCAATGTCTTGGCCACCATGGTCTCATTGGATTTCACCATTTCGTCAAACTTCTCTCTCAAGCTTTGTGCCTCAACTTGCTTCTTCACCCTTTCCTTGGCTTTTTTGTTGCCTTCGGGCTTGTTCTTGTTCCTCCCTCCTTGATCATCATCGGAGTTATCCTCAATACGTACTTCCCCTCTTTTTGGCTCTTGGTCCCTCAACTTCCATTTCTCGCTAAATTGGAGAATCTTCCAACAATGATCAAGGAAAAATGGCTTGTTCTTGGATGCGGCCATGTCCTTGAACCTTTCTCTTGCAATGCGCTCCTACAATGGTTATATGTACCAATGGTGAACAATAGCAATGGTTATATATACCAATGGTGAACAATGGTAGAATTTAACTCACTTGGATGCGGGCATTCATCACTTGTTGCAAACATCCACTCCACCAGGAACATGTTGTTTTGATCACTTCCCAACGGCCTTGGAGTGATCGAAAGGTCTGAGGCACCGTTCGACCATTGCGTGGCATGAGTTGGAAGAACTTGTCCTCCACTCTTTGCCAATACCGATCCTTGGTTTTATCATTGCCATGAGTTGCATCGAGAGAAACACTCTCCCAAGCACGGATCAATGTTTGGTCATCCAAAACTGTGTAATTCGTACCTCTCCGGATTATTGTTGCCCCGTCCACCTCCTCGACATCGTTGTCTTCTTCGCCCGCACCACCATCAACGCCACCATCGGCCTCGTTGTAGCCGAAATTGCCGAGCGGAGGGTTGTTGATCTCAACCGACCCTAGCAGGTCCATGAAAGATTGTGTGCTACAATTTGGAACAACAATTACTATAATAGCAAGCACAATTTGACAAATAGGCGGCGGAGGGTGATTTAGTTCATACCTTTCGGTCCCGGTGACGTTCGCGGGCAGAGGTTGCGCGCCGGGCACGGGCGCGTTGGCTGCAGCAGTAGCGGCGACGCCGGCCCTGACCTTCCGCACACACACCCTCTTCTTCGGAGCCGCGGGGGAGGGGTTGGCCGCGGCGGCGGGAGTGCCCGCGCCGACGGCGGCGGCGGCGGTAGCCGCAACCAAGATTTGGTCCGCACCGGTGGTCCCTAGTCTTCTCCGCTTCGTCGGCGCCAATGGAGCAGCAGCGGCGGCGGCGGTGCCGAGCTCTGCCCGGCCAGCTGGATCTGTCGATGGCGCCGTCCTGACCGGGATGGTCACCAGCGACGGGTCGGAGGAGCTCATGGCAACGATGGGGCAGGGCACGCGATGGCCGGAGTGGGGGAAGAGAAAGCGGTGGCGGCGGCGGCGGTTCGCGGGCTGAATCTTCCCTCGCGCCAACGATAGAGAAGGATAAGGTTCCGTCTACGGGCCGGGGATGGAAACCTAGCTTTCACGGTTCCGAGGGCCGGATTCACGGGCCCCCTCAAAACCGTTTACGGGTCGACGCGTTTTGAGGTTTCTGTTCTTTGTGTTTTTGAGGTTTCGAAACCGTATCCGGCGGTTATTTTGAGGGTTTGCGCGTTTTGAGGGGACTGCTAGAAATGCTCTTAATGACATGACATGTAAACTTCACATTTTCTTAAAGAAAAAAAATCAATGCACCCACCGTAAGATATACCTTCACGGTGATTATTCAGTATTGTCGTTCTTGATGTTCCCTTTTGTATATTTGGTAAGCTTGACTTTCGACCAAATTTAAGCTGCATGCATTTTGGGACATATGGAGTATTAAGGTTACAGCAGTATTTGTTATATTCCATAGAAAAGTGTATTTTGCAGTTCTAGAAAGAATCGATAAAAAACTGATTTCTATGTTTTATCTTCTTTATTATTTGTGTCAAATGTATACTGACATGGATGAACTGTAATTATCGTAGAGCATTAAAAACAATATATTATTCTGGGCAAAACAGGAACAATCAAAGTTATGTATTTTGTATATAAAAGGGCAGAAAACCTTCCTTTTGCAGCTGCTTTTTTTTACTGCTTTAGTACCTTTTCCTCGCTCAAAATCAAGACAAAGTGGATCCAGGTGAACTACGGCCCATGGCCGAATTTCTAGAACTGAACTTATAAAACCTCCAACGTATAAAAGCAGTCGCTTGATGGAAATCGAAACAGTGCAAACAGAGTACTAGAGTGACTTCGTTTACGGATTGGCAATCTTTCTCGATTCCTACTCCCGTTGTTCCAAATTATAACATGTTTTAAATATTTCAATGTTGACATATAAACTGAAAAAGACACATAAAACATGTTTAGATACATCCGATTTAGAGAAAGCTAAAACAATTATATATTCAGTATGGAGGGAGTATTTCTGAAGAATTGGCTTTCCCGTGTAAACTCTTATGGTGCCAAATAATCCAGCCGGCCTTGTCGTTGTCCTAACTCCTGAGTCAACTTCTAACACTGTTTAACCTTCTTGTTCTAACCTGTTTTGGAGTTTTTTCCCATCAAAGAAGTGTTATGGACACTGCATTTGCCATCAAAACTGGAAAATAATCGATCAATTTTTTTCACACAAGTTAAGGAAACACAAAGTTTGAACTAAAGAAAAAACAGTAAACTGTTGGCACACAAGAGTACACGGCAATACTATTCTTAATGCTTAAAGAATAAAAATAAAATTAAACATGTATATGTCCATGTCCTATGTGTACATGTAAATTTTCATGGAAAGAACTCATGGGAAATTTGTTTTTTCCAGAACACCTTTTTTTCCCAGGACACATCATATGTTCCTTATTCCCGAACTTCGCATATGCATAAAGGACACAAATATGCATGTTGTCAAAAGGATATTTTTTTTTGCTTCAAACACAGTTACTGTTCATCTTGGTCCTTGGTGTGTACAGAAGCAGAACGCCACATGCATAGGAACTAAAGCAAAGAACAGAACTTTAGTTTGCCTTGTACGCAAGAATCAAACAATAATTTCCACAAGGACCATCAAAAAAAAAATTCCACAAGAAACAGAATATTTTTTTTAGATAAGATAAATACCTGATCTTCCCGTTAGCATGGCCCTGGTATTCATAGCCTAGAGACAGTGACAACCTGACAATACGTCGATACCATGATAACGCCAGGCTTCCCCGGTCAGAAGTACATGGCTCCATGCTAAACATCGTAGTCAGCGTAACGCTGGCATTTGGCAGGTGGCCTAACTACTTGCAACTTGTCCGGTGCAACTGGGCAATAACTAACATATCATGCCAACAGACGCCATAAATAAACAGAAGACAAACCTAGCACAGGCATCCTTGATAATTATCAAAGATTCCCCAGAAATAAAAGGTTTTCATGATGTCAGCTTGTCACTAAAAACTTCCTCGCTAGAGGGTAGAGATTTGGTACACCCGAGGACCAGTGCTTCTGCCAGTTTAAGAAATTCGAAAATCATATTTAAAATTTCAATAAAAATCTGAAAAAAATCACACATGTTCTTAATGAAATATACTATAAGCGTGCAAAATTTCAATGCAAAATATTTTGTATTATGGGCTACAGAAAAATAACAAATGTACAGATCTAAGTATAGCGTATAATGTATAGTTTCAAATTTTCAACTTTTGTCATTTTTGTGTAGCCCATACTACAAAAGATTTTGCATTGATATTTTACACGCTTATAGTATATTTCATTAAGAACATGCGTGATTTTTTTCAGAATTTTTTTGAGCTCATAAAAAAAATTCAAATTTTTTAAACTGGCAGGAGCACTGGTGCTCGGGAGCCAAAAGCATTTTCCGCTAGATAACTCAGTAGTAGCAACATAAATGTCCATACGAAAATAATTTTCCAAAAAGAAGGCCACTATTGAACTAAAAGGTAAAAAAATTTACCAAAAACAAATCGCGTTCAGCATGTTTATTTTATTTTTTTTAACAAAATGGGCAATTTGCCTCATTTTATTTAAAAAGTAGGGAGAATTAGCCGGTTATTACTTATAGCAGGGAACCGGTTAAGCATGTTTATTAAATTGTCGTGTAAAACCATAGGGATGCAAACTAATTTTTGCCATGCATCTTAGGTCAACTTACCAGAAACTAATTTTTGTCATGCAGCTTAGGACAAATTAGCCTTCAAACCTCGTAAAAGGGGAACTTCAATAGAAAAATATAACAACGCATGTGCCTCTTTATAAGCCGCCGAGACTGACTGGGATAAGTCAATCATTGTGAAGAAACGCCAACCTTACAAGTACCTTCGACCATACAACTCCCAGACATCAAGAAAAATGGCCACATTCCTCTTCCTGATCATTCTTCTATTGCTGCCATGCTCATATGCTTTAGGCCAGTTGATGCTAAGCACTGGCTCATCCTTCTCTGTAGAAGAGCATAGGCAGACCTTCCTTACCTCGCCGAATGCTGATTTCTCTTGCGGCTTCTATGAAGTTGGAGGGAATGCTTTCTCCTTGTCCATTTGGTTCACTAACACCATAGAAAGGACTGTTGTATGGTCTGCCAACCCCAACTCTCCGGTGAATGGCCATGGTTCCATGGTGTTTCTGAACCATAATGGAAACTTGGTCCTCACTGATGTCAATGGGAGCGTCACTTGGGACAGCAAGACAAGCTCTGGAGAGGGCACAATGGTTTCCCTTCTTGACACCGGCAACCTCATCGTCAAAGACTCAACAGGTGAAATTTTGTGGGAAAGCTTCTCTTCACCGACAGATACACTGCTGCCTTCACAGTCTCTCACAAAAGGTACAAGGCTGGTCTCCAGTTATTACAGCCTCTATTTTGACAACGACAACGTGCTACGCCTTATGTATGATGGTCCGAATATACAGGGACGGAGCCAGGGGGGTGCGAGCCAGGGCCATGGCCCCCCCTGTGCTGCGAATTTTCCTGAAAACCCCCCTGTAGAAATTGTAGATTGATCCCTACATTTAACAAAAATTGACTATATGGCTCCCTCCAAAATAATTAGTGTATAATTGGCCCCCTCCTCTTACCAATCCTGGCTCCGTCCCTGCGAATATATCAAGTATCTATTGGCCAAGTGCAGACTACTCAGTGTTTCAAAATGGACGGACTAACTACAACAGCTCCAGGATTGCAGTCCTCGACACTGAAGGATTCTTCCTCTCAAGTGATGGGCTGAATGTCAAGTCTTCTGACTGGGGTACTCGAGTCAAGCGAAGGCTAACAATTGGTTATGATGGAAACCTCAGAATGTACAGTCTGAATGACTCGACTGGGAGCTGGATAGTATCATGGGAGGCTATAGCAGAAATGTGCAATGTGCACGGGATATGCGGACAAAATGGGATATGTGAGTACTTGCCAAGCCTCAGGTGTTCATGTCCCCCAGGATATGAGATGACTGATCCGCTTAACTGGAACACAGGTTGCCGGCCACAATTCAACAAAAGCTGCAGCAAAACAGAACAGTTTGACTTCATAAAGGTCCCTCAAAGTGACTGTTATGGCTTTGATGTGACCTTCAACCAGTCCTTCTCACTTGCAGAATGTAAAAAGACATGCCTGGACATGTGTTCCTGCTCAGCATTCACGTACCACACAGGATCAGCAAATTGCTACACCAAAGCTGTACTCTTTAATTGTTATAGATCCCCAAATTTTCCTGGAGATAACTATATCAAAGTACCCAAGAATATGGGCAACTCCAAACAGTCTGGTCTCACATGCAATCCGAGTACTCCTGTGGTTGTACAAGGCTCTGCAAGTATGTATGGAATGACCGATGTCAACAGAAGTTATACAATTTACTATGTGTTTGCAGCTATACTGGGAGCCCTAGTGTTGTTCTTTATAGGTACAAGCTGGTCGTTTCTTTACAGCAAACAAAATATACCCAAGTCAATGGAAGCAGGCTACAGGATGGTGATGAGCCAATTCAGGATGTTCACATACAGAGAATTAAAGGAAGCGACTGGAAGGTTTAAGGAAGAGATTGGAAGAGGGGCATCTGGAATTGTTTACAGAGGAGTATTTGAAGATAAGAGAGTAGTTGCGGTAAAGAAGCTAACAAACATTTCACACAGTGAGGAGGAATTCTGGGCAGAAATGAATATAATCGGAAGGATCAACCATATGAATTTAGTGAGAATGTGGGGGTTTTGCTCTGAGGGTCAACACAAACTACTGGTATATGAGTATGTCGAGAATGAATCACTCGACAAGTTTATATTTGGTGATGTAAGTAACGAGAGATTACTTTCTTGGAGCCAACGATTCAAAATAGCATTGGGAACTGCAAGAGGCTTGGCATACCTCCATCATGAGTGCCTTGAGTGGGTAATCCATTGTGACATAAAGCCGGAGAACATACTCCTGAGCCGAGACTTTGAAGCCAAGATAGCAGACTTCGGACTAGCCAAACTCTCAAAGAGAGACAGTAACAGTTTCAACCTCACCCATATGAGAGGAACAATGGGCTACATGGCACCAGAGTGGGCGCTCAATTTGCCAATCAATGCAAAGGTCGACGTATACAGTTATGGTGTTGTCCTTCTTGAGTTACTTACTGGAAGTAGGATCTCAAGTGGAATAGAAGTGAATGGTAAAGAGGTAGAGCTTAGACAGTTTGTGCAGGCAGTGAAAGAATTTCTGGTGACTGGAGATGTCAAGGATATAACTGATACTAGACTGCATGACCATTTCAATCCTGAGCAAGTGGTGGTAATGGTGAAATTGGCTTTATCTTGTCTTGAAGAAAGAAACAGTAGGCCTACAATGAATGAAATTGTAAAAGCTCTGCTAGCATGTGATGAGCATGACAATCACCCAGCCTACTCATGGTGACCAGCTATAATATCTCAATTTGAAAGAGGAAATAGTTTGTATGGTGTGTGGTATTTGAAAGTAAAATAAATCATTAGTAGAGAAAATGCCAGTTCTTGTGTTGCATAGATCCTTCTCAAGGTAATATGGGTAACACTAAGTGCAATTGTATTGAGAATTTTCAGTGGCATACGAACTCTTGCATGAAATGTACTGGGCTTTTTTTTTTACAAGCAGCATGAGTCACTTTAGATTTGTATGATATAGAACATAAGTTGCCATATGTACATGAAGAGTTTAATTTTTCTTGCAAGAAAAAGAGAAGAGTTTAGTCTGCATACTCTTAGATCTTTTGGAGCATATAATAACTTCCGAAGATGGCCACTGTTTCTTGGAAAATAAAGTCCTCCAACAGAGATAAAATGAGTGCAACCATGAGAGACCGCTTAGCATGACTATGATAGCAAATAACTAATTAACGACTTACAGCATTCAGTCGAGAATAGTCCAGGAGGCTCCGTCACAAGGGAAATGGGTTGGGAATATCTCTGGAGTGCAGAAAATGGAATGGATCGTACCATTCTTGTAATTCTTAGATATAAACACCAACTGCAGCTTGCGCCTAGAGCCCTAGACCTCGAGGATAAGTTCATCTGGCACTGGAGTCCATCCGGGCAGTATTAGGCTCGTTGTGCTTACCGGGCCCTCACTGACGGCAAAGTCGGTTCCCCTCTTTGGCAGTCCATATGGGGTTGCTGGGAACCACTAAAGTGCAAGACATTAACTTGGCTGGCTGTGGCGGGTCATCTGTCACGTTGTGGTCTGGACGAACACAATGACTATCCTCTTTGTAATCAGGAAGACAAGACCGTATCACACCTTTTGAGGAAGTATCCTTCGAAGATAAGCCTGGCACAAGGGCCTTCGAGTTTTGTCTTGAAAGCAATCACACTGCAGCTGGGTGACTAGTTATTTGATAGGTTCTTACACGCGATTGTCTGCTGAGTGCTCAAGTGATGGAGAAATCAAGGAAACCCATTCTCTGATCAGCCCGAGGATATGGAAAATTTGGCAACCACCGAATGCCTCTGTGTTTGGTGGTTCAGCACCGAGATGCCAGGAGATGGGTGAGTTCATCCTCTCTGGAGCCAAGGCGCTTCGTCATTTGCCACTCCACAGCGGGCACCATGACTGTGCCTACCTTTAGCATTCGTCTAGTTAGTTTGCTTTTAGTTTCAACCTTTCGGTTCTGGGTTCTGCTTGTACCTTCGCATCATTTCGATGCCCTCTACAAAACGAAATGTGTGACATCTAGGAGTACTAGAGAAAATCTTGCACGAATTTAAGATTCAGACGAATGTGTTACAGAATTGAAAGGGAAAATTGCTAACATAAATACTAGCACCAAATTTGGATTAAGCTGGAAAAGGTATAAATCTACTGTGGCATTAGCATTGGAATACTGGAATTAGGAATGATCCATTCATTATTCATATATCTAGTAATAGTGGGAACAATACATTTTGAGCATTAATTCATTGCTACAATTCAGCTGGCAACACAAACAATTAACCGCAGTCACCTTGAAAAATTAACAGTCAAAGTGGTAGAAAGAAAGACAAATCGAGAACAGAAGTCACTGCCCCCAAGGTGTTCGGCGGAGTGCCGCCATTACGATTAACAGTGGAAAAAACTGAGCAGGTGTAAACTTCACCTGTTCCTCGAGCGCACGCGGATCCGCTAACGGCGTGGCGAAGTCGTTGTTGCTCAGATAACTCGGACTAGAGACGGGCGCTGGCTTGATAGCCCGGGCGGCCGAGCCATACAGCGGTGGCGGTGGGAAACAGATCTGCAGAACGACTGGAGAGTGCCCACCGCGGCGGGCGAGAGATCGACAGTTTTCCATGAATAACGAGCCCCCACCCCCCAGCTTTCTTCAACTGTTTTGGCCCCTATTTGCGTCGAAGGCCTCGACGCCCGGCGTTCTAGCATCTCCAACCCGACCCCAGTTTGATAGCCGGACAAGGCCCAAACAGAAAGACGCTACTCAACCCGGGAAGTGCATTTCTCAATGTAAAACTGTATTATTTTAGCCTAAAAAATAACAGATCTTATAAAATTTCAATTTTTTAAAAATGTGTATTGTTCACAGATTTAGCCATTTTTTTATTTTTGGGCAACCTAAATATAACAAATTTTGGATTAAAATTTTGCACACTTGTTATATTTGTTAAAATCTGATTTTTTTTATACTTCAAATGCAAAATTTGAACTTTTGAAATATCGAGCTCCGTGGAGCTCGGCATCAATATCGCCGCAGTCCTACTCAACCAGCATATCTAGTCGGATCCTTCTGATTCGACTAATCATAAACCGTTTCAAATAGTTCTCAACCTTCGTTCGACCGACCCATTTTATTTTCTCCGCCTCCTCCCTTATCTAGCTTTGCCGATACGTGACTTGGTAGAGCTCTCCGCCGTCTGACTCTCCAATGTGTGGTACTCTCCGACCCGCAACTCATCTCTACGTGCCGCCTCCACTATCAAATATGTTGTCGTCTTGTGAGCTCTCCCATGGCACGTCTCGTCCGTGTGAGTGTGGCACGACCATCGTAGTTTATTGGAACAGTAGCGAGGAAGTGGTTTCCTTCCGTGGCAACCGAAAACCACCGCTGATTCCGACATGGTATGATTTATAGGGTTTTCTTAATTTTGATTTCATATGAAATTATGTCATGGGAATACTATTTGGTATATCCCCAACAGCTATTGGGTCAAAGTTTATGGCGATATAGCCCGATCACACGCGGCTCTGGTTGTCTCCTTCCGTCGAGCCCTCCTCCACCGCGGCTTCCGCATGCTGTCAGGCTATTGCAGTAGCACGATCTTTCATGATCAGGGCGAAACATACACCATAAAAGATTTACTGTATGAGTTTATGGACATGTTCTCAAGCCCGCGCAATACTGCAAAACCAGTTTGATTTAGATATAGATTTCAACAAAAATGATATCAATATGCCTAGTATGAAAATATCTTACCATACTAATAACTCGACAGTATCTATATCCAAAAGTATGCACTATACAATAAGTAGCAATCAAGCATGTCCAAAAAAAAAAGTGCAATCAAACACTATTAGTTGATGATCAAATCAAGCAACACTATTGTTGCCAAGACCAACTTCACCACCACCGGCTAAAGGATCATCACCACCATTGGCCGTAGGACCACCCAACTCTTGCCTTCTCTGTTGCATGATATCCATTCTTTTCATCTCCCAAAACTCTTGCCAACGCGTCCATCCAACTGAGATCCATCATGCGCAGGTTCTCCTCGACAAGCATGTCGGCCCTCACCTTGTTCTCCTCGAGAAGGATTTCTTGCTCCTTTTAGATGGCATTGCGCTCCTCATCTTCCCGGATTGCTTCCCACTTTGCCTCATCATGTTGTTGTTTCTTCTTGGCCATGGCCATTTTGGCTTCAAAATGTTTAGTAATCAGTGTATCCTTCAATTTCATTCAGTCACAAATTTTCTCTCCCAAGATTGTGGCCTTAGCTATGCTCTTCGACCTCTCCTTCTTCATATTCCTTCTGTCTGGCTTCCCTTGTGTTTTCCCATCGGTTCATCACTATCCTCTATATCATCGAGTCTAATGAATGCTCCTATCTTCGGTGGAGCTTCTTTATCCCTAAACCTCCACTTCTAAGCAATTTTCAACAATGGTGGAACACAAATTTTTTGCCTTTGGATGCTGACATTTGCGTGTAACTTTCATGTGCAATGCAATCTTACATCTGCAAAAAAAAAGAGGCAAGTGTGAGCACAATCAAAGCAAACAACATCACAAATATTTGAGACAAATTGATAACAAACTCACATAGTCATCAATTGTGCAACCACTTGGAGGTGCATTCCTCACTTGCTCCATGCAATCACTCCAACGGATACAACATTGCGTGATCACATCATATCGGCCATGGAATGATCTCAATGTATGGTTTGATTGGTGAATCTTTCCTCGATACATTGCCAATATTTTTTGCCAGTTTAATAATTTCCAACAACCGCATGGATTGAGATAGAATCCCATGCTTTCACCAAATATTGTCCTCAATCTCGAGTAGAGGGTTGACGAGGCTCCGGTCCTCGAGCCGTCGTCGCCTTCGCCTTCTTTGGGACGGTGGAGAGCGATTTTGGGGAGGCGGTCCCCCAGACGGCAACACCGTTGGTGGGAGGGAGCCCGACGACGCGGCCACGAGAGGGCCTACTCCTTGGGCGATGTAGTTTTTGGCTGCTTCCTTTACGTCATGGCAATGTGAAAGCTAGTGGAGGCTATGATTGGGTCGGTGGGACCTGGAATCCGACGTGCGGTTGTTGCGATTGCTCCATGGTGTCGACTGGACGGCGCTGCGAGGTTAGAAGGCATGCGATGGCGGCCCTAGAGTGGGAAGGAAGGGGCTGAAATGTCCCTCCCGCCGAAGAGCGAGACTACTGGATCCGGAGTATTGAAAATGTTGGCAGCAGTCCCGAGTATATCACGGATTACGCGGCTCATTTTTCGCACACTTTAAAGACTTTTCAGGATGAGGCCGTTTTATGGTAGGGGTAATTTTTTGATCTAAAAGCTAAGAATAGTGGTTATTTTTAAGGGACAGACATTTTCAAGAGATCCGCTGGAGATCCGCTTGCTCATCAAGGGACAACCCAAGAAACTCACATGGTGTTCCCCCACCTCGCTTAACTCTTCTCAGTTTTGCCCTACTTCACTCTTTCGAGGCCCGCGGATGGCCAAACGAGGTTGTTCCGTCTGGTCTACCCTCTTTGACCGTCACTGCGCTGACAGGTGGGACCCTGGCCGTGGGTTCTCTGGCCAACCGCCTGATGCGGCTAGTCTAAAAGGGGTCCTACCCTGCAATGGAAGAATACGACCTTCTCTCTCCCTCAAAAATGAGTTGGAGCCCGCCCAAGCCGGAGAGCCCGTTCTCACCGCTGTCGAACTTGGAGCTGTACTCGCCTTCTACCATGCACGCCATGAAGGAACAGGAGCGGGAGGAGCAACGAGAGGCGGATAAACTGTTCCGCAAGGAGCACGGGCTCTCCCCCTCTGCCCCCACCACACACACATGGCGTGGCTTGATTTCTTGTGACACTAGTAGAAAAGGGGGATTTAGTCCCGGGCGTAAGGGGCTTTAGTCCCGGCTGGCCAACCGGGTGTAAGATCCCAAAATTATTATCAGGATTATATTCCAAAAATGAGGGCCAACAAAAACCTTTTGTTGTTTATTGAATGTTAATTGCTTCTGTTACTTGAGTTGTTGTTCTTGCTGTTTGTGTGAGTGTTTGCTCTAGTGAACACTAGTAAGAAAGAAAGAAAACAAAAATACAAAATCCAAGCAAGAAAATAAAAGTGGCAAGTTGTCACTTAAAAATCTCAAGTGACAAACTCAATTATTATTTTCAAACCAAAGTCAGTGGAGATGTAATGTAAACACTCCCCATTTTTGTTCCTACCACTTTCCCCTCTCAAATATTATTTTTGAACTAGTTTTAAAATTCTAAAATAAAAACAAATTGAAATAAATCAAAATAACATAAACAAAGTACTATAAAAGAAAATGTTTCAAAACATTTTATTATTTTATGCCAATTTTTGTGGACCTTCTGTACATTATGGGAAGGCCCCACAAATTTTGACAAATTTTTATAAATTGTTTAAGTGCCCTAATTAAATCCTAGAAAACCTTCTGGATTTAACAGAAGGACTGAAACAGAAATAGAAAAAGAAAGCAGAGAGGGGCAGGGGGTTTTCTGTAAAAACGTCATCCCCTACCTCTCTCCCTCGCCCCGACGTGCCGTCGTGTCGCCGTGCCACGCATCGCCCTTTCCGAGCCGCCCAGGCACCCCCTTGCCGCGCTCGCCGTGCCTCTGCAACCTCTGTTCGCAGAGGAGAAGCCTAGAGCACGCCCCCTTGCGCCGACGCCGCCCCTGTCCCCTCCGCATCGCCGTGGCAACCTCGCCGTCGCTGACCCAAATTCACCGCACTCGCTGCACCTCGACATGCACGACTTGGCCGAGCCCTTCTAGAACGTGTCCGGACCCCGCTTGACACCGCGCGTCCACGTCCCTCGCACCACCGCCGCGGAATTAATCCACTCCCGTGCGCCATGGACGCCGCCGTGTGTGCCTCGTCCACGAACGCCGGCCCCTGCCCTATAAAACCACCCTCGCACCCCTCTGGAAGCACCACACCACCTCACTCCCTCACCCCTCCCTCTCGATTGGTCTGTGCACCGCGGGAGGCCGTGCACCACCGCAGCCATTGCCGCCGTCAAGGTCGGTCATGGCCGCAGCGCCTTGCTCCCCCATTCTCTCCCCTCTGGCCTGTACTCTCTTCCCTCTGCTTCACCGCACTCACCGCACCCTTTTTCCCTCTGGATTGTGTCCAGATTCGCCGTGGGATCCTCGCCGGAGTTGCTGCCGTGTCCGCGGGAAGTTCAGAAGTTCGCCGTGGACGCTCCGCTCCATCCCAGTACGCGCAACTCAGCCAGGATCTTCCCCAGAGCCGCCGCCGTCGTTCTGTGTCACCGCCGCATCTTCCCGAGCCCCCTAGGTGAGCAGAGCTTCCACCACCGTGTCGCCGGCGTGACGGCGCCACCAGTTCTTGGTCGTCGCCGTTGCCTTGAATCTGGGCCGTTGGATCTGGATCCAACGGTGCCTTACCGTTTCGCAGAGAGAGAGGGACTGACGTGTGGACCCCACACGTCAGCGTTTTAATGTTTTCCCTCGCGCGCACTGTGACACTGCCACTGGGTCCCACCTGTCAGCCTTTTCAACATTATCCAGAGAGATTTAATTTCGAATTTAAATTCCTCTCTGAGAAGTCAGTACTGGTCCTGACTTTGAAATTCCATAACTTGAGAATTAAGAATCCAAATAAATCAAACTCAATTGTTCTGGAAAGCTTATGAAATTGTTTAACCAACACAATTGGTCTCATATCATTTAATTAAACAGTTAAAAAGTATTATTAAAAATACTACAGAAGGTTTAAAATCTAAACTTGTTTGTTTCTGATACTCTGTTAGTCCAAATAATTCCAAACCAATTTTGCTAGCTTAGTACTGCCTTGTGTTAGCTCCCCTAATTTTGGCAGAATTAATTAATCAGTATGAATTGTTGACTTTAAGATAAACCCTTCTGGACTAAAAAAAACAAATATGTTTATTGGTTGACCCAAATGAGTTAGGACCAATTTTGTTAGCTCACTTATAGCCATGTTTACTTACCCCTAAAAGGGTTTAATTTTTGGAACAATAAAATTTAAATGGTAGGTAAAACTTGACTATTAAGCTACTGGGTTCAAACCAATGTGTAGGGAGTTTGGTAACTCCAAATTATCCAATTCAAATTGGGTTGTCTTCTACACATCAGTAGCTTTCTATAGAAATTTAGTTTGCATTTTTGTGACCAACAAAACTCAAGTTGTGGATTTAATCATGTTTAACTAGTTTCTGCCATAATTTGGACTTAATCAAATAATGTTTAATTCAACTTATTTGAAAACCAAATTGTGTGGTTTGATGTGTGCAGTAGCTAATTGTGATGTTTATGATTGTTGTGTTGATTTGATTGCTTGTATAGCTTAGTGATTGTTTGCATTGTTGTTTATTAATTAGACGAGAACGTTGTCGGATATATCGAGGAAGGAGAGTTTGCTGAATTTGAAGAACAAGAGCAAGATCACTTTGCCAAGCAAGGCAAGCTATTCTCTGAGCTTGCACTACAAATATATGCATCTACTTTCAGAACATGTTTTACTCTCAAAGCAAGATTTATAAAACCCGTTTCAAAAGTATATGGATATTATTTTGCCACCCTATGTAGTAGTTTATATAAAACTTTAGGATGGGAAACAATGTTGTTTATTCAAAACTCCTTTGAAATTACTTGTGAGAAGTGGAAAAGTGGTGAGGTTTATGAAAAATGCACAGTGTCCTAGTACTATGACGACCAATCTTACCCTGTGCGACCACATTTACCACATATGGGAAAAGGCTTAGTCATGTAGTTTGCTCTTATTAGTATGGGATACCTCATCAACGGAGATGACTCCGTTATGCATGAGGGGATGGTCCGAGGACCTACCCCCTGACCCGGGTCCTCACACAAGTTGGTGGGGAGGATAGAAGGTTCCACCATAAACCGCCGGACAAAACTATGAGTCCTCACACTTAGGGTTTCTGACGGGAAACCGGACTGGGTGTTGATGGAAAGTGTCATATGGGAAGGATCCTATACTAGCATGAGCAAATAAGAGGCTAGGGCCGACGGCTTACTTCGCATACACCTGGTATGGCGAGACGTGAGCTGCCGGATGGATGTGGGCTAAAAGCGTGCTACCTCTGCAGAGTGTTTAAAACTATTCGAATAGCCGAGTCCTCGGATATGGACAATTGGGAGACTGTCCTAAGACCTTGTGCAAGTTTTTAAAAAGACTTTGAGTTTTAAAAGAAAAATGAAGTGGAGATTGTTTCCTACACCTATACCAACGGATCGGTATGAGGTGGTTGGATGAAAGTGGACCAGGACGGGCTATGATCGGAAAAAGGGGGAGTTTTGGAGAAACAGATGAAAATGGTGGCTTCTTTAAAGATAGTTATAAAACTCTTCTTACCTTTTTCAATAAAGATATAGAGATGTTTTAAATAAGAGAAAGTTGTCAACTAAAATAAAACTGGTGCATACTCATGTTGGGGTAGTTTGCGAGTACATTCAAATGTACTCATATTGGTTTCGTCCCTGGCTATTGACCTAGCCAGACTACGAGGAGGAACACTACGCCGAGCAGGAGTATGGCGACTTCTACGCTAACTAAGGATCTCCACAAGTCAGCTGCCTGTCGGGTTGTCGTCGTTAGAAAATGATGTCTACTACGCCGTAGCTTCCGCTGATATTTTGGTTTGGCCCTTGAAGGCACCTATGTAAGAACTTGGTCTAAATGACCATTTATGTAAGACTTTTAATTCGGTATTGTAATGGATGTAAACTTTGGTATCCAATTCAGATTATGTGCAACGACAGACTGATCATGGGATCGTTGTGTTAAGCATAATCGGGTATTTCGTACAGCTAGTTCGGGGTCCCCACACCGGGACTGCCCAACCGCGACTAAAGCCCCCCCCCCTTTAGTCTCGGTTCGTTACGAACCGGGATTAAAAACCCTCCCACGTGGCCACGGCGGAGGCAGCTGGGGTTGGAGATCTTTCGTCCCGGTTCGTAATACGGACCGGGACTAAAGGTATGTACATTTTTTCTTTTCAATTAATTTTCAGGGTTTAGGGTTTAGTAGAGGGGGGGTTTAGGGTTTAGGAGGGGTTTCATCGTACACGTCGATGCTCCATAAACTCGTACAATTACATGGTCACGTTGGTGCATATATATTTAACACATACAATTACATGAAGATCACGTCGATGCATATATAACACATATAAAGTACTACATGAAGATCACGTTTTCGTATAAAGTACTTAATTACATGGAGATCACAAGTACATGGAAGCATATTATTCTTCCCTATAGTAGTATTCTCCGGTTTCAGCTATGACCTCCGTAAGGAGAAATCCCGCCAATTCCTCCGCAATTACTTTTATGCGTTCCTCTGGTAGGAGCGCGTTTTGCTTCCTTGCCAACTATAAAAGAAGGAGATCAAAATAAATACATGAGTTGTGTGTATATATATCAAATCATCATAAAAAAATTATGAATGAAACTCAACACAATTGATGGTAACAAAATAAAATTGTGAATAATGTTTACGTACCTCTTTATTTCTTTGACTATTGACTCTCTCATTGGTCCTCATGTGAATGTACTCGCAAACGCAGTATCCACATAAATTAGTCTCTTGTGGCTATTGCAGACACCACTGTACGAGAATAGAATTCACTCAAAAAATAATCAAGCATGATAATGGTATTGAAACTAGAAGTAAAAGAGATGCGTGGATCCTAGGTAGTACTACTTACTTGGTTCAGACAAAAAGTCAGCTTCGGTTTCCAATAACCGACTTCTTTCTTGATGAACTCTTGCCAAACCCTGCCCGACAAATAAAATGAACAAAGGAGAGTTATTAATTACTTGATATCAGGAAATGAACAAAAGAGCCCGATATAGTGCGAGAAGAATTGAAATTACTCTTGGAGCATATCAAAGCAGCTCTTGTATTCTTTAGGATCTCTCCTTAATGAGTCCAGAACTTCAACTTCTCCAGCGTCAATTTTAATGACCATAAGAATAAAGTGGAACCTGCGCACATTTATATACACAGTCATGCATAACTCATCAATTACACTCAACATCGGGTGAGCAAAATAGAATGTGTACAAGACAGTAAAACTCACTTGAAGTTGTAAGGAAAAAGTATTTCTGCTTTGGTACTTTGTCGCTTAAAAAACCTTAGCAATGTCGCCTTTGTGTCCTTGGTATAAAAGGGACTTTCTATGGTGACTTCATAAACTTTATCCAGGTCAATGAACCCAATGTCCCAGATTCTTTCCATTTTGCATTCGAGAATCTTCATTCTGCATAATAGCATACAAAAGATTATAGTAAGGATAGTTGCAGACAATGAACGAGCTGAGCTAAAGACTTAATTAAATTACAGAAATAAATCACTTACAAACAATAGCAACTGATGATAGATTTGTCGAGGGCATCTTGATTGTATAACTGAAAAAGTTCGCTAAACTCAACATGCACACCATATTCTTGGAAGTAGTGCTCACGCTTAACTGCCGCCATGATGCCGATTTTCACTTTCTTTGCAGCATTCAAGTACCAGGTATGCAACTGACGCATTCTTGTTGTTAGATTCTCGACATGCTCAGGTCTGACCAAAGACTGCCCACAAACATAGCTCCATGCTAGTTGCTGACCAAAGACGTCCTTGTCGGAAAACACCTTGAGCGGGGATCTCGATTGTACTTCTTGTTCTCTGAGCTGGGGAACTTGTTTCCTGCTTTGATCACTCTTATGCTGCATCTTTGAGCTATATGACTTATCAATAGAACGATCATAGTCTGATGGCGGCTTTGGTGGAGGGTTATATAAGTTATCAATGCAGCGCTCAATGTTCCTCGGAGGTATTGGGATGTAAAGCGTGGCTCGGGCTTTTTTGGTGCAAAATGGGCTTTCACCTCGCCAGTCGCGATCTTGTAGTTTTCCTCGTAAGTCCTTTCACAAGGTAACTTCTCAGGAGTCTTGTCTCTTACCTTCTTTCTCTGTGGCTTCTTAGGAGGCGGAGACCGCTTTCTCCACTTAACGGGCGGAGACGGCTGCCGCTCCAGAGATCAAGATGGACTCACGCTGGGGTCCCTATCGAGGAGGGGTGGACTTTGCTGAGATGGACTATTACAAGGAGGAGTCCGTGGAGGGGTGGAGTCTGGAAACATGATGTATTTCTTTTTCCATAGAATGATACCACCCTTGGCGTCTCCCAGTGTCTTCTCCCCTTCACCTCCTTCAGTGTCAAGCTCCAGCGATGCATATCCCTTCATAACTTCATCCACCCCGACACGAGCAAGGCCAGCTGGAATCTGATTGCCATGGTGGCGTGCTTCAGGTCCATTAGGTAAAGCATAGCCGACCGCCACCTTGAAGGATATGTTCTTCATTGACTGATGTAGATCACACATCCTCTTCTCCGTGATATCATCCACGGGGTAGCGAGCCTGCGGGTCAGCATCCAGGAACGCCGTGGAACCCACGCTGCTTTTCTCACGTGATGGGGGGACGATACTATCGAATGCAATATCTTCTTGCTGCCGCTCAGATGCCCTTTGGTGGCTAAGTACCGTGTCCAGTTGCTCCTTCTGCCGAATGACAATGCGTTGCAATTCCTCTGTATGTGCTTCTATCCATTGGATCTGGTCTGCTTCCACCTTCTTTTTCCTCTCACGGCTTCTATAACTGCCAATGCACTCCGGAAACCCTTTCTTCCACGGATAATCGGGGCCATAGCCTCGTATTCATCCTTTTTTTCCAGCATTCCCGAGGGCGAGTATCAGCTCGTCGTTCTCTCTGTCAGGCTTGAAAGTTCCATCTTGAACTTTTCCTATTGCTTTAACAATCTCTTTGGTGACATGCTCAATTTTTTCCGTACTTTTTTCCCTTGCAGCAATAAGCTTCCCTGTCTCTAGGTCCAACGATGACCCATGCGCGAACAACCAGCGCTTGGACCTCACGAGAAAATTCTCTGTTTCTGGAATGATCCCTTTAGCAATCAGGTCGGCGTCTCTTTTTTCCCACTTAGGCGCGGAAGTCACATAGCCACCTGGCCCTAGAACATGGTGATATTCCTTCTTCGAAGCATTTACCTTATTTTTTGCCGACCTTTCCAGAGCTTCAGACGATTCCTTGTACGCCTTGAATTCGGCCCAGTGATAATTGTGCTTCTCTAGTGTTCCGGTGAAAATCGGAACTTTTTTATTCTTCTTATAAGCATTCCATGTGTTTTTCTTGAAGGTCTAGAATTGTGTGGCCATCTTCTTAAGATCCCACTACTTGACTTTCTCCTTCTCAATTTCTGTCAGAAGTGGTGGTAGGCTGAAATGTACCATGAGCTTATTCCAAAGATCATCTTCTGATCTATCGTCGACATAACTAACTGATCCATCTTCTTCCTTAGGCTTATGCCATTCTCGAGTGCTGATCACGATATTGTCCCTAACAATAACTCCACATTGATTTACAAATTTTGTTCTGTACTCTTTGGGCTTAAGCGGTTCACCATCTACACCAATTTTCTCGATCACTAAATTTGCATGATCGCCCAACTTTCTGCTCGGGCCTCGTGGCTTTCTAGATGATTGGCTCGATCCCGAGGGCTAAAAGAAGAAAGATTCGTTAATATGTGCAACAAAAATCAATTAATGCATCCTGTGATCAACAGAGTCTTAACATATATACCGCGCCGGAATTTGTTACAGATTCTTCTCGCTGCACTACGTCTCTTGGTTCTTCAGCTCCATCATCGTAGTCGTTCAAGAATTGTGAGCTGAAATCTTCTTCAGCTTCACCACCACCGGCATCTTCTCCACATTCTCCAGCACCGTCATATATTATATTCATAACTTCCTCTTCACCGTCTCTGCCCTGGTCCATAGCTTAACTACAAACCGGATGTAAAAAAGGTAAAAACATGAGCACTTGAATAGATAATGTAAATAACAAAAATGGCTATCAATTCATTTAACAAATTTTGACTATTTTTCATCTAACAAAAGTTTCATCTAACAAACTTTGCTAACACTAAACTTTGCTAAATTTGCTAACACTAAACTTTGCTAAATTTGCTAACACTAATTTGCTAAATTTTGCTAACACAATATTTAACATATTTTGGTAAATTTACTAAACTTTGCTATATTTTCTAACCTAATTTGCTAAATTTTCTAACACATACAAAATTTGCTAACACATACCTAATTTGCTAAATTTACTAACACATTTGCTAAATTTCCTAAATTTGCTAAACCTACCAGCTTGCGGCGGCGGCCGGAGACATGGAGGGGGAGAATGGAGGCGTCGGAGAGGAGGAGGACGAGGTCGAGGTCGAGCGGGCGACGTCGCCGTGGAGGTCGAGCGGGCGCGGGATGGCGGCTCCACGGACGGATCCACGGGCGGGCGACGGGGGTGCGCTGGATGGCGACAGTGTGGAGGAGGAGGACCGCGGCGTGCGGGCGGCCGGACGGCGACGACGTGGAGGAGCGGACGGCGAGCATGGCGTGGGAGCGGACGGCGAGCACGACAGAGCACGTCGGCGGCGTCGTGGACCTCGGGCGCGGCGTCGGGGCAGCCGGGGGTGGCGGAGCACGAACGGGCGGCGGCGGCAGGGTTTCGGCGTGGGAGAGGAAGAAGCAGCGCCGGGGAGAGGAGATTGTGGATTTTGGTACCGGGGAGAGGAAGAACTAGACTAAATGCGACGAAACCGATCTTTAGTCTCGGGTCGTGGCTGGACCGGGACTAAAGACCCTTTAGTCTCGGGTCGTGGCTAGACCCGGGACTAAAGGTCAAATTTTGGGCCGCCACGGCGTTTCGCGCGCGAAGCTTTCCTCTGATTTCTTCTTATTTCTCTTCTGATTTATTTTATATCTCTTCTGATTTCTTTTATATCTACATGATTTACTTTTTTAATTATCTATATTTGTAAAAACAATATATTTGTAAAAAAAATATCTATTTGATTTAATTGTTTAATTGTCTATATTTCTAAAAATCATATATATATTTGAAAACATCCTCAACATATTTTGATACATACAATATTTTGAAACATACAATATTTTGAAACATCCTCAACAAATTTCGAAACATACAAATTTTCCCTCTAGTTCCTTTTTCTTTTTCTGATTTCTTTTATATCTATTTGATTTACTTTTTTAATTGTCTATATTTTTAATTGTTTAATTGCCTATATTTCTAAAAATCATACATATATTTGAAAACATCCTCAACAAATTTTGATACATACAATATTTTGAAACATCCTCAACAAATTTTGAAACATCCTCAACAAGTTGTGCAAATGGAGTCCTCTGTCTTATAGAAACAGAACCAAGAAGGTTACATAAATTGTTTAATACATTATTACACATCACCAACATCCCTATCTACTGTTGGGGTATGATATTTTTTCTTTGCCTGTGTCCCTTTCTTCGGATTGCGTCGTAAATATGGAGAATCTTCATTATTTAACGGGATGCTTGGGTCAGTGTTCACTTTGAAGGGCGAAATTTCATGAAAATTATTGTAATCTTCTGACATGTCTGTCTTGTCCTCCACTCCCACGATGTTTTTTTCCCTGAAAGAACTATATGGCGCTTTGGCTCACCATATGATGTATTCGCTTGCTGATCTTTTCTTTTTTTGGTCTGGTAGACATGTCCTTCACATAGAAAACCTGAGACACGTCATTGGCTAGGACGAATGGTTCGGTGTCGTATTCAAGATTGTTGAGATCCACTGTTGTCATTCCGTATTGCTGGTCTACCTTTACCCCACCTTTCAGATTGACCCATTTGCACCGAAAGAAAGGTACCTTAAAAGAAGGTGCATAGTCAAGTTCCCATATATCCTCTATGTAACCATAATATGTGTCCTTTTATCCATTGTTGTTTGTTGCATCAAAGCGGACACCACTGTTTTGGTTTGTGCTCTTTAGATCTTGGACGGTCGTGTAAAATGTATTTCCATTTATCTCGTATCCTTGGAAAGTCGATATAGTCGAAGATGGTAACCTGGCCAACAAGTACAGTTGCTCTGCAACAGTGGAGTTGTTATTCATGGATGTGTTTGCAACCAACCGTCGAAAGTCTTCATGTGTTTATCTTTAATCCAGGAGTCAGTCTGCTCCGGGTTTTGGAGCGTACAAAATCCATGTGTTCCTCAAGATACGGAGCCACCAAGATGGAATTTTGTAGAACGGTGTAGTGTGCTTGAGTGTAAGAATGCCCATCCATACATATTATTGCATTCTTTCCTAGCGTGCATTTTCCACTCAGTCTCCCCTCATGTCGTGATTGAGGTACACCAATCGACTTAAGGTCAGGAATAAAGTCAACACAAAACTCAATGACCTCCTCTGTTCCATAGCCCTTGGATATGCTTCCTTCTGGCCTAGCACGGTTATGAACATATTTCTTTAAGACTCCCATAAACCTCTCAAAGGGGAACATATTGTGTAGAAATACAGGACCGAGAATCATAATCTCTTCGACAAGGTGAACTATGAGGTGCGTCATAATATTGAAGAAGGTTGGTGGAACACCAATTCGAATCTGACAAGACATTGGACCACATCCTTCTGTAAACTTTGTAGAGTTTCTGGATTGATTACCTTCTGAGAAATTGCATTGAGAATGCACATAGCTTCACAATGGGTACTCTAACATTTTCCGGTAGAAGCCCCCTCAATGCAACCGGAAGTAATTGTGTCATAATCACGTGGCAGTCATGAGACTTTAGGTTTGGAACTTTTTCTCTGCCATATTTATTATTCCCTTTATATTCGACGAGAAGCCAGACGGGACCTTGATACTGCTCAGGACTTCAAAAAAGATCTCCTTCTCTTCTTTGGTAAGAGCGTAGCTGGCAGGACCTTGATACTTCTCTGGATGCAGGCCGTCTCGTTCGTGCATACGTTGGTGGTCCTGCCGTGATTCCGGTGTATCTTTCGTCTTCCCATACACGCCAAGAAGCTTAGCAGGTTCACGCAAAGATTTTTCGTCACGTGCATCACGTCGATTGCAGAGCGAACCTCTAGGATTTTCCAATAGGGTAGCTCCCAAAATATAGATTTCTTCTTCCACATGGGTATGTGTCCGTCGGCGTCATTCGGAACAGATTGTCCGCCAGGACCCTTTCCAAATATTACTTTTAAATCCTTGACCATGTCATATATATCAACATCAGTAGGGCAGGTAGGCTTCGTCCGGTGATCTGCCTCACCTTTGAAATGCTTGCCTTTCTTTCTTACAGGATGCTTGTTTGGAAGAAATCGACGATGCCCCAGGTACACATTCTTGTTTGCCAAATATATACTTTCAGTGTCACCTAAACAGTGCGTGCATGCATTGTATCCCTTGTTTGACTGTCCTGAAATGTTACTAAGAGCAGGCCAATCATTGATGGTTACAAACAACAACGCTCGTAGGTCAAATTCCTCCTGTTTGTGCTCATCCCACACACATACACCTTCTTCACGCCACAACTGTAAAAGTTATTCAACCAATGGCCTCAGGTACACATCAATGTCGTTGCCGGGTTGCTTTGGGCCTTGGATAAGCACTGGCATCATAATGAACTTCCGCTTCATGCACAACCAAGGAGGAAGGTTATAGATACATAGAGTCACAGGCCAGGTGCTATGACTGGAGCTCTGCTCCCCAAAAGGATTAAAGCCATCTGTACTTAGACCAAATCTTAAGTTCCTTGCGTCACTTGCAAAGGTCGGGAACTCTCTGTCGATTTTTCTCCACTGCGACCCATCAGCGGGGTGTCTCAGCATCAGTCTTTCTTACGGTCTTCTTTGTGCCATCGCAACAACTTGGCATGCTCTTTGTTTTGAACAAACGTTTCAACCGTGGTATTATAGGAGCATACCACATCACCTTGGCAGGAACCCTTTCCTGGGGCGCGCTCGCCCTCAACATCACCAGGGTCATCTCGCCTGATCTTATACCGCAATGCACCGCATACCGGGCATGCATTCAAATTCTCGTACTCCTCACCGCGGTAGAGGATGCAGTCATTGATGCATGCATGTATCTTCTGCACCTCTAATCCTAGAGGGCAGACAACCTTCTTTGCTTCGTACGTACTGGGGGCAATACGTTATCCCTTGGAAGCATCTTTTAATATTTTCAGCAACTTTTCAAATCCCTTGTCAGATAGACCATTCTCTGCCTTCCATTGCAGCAATTCCAGTGTGGTACCCAGTTTTTTCTGGCCATCTTCGCAATTTGGGTACAACAATTTTTTGTGATCCTCTAACATGCGCTCCAACTTCAACCTCTCGTTTTCACTTCCGCAGTTTATCTGTGCATCAAGAATGGCCCGACGAAGATCATCATCGGGCTCATCAACAATGGCTCTTCTTCAACTGCTCATCAACAATGGGCTCTTCTTCAGTGAACATAGGATAGTTGTCATCATCCTCTTCTTCTTCATTGTCTTCCATTATAACCCCTCTTTCTCCGTGCTTGGTCCAACAATTATAGCCGGACATGAAACCGGACTGCAACAGGTGGAGTGCAAGGGTTTTTGAGGAAGAGTAATTCTTCGTATTCTTACAGACACTACATGGACAACAAATAAAACCATTCCTCTTGTTTGCCTCAGCCACATCGAGAAAAATATGCAGCCATTAATGAAGTCGGGACAGCGTCGGTCACCGTACATCCATTGTCGGCTCATCTGCATTATATAAATATATCAACAAAAATTACACTACATCATGAATAGAGAAGTGACCAAATTAATTAATACAAGTTCATCACATTAAAACCAAAGTAGAGTAGTGACCAAATGTAATACATAGTTCTCATAAAACATACATTGAAACTAACATACAACTATCTAAAGAATTTAAATCCAACAACAAATGCGATCAAAATCGCAACTAAGTAATTATTGAACCAACAGCATAATGATACCAAGTCTCTTTATTAATGGCATATTTTCTAATCTTTCTAATCTTCAAGCGCATTGCATCCATCTTGATCTTGTGATCATCGACGACGTCGGCAAGATCGAACTGCAATTTCATCTTCTCTTCTTCACTTCTTTTTAATTTTTCTTTCAAATCATTGTTTTTTTTCAAATAAATTTAGCATCTCGACAAGAGGGTCGGTTGGAATTTCCGGTTCAACTACCTCCTAGATAAAAAAAATCTATGTCAAGTTGGTCGGCATAATTGTCATAAACAGAAATGAAACAAATAGTTATAAAAATATACCACATCTGAATCATAGACCGGACGAGGGCCGACGGGGACGGATATCAAAACCATGGCACTATACATATAAAAAACAACATACAAGTAAGAAAATTATACAACTAATAACTATGCATCTAAATCATACAAGCAAGATTTTTTTAAATAAAACATAAAAACAAGAGGCTCACCAAGGTGTGCTGGTGACGGGACGGCGTGGGCGATCGATGACGGTGAGTACGGGGACGGGACGACACTAAAACCCACAAATCATATTTTAATTTAAGCTCAAATTGCATATAAAAACAAATGAACTCCCTAGCTTAGGCATTTCATCAAACACCTAGCTAGCACTAGAAAATGAAATGAGCTAAACTAGTAATAAAATGAGCTAAATTAGCAACGCTGGAAGAAAGGATGAAATTGCTAACCCTTGGATAGATGTGTGCCGCCAATCTTGACAAATAGTGGAGAAAAATGCGGATGAAATCGAGCTCGGGATAGTGAAAAAGGAGAAAAATGGAGATGTGGCTCGAGCACAAAAATGTAGGCTGACTAGTGGGGGTGGAAGATGATATAGGGATGGCATTATCCGGGTTCGTATCACGAACCAGAACTAAAAGTCCATCATTAGTCCCGGTTCGTGATACGAACCCGGACTAAAGGTGCTCGCGCCGGCCCCACATCTGCGGCTGCCTGCCGCGGACCTTTAATCCCGGTTCGTATCACAAACCGGAACTAATGACCCCGTTCGACCCGGGACTGTTGCAGTGCGGCATCCCATCCGATCGAACCAGGACTAATGCTCACATTAGTCCCGGTTCGGAATTTCGTGGGGACTAATGCCGCAGGATGGATGTCCTTTTTTCTACTAGTGTGAATGTCCGTTGTGCTTGTAATTTGATGTAGAGAGAAACACGGGAACTTCAGAAATACTAGTCCTTTTTTATAAGTAGTGCACTACTTGTTTGTTGATTTGCCTACAAGAACTGAACTTTTTCAGTGGTGTTCATTCATATATGAGAGCAGATGTCTTTTATTTTGCATTATTTTGCTAGCCCTTTTTTATCATGTTGTTCTCATTTAGTTTCTGTTAGGTAAAAGGAAAAACTATGAACAACAATCGAAATGATGACATATGAAAAGGAAGCTGAAGACTGAATTTTATATGATATTTCCCCGTATATATTGTTCCTACTTGATTGCTAATTATTTATTTGTTTCTTTGTAGCGCATTACTGCCAAACGAGAGTACAGTCGTACAAATAATCACTTATCCATTTTGTTATTTCCGGTTCATACTTGCCTGATTGCAGTTGTAAGATAATATAGAAAATAGCTCAATAATCCTACGTATTTAATAAAAATACTCAATGTCCAAGGAAGTACAGTTCATTCAACCTGCGCTACGTCGTGGGTGCCCGTCTTCGCTGCTTCCAGGTCAACTAACTCGCTGCTTCCACGTCAAGTGACTTGCTGCGTCGTTGCTCCGGATTGATTGCCGCTGCGTCGGATTTATCTGTTCCACTAGCATCTGGTCTTTGCTACTGGGAAGATTCACCGCTGGTTCTGGTCCGTATTGCGTAGCGCTCGGTTCTCTCTTCTTCTTGTTCAAGAGGAAGCGAAATCGTTTCCTGGAAGAAAAATACGTTCGTGATGTCACCTGCAGTGACAAACTTCTGACGCCGAGTCGTTCAAGGACTGGTTTCTTCTAAATAGCTCCATAAGACTAAGTTGCAACAGGAAGGTACATACGAAACTAGTGCTCATAAACGAAGGCCAATAAGAAACTAAAAACAAGGATAAATCATGACAGATAATCGAATTGCGTATCTCTATTATATTGTCGTATAAATAACATTGAGGGGAGGGGACTAACTAATTTCCACCATGCAGCTTAGGCCAATTTAGCCTTCAAAGTTCAAACATTCTAAATGGAAAGCTTCGAAAAAAATACCAATCCCATCGCATTCATCTCTGTTCAGAAGCTGCCGCGACCGACCGCGATAAGATAGTCATCGTGAAGAAATACCTCCAACCTATTCCCAGATGCCGTATGAAGCAGGAAACAAATTAGGACCATACATGTAACAAGTGGGAAATAAATTAGAACTATCTGTATGGAGGCAGACATAAGGAAAACAGCTAGTAGTATAAATGGAAGCAAGTACCTTCGACCATACAACTCCCTGAACACCAAGAAAAATGGGCACATTATTCTTCCTAATCATTCTTCCATTGCTCACCGTTCTGCCATGCCCATATGCTTCCGCCCAGTCGACGCTAAGCACTGGCTCATCCTTATCAGTAGAAGAGCACAGGCAGACCTTCCTTACCTCACCAAATGCTGATTTCTCTTGTGGCTTCTATGAAGTTGGAGAGAATGCATTCTCCTTCTCCATTTGGTTCACTAACACCGTAGAAAGGACTGTTGTATGGTCTGCCAACCCCAAGTTTCCTGTGAATGGCCATGGTGCCAAGGTGTTGCTGAACCATAACGGAAACTTGGTCCTTACTGATGTCAATGGCACCGTGACTTGGGACAGCGGGACCAGCTTTGGCGAGGGCACAATGGTTTTCCTTCTTGACACCGGCAACCTCGTCATCAAAGACTCCACTGGTGCCATTCAGTGGGAAAGCTTCTCTTCACCGACAGATACACTTCTGCCTTTGCAGCCTCTCAAAAAAGGTACAAGTCTGGTGTCCGGTTATTACAGCCTCTTTTTTGACAACGACAATGTGCTACGCCTTATGTATGATGGTCCGAATATATCAAGTATCTATTGGCCAAGTCCAGACAACACAGTGTTTCAAAATGGGCGGACTAGCTACAACAGCTCCAGGATTGCAGTCCTCGACACTGAAGGATTTTTCCTCTCAAGTGATGGGCTGAATGTCAAGGCTTCTGACTGGGGTACTGGAGTCAAGAGAAGGCTGACAATTGGTTATGATGGAAACCTTAGAATGTACAGTCTGAATGCGTCAACTGGGAGCTGGATAATGTCATGGGAGGCTATAGCAGAAATGTGCAATGTGCACGGAATATGCGGAATAAACGGGATATGTGAGTACTTGCCAAGCCTCAGGTGTTCATGTCCACCAGGACATGAGATGATTGATCCACATAACTGGACCGGAGGTTGCCGCCCACAATTCAACAAAAGCTGCAGCAAAACAGAACAGTTTGAGTTCATCAAGATCCCTCATAGTGACTGTTATGGCTTTGATCTGAGCTACAACCAGTCCGTCACACTTGCAGAATGTAAAAAGATATGCTTGGGCATCTGTTCCTGCTCAGCATTCACGTACAAGATGGGGTCTGGATTTTGCTACACCAAAGCGGTACTCTTCAATTGTTATAGATCCCAAAGTTTTCCTGGAGATAACTATATCAAACTACCCAAGAATATGAGCATCTCCAAGCAGTCTGGTCTCACATGTAATCCGGGTATTCCCGTGGTTGTACAAGGCTCTGCAAGTATGTATGGAATGAATGATGGCAACAAAAGTTATACAACTTACTATGTATTTGCAGTAACACTGGGAGCCCTGGTGTTTCTCTTTATAGGCACAAGCTGGTCGTTTCTTTACAGCAAGGAAAACATACCCAAGTCAATGGAAGCAGGCTACAGGATGGTGATGAGCCAATTCAGGATGTTCACGTACCGAGAATTAAGGGAAGCGACTGGAAAGTTTAAGGAAGAGATTGGAAGAGGGGCATCTGGAATTGTTTACAGAGGAGTATTTGAAGATAACAGAGTAGTTGCGGTGAAGAAGCTATCAAACATTTCACATAGTGAGGAGGAATTCTGGGCAGAAATGAATATAATCGGAAGGATCAACCATATGAATTTAGTGAGGATGTGGGGTTTTTGCTCTGATGGTCAACACAAACTACTGGTGTATGAGTATGTCGAGAATGAATCCCTCGACAAGTTTATATTTGGTAATGTAAGTACTGAGAGATTACTTTCATGGAGCCAAAGATTCAAAATAGCATTGGGAACTGCAAGAGGCTTGGCATATCTCCATCATGAGTGCCTTGAGTGGGTAATCCATTGTGATATAAAGCCGGAAAACATACTCCTGAGCCGAGACTTTGAAGCCAAGATAGCAGACTTTGGACTAGCCAAACTCTCAAAGAGAGAGAGTTCCAGTTTGAACCTCACCCACATGAGAGGAACAATGGGCTACATGGCACCAGAGTGGGCACTGAATATGCCAATCAACGCAAAGGTCGACGTATACAGTTATGGCATTGTCCTTCTCGAGTTAGTGACTGGAAGTAGGATCTCAGGTGGGATAGCAGTGGATGGTAATGAGGTAGAGCTTGGAGAATTTGTGCACGCAGTGAAAGAATTGTTCGTGAGTGGAGATGTGAGGGATATAGTTGATAGTAGATTGAATGGCCATTTCAATCCAGAGCAAGTGGTGGTAACGGTGAAACTGGCTCTATCTTGTCTTGAAGAAAGAAACAGCAGGCCTACAATGAATGAAATTGTAAGAGCTCTGCTAGCATGTGATGACCATGACAATCACCCAGCCTACTCATGGTGATCTGCAATAAGCTATAATATCTCGATTTCTAAGAAGAAACCAGTCTGTATGGTGTGTGGTATTTGAAAGTAAAATAAATTTTTCCTAGAGAAAATGTCAGTTATTATATTGTATAAATCCTTCTCAATGTAATAGGTGTAACATCAACTGCAATTGTATTGAAATTTTTCATTGCCATATGAACTCTTGCATGAAACATAGTGGGCTTATTTTTTTCACAGGCTGCATGAGTCACTTTAGGTTCGTACGAGATACATAAGTTTCCATGCGTACAGGAAGTGTATTGTTTTTCCTTGCAAGAGAAAGAGAAGAGTTTAGTTTGCATATTCTTAGATCTTTTCAAGCATATAACAAGTACTGAAGATGCCCACTGTTTCTTCAAAAATATGGTCCTCCAACAGAGACTTATTGAGTGCAACCATGAGAAACCACTTAGCAAGACTACGCTAGCAAATAAGGAATTAACGACTCACAACATTCACTCGAGAATCGTCCGGGACGCTCCGATACAAGGCAGTAGATTTGGGTTATCTCTGGAGCGCTGAATGTGGAGGGAAATAGGGAATCACAAAACTCCAGCACTTGGCAGATCTACCTGGAGTTGGCTCGCTACGGCGTATCATCTGGCACAGCGTGGTCTGCACCACCCCGATGCCTCGGGCGGATCATCTGGCACGCGTCCTCCGGCGGTGGTGCGGCGGGAGAGAGAGATGCGGGCTGGCGGCGCTAGGGTTGGAGTCGACCTGAGCGCAGGCGACGTGGGTTTTTGTTTTCCCCAACGGCCGACGGCGGTGGTGGGGCGCTTCCTCGTGACGTCCCCTTGTTTTACTGGGCGGCGGAGCTCGGGGTCTCATCGGCGCGCGCCGGATCGACGACGGCTAGAGGTGGGGATTGGCGCCAGTTGCAGTGGCATCCGCGCCGGGATTTACGGGGAATTACATTTAATTTCATTTTCTTTCGCCCATAACCGGGATTCACGTATTTCGCGAAATATAAGAAATTCGAAGAAAAAGAAAAATATTCAGTAGATTCAAAGTCTCGTAAATTTAGAACGCGACTACACATATGCTATTTTTAGATGGCAAATCTGTAGAACTCATATGCTTTTAAGATTTTTATCACTTCTGCCACAATGACCGACGCTAATCTCAGTTTTGCAACAGAAATCTCAATCTTGTCGCTGCGACGTTAGTCCCCTCCTCAGTTTTGCCACTCCGTTACTCCACCTTAGTTTCGTCCTCACTTTTGCAACTCCATCGTCAATTTTGTTCTCAACTTTTCCATTTCTAGTTTCCCCTTCCTTTCTCTTTATTATTTATCGTTGTACAAGGCGAAGGCGAAGAGATCAGCCGCAAACGACGGGATGTGTTCGGAGGTGAGCGTTGGTGGGCACATGGTGGAGTCCCATACGAGCGTGGCTGCGGATGGTGACACCTGCTGTTGTGCCTTCCAATGGTGCCCCGCCGACAATAGCAGACGAGGGAGGTGCTTCTCGAGGGGCAAGAGGCCTATTGGAGGGCGGCAAAGGCTTAGGCACGAGATCATGATGCCGGACTCCAAAAGGAAATGACACCCAGACCTTAGCGTGATGCAGGCGGTCGGAGACATCGTGACGTTCTGAACAACTACTCTGAATTTGCCGAATTGATGACATGTAGGTCCGCAAATCAATGTGATAAAAAATTAAAGAGAAAGGGAGGGAGAAGTAGGAACGGCAAAAGTGGGGACAAAACTAACGGTGGAGTGGCAAAAGTGAGAACAATACTAAATGTGGAGTAACAGAGTGCCAAAACTGAGGAGCGGACTAACAGAGCAGTGGCAAGATTGAGATTTCAATCAGTCACATGGCAAAAATGAGGTTACGTCGGTCATAGTGGCATAAATGATAAAAACCCTACTTTTAATTCATGCAGACTAAAGTAAAAGATGGGTTATGTCATCGGAATTAAATGCTAAATATAAAAGTCAAATTATTTTGTACACAAACCGTTTATCTCATTTAGTGTTCATTTTTACTGTCTGGCTAGTCGCGACGAGATTTTGAGACTACCATATGAACATGTCTCGACAATTTTATTCGGACTATTCAATTGCCCACCAGTAATACCTAAGTTATTCAAACTTCAGCCTGTAAGACCATGCACTATGTGGGTAATACCTAAGTTATTCAAACTTCAGCCTGTAAGACCATGCACTATGTGGGTTCTGTTCAAATGAAAAAATGGCAAACTTAGGAAGACTCGCTGCTATGTACGTGCGCATAGCTTTACAATCATTTGCATGCATGGCTACTTTTACAGGCTCAAATCAATCTCTCTCTTCCCCTTGCTCTATGCCATGTGGAGCAAGCCTCCCCGTGCATAGTTTACCAGTTTAAAAGCAGACCAAAAACATGATTCACTTTTATTGTAAAACCCCATGAATCGATGCCCCACTATGTATTGAACCGGTTCAAATAGAGGAGAGAGAAGGTTAGGAATTGCTTTTGCACCACATAATGGCTGTTCTAAGTTACCCACCCGGGTTGAAACTATATCTCACTTTGATTGTTCTTTTCGATTTTTTCTAGCTTGCAAGTGGTCACCTTTTATAAGTGAGTTACCACATTAGAATCATAACTTAATGGTGAACAAGTGGGTAACTATTCAGTAAAACACTTGAATAGTTTCATATGTATTGGATTGATAACTATATCAATTTTACAACAATATCATAAAATAGATAGATAACTCAACAAGTATTGAGTTCATGACTATTGCCAAGAGTGGGGTAACTACGTCGATTTCTTGGTGGTAGCCAAATCATAAAAACCTTGGTAACTCCATAAGTAATGTGTGGATAACTATTACCTTACCTAAAGAGTGGTAATTAAATCGAGTTGGTGAAGATGACTATAGTGTAAACATTTATTTAACTCTATGTTGGACACCTTTATGACTATAGGTGTATTTGCGGTTGGTAACTATACCCTGAATATATCGGTAGCTTTATAATTACTATATTGGTAACTATAAATACATGGGTTATTTCATCAGTACTGCTTTCCAAAAAAATCCATCGGTATTGGGTTGGTAATTGAAAAGACATTAATGTTGCGAAGAAGGGGGTGAATAGGTGATTTAAAATAATTACGGTTTAGTTTTAAATAAATACAAAATAAAACTAACGTTTAATTTACCAAGCACAAAACTTAAATCCAAGAGCAGGGTAACGACGTCGTTTTCTTGGTGGTAGCAAATCATAAAAACCTAGGTAACTCCATAAGTAATGTGTGGATAACTATTACCTTACCTAAAGAGTGGTAACTAAATCGAGTTGTTGAAGATGACTATAGTGTAAACACTTAGTTAACTCTATGCTGAACACCTTTATACTATAGGTGTATTTGCGGTTGGTAACTATACCCTGAACATGTGAGTGACTTTATAATTACTATATTGGTAACTATAAATATATGGGTAACTTCATCAGTATTGCTTTCAAAAAACAAATCCATCAGTATTGGGCTGGTAACTGAAAAGACATTAATGTCACATAGAGGGGGTGAATAGGTGATTTAAAATATTACAGTTTAGTTTTTAATAAATACGAAATAAAACTAATATTTAATTTATCAAGCACAAAACTTAAATCCACTAGGTCCATCTATGTGCACCAACAACTTATGCTAGACAAGAAAACAATTATGAAGTAGTAAGATATGGAACCTCAAGCTCGATGGCTATCACAAAATAAATGTATAAGTAAAGAGGTCGTGTATAGAGATAAGCGAGGCACACGAAGACGTTGGTGTAATTGCTGAAGCTCCTTCCACAATAAAAGTACGTTTTCGTTGGATAGATGCGGTTACTAGGTGGCCCCAAACCCAACAAACGTTCACCTTGATATGTTGTTGCACAATACAGATCAAACGCTACAAAAGGCTTCATCTCAAGATGCGGGCATACACTAACCGACGGCACAAAAGACTCACTCTATTCTTTTTAATATTCTTTTTAAGCGTTTTTCACAAAGAAAGAACTCAATCGACTATGAGGTCTTCTTAAAAACGTTGACCAAATCTTTACACAAGGTTGGGGCACAACTTAGAATGACGATTTTACGAATAAACTGTATTATCAAGTTTTTATGGTCTACAAAAGTTGAATTATTTTCTTACATATTGTAGCCCCAACATGTTGTTGATATGTAAAGTTTGAAATTTATATGTTTTTTCGTTTGGAAGAAAGAAAAAGGTCAATTTTTTTGCAAAGTAAAGCACGTACCTTAAGACAACCGTGGATCTTTGACAAGAGATGTACTCCCTCCGTTCTACAATGTTTTAGCCTTTTGCTAGATTCACATGTATTCACATGCATCTAGACACGTTTTACAATCTATGTTCACTCATTTTGTTATGCATCTAGTCAACATGTAAAACAACCAAAACATCTTATATTTAGTAACGGAGGGAGTATCTACCAAAAGGTTCAGAAAAACCACTCTCTTTTCGATTTTCTTTATAACATGGAGCTCCATGGGCCTCAAATAACAGAACTTAGTTTTCTTTGCACCGCAGAATCAAGAACGATATATCAAGCATGAAACTTCCAGCAAGCATCCCGATGCTACATATATCTCGTGTTGATTAATACGACACCAGTGACGATACCATCATGAACGCCAACTAGCAGTCTGGTTGATAATCGTAGATAAACATGTATCACTGTCAGCATCAGGCAGGCGGCTAATTAACCTAATTGTACGCATGTGCAACCGGCAAAGCAACATACATATACGATTTCCATAAATATGCGTCATAGATGAACACAATAGCAATTTAAGCTTGCTAAAGAATTCTACCTCGTCACTGAATGTCCTTGAATAAGAGCTGAAGGAATTTTGTGTGCCAGCTTGTCACCAGCAACCTTCTGTTTGCCGGCCGATTCAATCAGGCATTGGCATCTCCTAATAGCTTGTAGGTCAACTCCTCTGAAGTTCCTCCAAACTTGATGTTTTTTTATGCAAATATGAACATACATACTAGTGTTTTGCATAAACCTTTTGGGTCAACGGTTTTTCCTTCTACGAGAAAACGCAAAATAATCGTGTCTCGGTCGATGCTATGGTTGGGTCAACGGAGTTGTCACATCACAGCTAGCATGGAATAGAATTAATTTTGAAAGGACACCAGTAACCTGGCTTAACTACAATATAAATAGTAGTACGTGCTCAACTAAAAGGACTCACAGTGATCGCAACAACATTCATGATGGTTAGATTCACCAATCTAGCCCTCCTTCCACCGATCTCATATCTTCTGCTGCACTCCTGTGCATCTGCGGAACACACACTGGGCGCCGGGTCATCCCTGTCAGTGGAAGACCACGCGAAGCCCTTCCTGGTGTCACCGGACGCCAACCTTCTCCTGCGGCTTCCTCCAAGCGGGCGACAACGCCTTCTACTTCTCCATCTGGTTCACCGCCACCAAGAACAAGACCGCCGTCTGGTCGGCCAACCCCGGCGCCCCTGTGAACGGCTGATTTTCCAGGGTCTCGTTCAGCCGCGACGGTAAGCTGATCCTTGTCGACGCCAACGGGACCACTGTCTGGGATACCAAGACGGGAGGCAACAAGCACCTCACCGTCTCCCTCAACGACACCGGCAACCTCGTCATCGCGGACCCATCCACCGGCCGCGCCTTGTGGCAGAGCTTCCAATGGCCAACGGACACCCTGCTCCCATCGCAGGTGATGTCAAAAGACACGAAGCTGGTGGCCGGCTACTACAGCCTCTACTACGACAACGACAACGTGCTGCGGCTCCTGTACGACGGCCCGGAGATCGCGAGCATCTACTGGCCGGACCCGGACCTAGGTATTTGGGGGAGCCAACGGACAAACTACAACAGCTCGCGGATCGGCGTCCTCGACGACAGGGGCGCGTTCCGCTCCAGCGACAGACTCCGCTTCCGGGCCTCCGACCTGGGCGCCCCCGGCGTCAAGAGACGGCTGACGATCGATAAGGACGGCAACTTGCGACTCTATAGCCTCGTGAACGCGACCGGCGGCTGGACGGTCACGTGGGTGGCCCTGAAGCAGCCGTGCTCCGTGCACGGGCTATGCGGCAAGAACGCCCTCTGCGTGTACCAGCCGTCCCTCCGATGCTCGTGCGTGCCGGGGTACGAGATGGCCGACCGCCGGGACTGGAGAAAAGGCTGCAAGCCGACGTTCAGCCTCCCGGCCTACACCGGCACCAACTGCAGCCAAGGAGTGCCGGAGCAGTACACGTTCGTCAAGTTGGCATACACCGACTTCTACGGCTACGATCTCGGGTTCAACAAGTCCGTCACCTTCGAGGACTGCATGAACCTCTGCCTGCAGATGTGCTCCTGCGCCGGCTTCTCCTACAGGATGGATGGCGTGGGCAATTGCTACCCGAAAGGCGTCCTGTTTAACGGCTACACATCCTCGTTCTTCCCCGGGAGCTTCTACCTCAAGGTGCCTAGCAAGGTCAACGCCTCGACGTTGCCATTGGTATCCGCCGCGGGCCTCGCCTGCAAGCGCAACGGCTCTAGCTCTGGCATCGTCCCAGGATACGCGGACACGTACGGGAGACCCGGCAACGGCCCAAAGTGGACCTACTTCTTCGCGTTCGCCGCGGCGCTGGGCTTTCTCGAGTTTCTCTTCGTCGCGGCAGGGTGGTGGTTCCTGTCCAGCCATCAGAGCATACCCAGCTCGCTGCAGGCAGGCTACAGGCTGGTGATGGCGACCCAGTTCCGGAGGTTCTCGTACCGGGACCTCAAGAACGCGACGGGCAACTTCAAGGAGGAGCTCGGCCGTGGCGGCTCCGGTGTGGTGTACCGCGGCGTGCTGGACAAGGGCACCGTGGTGGCGGTGAAGAAGCTGACAGAAGAACAGGTGCAGGGCGAGGAGGAGTTCTGGGCGGAGGTGACGGTGTTCGGGAGGATCAACCACATCAACCTGGTGAGGATCTGGGGGTTCTGCTCCGAGGGCAAGCACAGGATGCTGGTGTACGAGTACGTGGAGAACGAGTCGCTCGACAGGCACCTCTTCGGCACGGACATCGGCAGGTCGCTCGCGTGGACCGATAGGTTCAAGATCGCGCTGGGCGCCGCCAGGGGCCTCGCCTACCTCCACCACGAGTGCCTCGAGTGGGTCATCCACTGCGACGTCAAACCGGAGAACATCCTCCTCACGCGGGACCTCGACGCCAAGATCGCGGACTTCGGGCTGGCCAAGCTGTCCGGGAGGGACGCCGCGGCCGACGGCGCCGTGCAGCTGTCGCACATGAGGGGGACGACGGGGTACATGGCGCCAGAGTGGGCGCTCGGACTGCCCGTGGACGCCAAGGTAGACGTGTACAGCTACGGCATTGTGCTGCTAGAGATCGTCATCGGGACACGGATCTCCGACCAGACGACGGCGGACGGCGGGGAGAGGCTGGAGATGGGGCAGATCGCGCAGGCGCTGAAGCAGGTGGTGGCGAGTGGAGACATTGGGTCGTTGGTGGATAGTCGGCTCAATGGGCAGTTCAACCCTCGGCAGGCCATGGAAATGGTGAAGATCTCCTTGTCGTGCATGGAGGAGAGGAGCAGCAGACCGACCATGGATGACATCTCCAAAGCTCTTACGGCGTGCGATGACGAGGATGAGCACCCTGCGTACATGTTATGAGTTCCATCCATCCCATGCATTCCCATGGATCTACGGCTTGTTGCGCTATGTTTACTGTACCGTGTGATTTAGTTAGCTAATTGACAAATTTCTGTTGTGTTATCTCATAAAACTATTTATTGGGTATGTGCGACCTGGGGACGATCTTGTGGCGGATAAACAAAAAACTGGATGTGGTCTTTTTAATATTGATTTTAAGAAAGCATATGATAAAGTTAAATGGTCACTCTTACAACAATCTTTGCGCCTGAATGGCTTTGTACCGATGTGGTGTGGATGAATTGTTATGTTTGTTCAAAACTTCAAATAGGTAGTGTGGAAATTTGAGTAAATTATGATATTGGTCATTATTTTCGGATCCTAAAAGGTTTAAGACAAGGTGATATGTTGTCTCCGGTTTTGTTCAATGATAATTGTGACGGATATGTTGGCGTACTTATTGCAAGACTAAGGAAGACAAATTACAGTATGTCGATGATACAATTTTATTTCTTGAGCGTGATATCGCAAAGGCAGTGCTCATCAAACTTATTCATTCTATCATTCTTTGAACAATTATCGGATCTCAAGGTCAGTTAAGAGTAAAATTAATTGTTTCAGCAAAGCTAAACGAGTGCAGGATGATGACTGTCACGTTTTTGGATGTGAGGTTGGGTCCTTCCTTTTAAATATCTAGGTATTTCAATTTATTATCAAAAAAATTAAATAAAGAATGGAAACCAGTTGAGAATCGCTTTGAGAGTAAATGAGGATATTGGGTCGTAAAATGCTCTCATACGAAGATCGTCTTATTCTAATAAATTTAGTCTTCACAAGCATGCCAATGTTCTTATTATTATTTTTTGAAATATCTAAGGGGTATAGAAAAGACTAGATTCTAGCGATCTCGATTCTTTTGGGAAAGATCAATCAAAGAAAAAATATCGACTAATGAAATGTAACATTATTTACCATCCTAAAAACCAAGGCAGATTGGGAATTGAAGTGCTAAAAATAAAGAACAAATGTTACTTGCCATATGCTTATTTAAACTTACAAACGAAGATGTTTGGCACAAATTGTTGTGTAACAAATATCTGCGCGGGAAAACTTTATCCCAAGTTGAGCCCAAGCCTACTGACTCACCCTCGACCTTTTGTTGTTTCACCTCCAAATATTCAGTTTAGCAGGGCTATCATAGGAGATAAATTAGATGTGTGGCTACACCTTATGAAGAAGCCAAAATGAAATCAGTAGCCAACTCTTGGTCCAATGAAAACTTAACCCTTTTCTATCGAGTTCACCACCTGATAACTTCACAGTTACACTTACGGTTCGACTGCTCATTCTCATACAGCTTTGAATTATTTCATTTATTAAACAAAAACTGGCAAAAGTCTTTATTATGATTATACAAATCGGAAACGCCAGACAAGGTGACAATCCACCACTTTTGACTAGCCGTAAAAAAATATTTATATTGGTTCGGACTTTTGTTTGCGTTGACTTAATATAACATGGTATCAAAAATTATTTATATTAGTTCGGACTTTCCATCAGTTCTTTTTTAGCTGTGTTGGGTAGTGCATGAAACTTGACACAAACAATCTAGTAGTGGAAGCTCACAACACCTCACGAAATCTGATGATGCAATATTATGAAGTGACCATGAACTCAAGGGACAGTGAGCTAGTACAAAGCAAAGACAATGGCAATTAAATGATGCAATATTATGAAGTGACCATGAACTCAAGGGACAGTGAGCTAGTACAAATCAAAGACAATGGCAATTAAATGGTGTTACAAAGAACAGTCTGCCCTTGGAAATTAAATGAATGTCATCCAAACAAGTCACAAGATACGGTTTACAAACATACAAATAGATCGTGCAACACTGATGATGATTAAAAGAGAGCTTAAGAACTTAAGATAGAGGTTATAACAAGAGTTAAATCCTAAAATAGCAATGCAAATTCGACAAGCATTCTCAATACATCGACCAGGATGTGATGGAACCTGAGAAAACATGGAAACTGGTGGCAACTGAGCACAAAGGTATGAATGGCCAGGTGGAGGATTTGCAGTAGGTCTTGCTTCTCCTCGCAGGATACAGAGACGAATCAGATCATCATATCAACTGCAGAAACGTCAACCACCATGCCAACAGCAGGCCTTTGCTGATGAACCTGGAAAAAATTCAGTTAACAAACAATTACCACATGAAGCTACCAAAGAATGTCATGGACTTACAGTGGCACAACTGTTGCCCCGTGATTTCGGCATTTGTGGCATTGAAGACTGGAGCTGAGGATGATAACTGGCACTGCCACAATCCACTTCATCGCGTACTCCAACCTTTTGTGTCAAAGAGATACCAAAGATTTTGCAGCCATTTGTGTGAACATCCTTGTCATCTGGTTCGTGCTCTGCACCGCTGATGGGAAAATGTAACTTCCCAGCTCCAGTACAATTTTTGCCTGAAACAATATGAGGCCAGAGAGGTAATGTACGATTGGTTCTTCCCATATCTTGAGTAGTGCTGACAGTAACATCTCTAATACTCTCATCCTTATCCAGGCTTCCGTGTTCATATTCAAAGCCAGGCATCCTGGAAGTAGTCTGAGGAAACGTTAGCACGGATGATGGAGAGGATGCTTGAGGCATAGCTGGTGCTGTTGGCCCACGGTAATCGCATCCTTTTGCTGTAAGCCAATTATATGTTGCACCAGGTGCATGGCTTCCATCAGGTTGGCAAAAGCCAGAACCTCTTAGAACAGCATCAGACAAAGTTCCTCCTCGATAAGGACGAAACACTTCTTGACCTTGCAAGACCTTCTGGAATCTTTGAGATTCCCCAAAGCCTGAGCAGTGGTAGGAAAACCCCTGGTTTTCAGGTGGGGTTCTAGCACCTTGTCTTGGAACCCCGACGATGTTACTCATGTTGATGGAGCAACTCCGACCATAAGTGTACTGAAAATTTCTTGCTTCGGACGCTTGAGAAGCTGAATTAACAGTACCACCGTGGGTGTTAAAACCCAATAATTCTTGACCTTGCAAGACCTTGTGGAATCTGGCAGATTCCGCAAAATCCGAAGAAACACTTCCACCTGCCAAAATGGCAAAAAGAAAAATAAGTTCAGCAGGGGGCAAACACAGAAGCAAATTATCATATTTTTTACTTGCGATGCGACCTACTTGGAAGCAACATATCTGAACTGACTTGGGGGAGGCATGGCTTCAGACGTTTTGAATGGGGAGTGGACATATGAGATCCTGAAACCGATCCAGTAAGGTTAATTTCCCAAGGAGATACCCTATTAGGCCGACAGCTCTCTACATCATCCCATCTCACCTGTAAAGTTGTCCGTCAGTCAACATAATACGGCAACCTCGAACGATAAGGAATCTAATGGAAGCAAATATAACAAAGTAAATAACTAAGATTCCTTGTTCAGCATGCATGCAAAATATGGTTCTAAATCTACATCCTGTACAATCCTGGAAACCAAGAAGCAACATATCCCTTGTGAGAATTTTTCTAAGGCATTTTAAACTTAGCATATCACAAAGTTTTAACCTTGTTGGATTGTTCTGCCATTGGGAATTTATGATCATCTTTGATATCAAAACAAGTAAAACTGCAACTCATCTATGAAAAGGAATTTAGCATCTTATAAGATCAATAGCATATATACCAAAGTTGAAAACTCAGAACAGAAGCTCCGGTAGTTAATTTAGCCGCAGGACAAGTGTAAAAATGAGTAGCTGCGATGCTTTAAAGATTAGTGTAGCAGGTGGTTCGAATGTCGCAGTTCAAGCTGGCATACTGTAATTCGGTAAATGATCAAAAGTAGACATAAAACACAAACATGCTGAAATCTAAGACATGTAGTGACTATGCAATTAGTTCCAGTAAACTCATACAAGATACAGACAGTCACAGACGTACGGAGTACTATGCTCATACAGTCATACACTAAGACCAACATGGGCAGAAATCTCATGTGTCAAGAAAGGGCGAGGGGAACATACCACCAAGCATTTCCACTTTGAACCACGCGAATTTGGGTCTGACTCTCTGCTCCCAATTATTATCCCAGTGGTCCTGAAAAACAATTTTCAGGTATAACCATGTGGAAAATAGAATAACTCTGACGTGTTGCTCACAGAAGATAAAGTTAACTGTTGACCGAACGTCTGTACCTTCTTTCAGAAGCATCTTCGTTTTCATATCGCATTTTGAATCTCATTCCAACAGAAAAAGGTTGACTGAAGCTTCTCATGAACTTCCAAGATGGTATAATGAACTCATACTGACATAACCTGGAGGTCCAATGAACTTATTAGGGATATGAACTAACATAATGGCATACTACAAGAGAGACAGATAGAAAACAAAAACGTGTACAGTTATAATCTCACTTTTAACTATGTCAACATTTAGATCCTGGAATCGAAAGAAATGTGAAACAACTGGCAAAGTTGCACAGGAGAAATGCACGAATACTATGAGAAATAAAGCAAATTATTATTTATCTGCATTGTTTTATTTGCAAATTAGTATTAGTTTCTGCATTGCTATTTTAAAAAAACTGTCCATGTTGATGAATTAATTTGAATGTTCTATGTTCTTTCAAAAAAAAAGAACTGTCCATGTATATGACCTCACAAATCTGAATGGCACTACGCAAAAAAAAAAAAAAAAAACTGAATGGCTGCCTCAAATGTGCACTATGCAACAATCTAATGCCCTTGAGGATCACATGTAATGAGAATATGAGATGATTTAGCATGTAGGAGAAAAGATTATTCGGCCAGACTAGTGAAATGAGATGTAAAATGTTTGATTGGGTAAATCAACAAAGAACAAGAAGAAACTGAATAATGCTTCCCCTGGCAATAAATCCTGATTTCTAATTCAAAAAATATGTGTCATGCAGTCTTAAGAATGGGTACTCGAAAATAGTTAGCACAGGACAGACAAGTCATGAAGTTTCTGAATGAGTGAAAGCGTTCTGCTGTACATATATGATGATGTAGGTTCAGGACTTGCTATTATGAAACAAGAAACAGATATAACTTGTTCTAGGAGAACATTATAACTGGGTATTGTCCAATCCTTTCTTATTATGGTCACCGACATGTATAACTTATTCTAGGAAACCATTAGAACTGTGTATTGGTCCAACCTTCTCTTATTATTATGGTCAAAAGGGAGGTTGTTAATGCAGGTATTTGATATGATTATGAAAACAGCCAGGAAAGTGTATACCTGGGATTGTAATAGATGTGAAAAATACTTTTCATGGCCACAGCATGGGCAATGTTACCGAGACTACTATGAATGGAGTCCTGGTTACCAAGTGCAGGAAAAGGAGATGCATTTTTTAGCTGAGCAGCTCTGCGCACTCCCAACCTAAGTTCTCCATCTTCACCTCTGTAGGAGAATAAGAAATTATTGACACATGGAAGCTAGAATAAGTTCCGATGGGTGGCATCATGAGCTATAAATCATTACCGGAGGAACAGCACTGCATCCCCAGAGACAAGCTTCTTCTTATTGACAAATGCACTCCATCCAGTGGTTAAAAGATGCCTCCGTGGCTGGCCTGTAACAGTTGGAAGCAGAGCTATTAGAAAAACTCAGGAACACAAAGGTTTTCTTCATTCGTATTAACAATGTCTGTAAGAGTAGTATGTCATGTTCCGCAGAAGTAATAAAAGAATCTGCTGCTAACTTGATATGCCTGCAGGGTGAGCACAGCCAGAAGACTACCGCATGAACGAAAGCAAATGCAGATGGCCAACAATCTACAGCGTTGTTTAGTTATGTATGCCTTTTATACACATCAGATGCGTTCTGTAAGAACTCCTACATATATGTCAAGAGTGACAGCTGCACCTTGATACCCAGCCTATCAAATAAGTTGAAGCTATGCAAGTGAATCACTCTTGCGGTACCTCGATAGATATGCCGGAACCTCCACGCGGTGCCGTGCAGATCCTTGGCCACGAGCTCCTGGGACGGCCTCTGCAGGCTGTAATCCTGCACAAGCCAAGCAAAACAGTCACTGCTGTGACACAATGAGCAACTACATATTCCAGGGGGCAAAGCCCAGTACATGTACAAGGTATGTGAACAGTAAATATACATCTAACACCCCCCCTCAAACTCATGGTGGGTCAACAACACTGAGTTTGGAGAGGAAGAACCCATGCTGCGCTCGAGTCTGTGCCTTCGTGAAGAAATCCGCCAACTGTAAGTCGGAGGGCACATAGTGAAGAGCAAGAATCTGATCCTGCACAGCAGCACGCACAAAGGAGGCATCCACACCGATGTGCTTGGTGAGCTCATGCTTCACCGGGTCACGCGCAATGCTGATGGCACCAGTACTGTCTGACAATAGAGAAGTCGGTGCAGCAGCAGAAACACCAAAGTCTGCTAGCAACCATCGCAACCAGGTCACCTCAGCCGTCAACATAGCCATCGCTCGCAACTCAGCCTCTGCACTGGAGCGGGAAACTGCCTTCTGTTTCTTCGTCTTCCAGGCAATGAGAGACCCGCCAAGAAAAACACAATAGGCAGACAGGGAGCGGCGATCAGAAGGATCACTGGCCCACGTAGCATCAGAGTAGGCCTGGAGCTGGAGAGAGCTGGAGCGAGGAAAGAAAAGGCGGCGAGAGATCGTGCCACGAAGATATCGTAGAACACGGAGAAGGTGACTATAGTGGACAGAACTGGGAGCAGATACGAACTGACTCAGAATGTGGACAGGATATGATATGTCTGGACGAGTGACAGCCAGATAGACAAGACTCCCAACAAGATGGCGATAGCGTGTCGGGTCTGTGAGGGGATCACCATCGGTAGCACGAAGCTGAACATTGAGCTCCATAGGAGTCTCAGCAGTGCACTCATCACCAAGAGCGGCGCGAGCAAGAAGATCCTGAATATATTTTTCTTGGGAGATATAGAAGCCATCAGAAGTCGAAGAAACCTCAATCCCAAGAAAATAGCGAAGAGGGCCAAGATCTGACATCAGGAACTGCTCACGGAGGCGGGCCTTAACAAAGGCAATATACTCAGAGTCATCGCCAGTAATGATCATGTCATCAACATATAAGAGGAGGAGCGTCCGACCACGAGGTGAGGTGTGGACAAACAGCGCAGGGTCATGGTCGCTAGGCACAAACCAGCAGCAGTCACCACAGAAGCAAAACGCTCAAACCAGGCGCGAGGGGCTTGTTTAAGGCCATAGAGAGAGCGCCGAAGACGGCAAACCATACCATCAGGAACAGAGTACCCCGGTGGTGGCTGCATATAAACCTCCTCACGCAACTCACCATTGAGAAAGGCATTCTGGACGTCAAGCTGAGACACAGACCAATGACGAACAGAAGCCACAGCGAGAAGAGTGCGAACTGTGGTCATGTGGGCAACAGGAGCGAATGTCTCATCATAATCGCGTCCCTGCTCCTGCTGAAAGCCACGAGCCACAAGACGAGCTTTGTAACGCTCAAGAGAACCATCGGAGCGAGTCTTGATCTTATAGACCCACTTGCAAGTGATGGGACGAACACCGGGAGGAGGGGAAACAAGGTCCCATGTGCCAGTGCGCTCAAGTGCAGCAATCTCCTCAGCCATCGCAAGCTGCCACTCAGACTGAGCCATGGCATCCCGATAGGAGTGGGCTCAACAGTAGCAGAAAGACCGTACTGGGAAGGAGAATAGCGAGCAGGAGACCGTAAGGAAGGGCGAGAACGAAGGTTATGAACCGGTGTAGACGGGGAAGGTGGCGCGCCGGAAGTAGAGGGTATGTCAGAGGAATCATCCACAGCACGAGGACGACGAGTGTAGTGGAGAGGAAAGGGAGAAAGGGGAGGACACGCCGGAGCGGTAGGTGGAGAGGAAGGAGGAGGGGAGGGTGGTGTCGGAGGTGTATCAGAAACCGTGAGACTCGGCGGAGGCGGAGGTGGAGGAGGAACAATAGGCACAGAGGGAGATGTGTCGGGGAGTATAAGGAAGGAGAGATCGTCAACTGAAAAAGAGGAGGTGGTAGGACGCGGATAGTATGGACGAGACTCATCAAAAGTCACATCACGTGAAATACGCAGACGACGACCGACAGGATCCCAACACCGGTAACCCTTGTGCTCATCACTGTAGCCGAGAAAGACACACTCAACCGACTGAGCAGTCAGTTTGGTGCGTTCTCGCGGAGCAAGAAGGACATAGCACACACACCCAAACATACGAAGAGCGGAGTAGTCAGGAGAGTGACCAGAGAGACGCTCCATAGGAATACCACCCTGTAAGGCAGCCGAAGGCTGGATATTGATAAGGTAGGTGGACGCAGAAATAGCCTCAGCCCAAAAGTGGGGAGGAAGAGAGGCAGCGATCATCATGCACGACTCGTCTCAAGCAGGTGGCGATGCTTACGCTCAGCAACACCATTCTGAGCATGGGCACCAGGACAAGAGAACTGGGCAAGAGTACCCTGCTCGGCAAGAAAACCACGCAACATCTGGGAGATATACTCACCAGCCGAGTCAGCACGAAAAACACGGATGGGCGTGGAAAACTGGGTGTGAACCATGGCAGCAAATCGCTTGTATATGGAGAGAACCTCACTGCGAGATTTCATCAAATAGAGCCAAGTATAGCGAGAGAAGTCATCAATAAAAAGAACATAGTAGCGATGACCACCTTTCGAATCGAAGGGAGCAGGACCCCATACATCAGAATGAACTAAGTCGAAAGGGCGCTGAGAGACTGACTCACTCGTAGGATAAGGTAATTGAGTCTGTTTGCCAAGTCTACAACCATTACAATGTAAAGATACATCGCCAGAGACAGACCCTAAGACACCTTGATGCACTAGCGAGGACAAGCGAGATCCACATATATGACCAAGTCGATGATGCCACTGTTGGAAGGACGCAGAGGAGGAGGTAGCAAGAGCATGCGAGCTGGCGGGTGTGGTGGAAGGAACACAAAGCCAGTCGACCTCCCAAAGGCCCTGAGCCTCACGGCGCCGAGGGCCAGCTCCAACTAGAGCCTGGGTGCGACGATCCTGAACAGAGCAAGAGTCGGTATCAAGAATGACACGACAGCCAGAATCAGTAAGTTGAGCAGCGGAAAAAAGATTCATAGTAAGACGGGGAACATGCGAAACACTAGGAACAGAGAAGGACGGAGTAGAAAGAGTGCCACGACTAGCAACAGGAAGAGGTGTGCCATCGGCAGTGAGAACATTGAGAGGAGAATCAAGAGGTCGAAGAGAAGACAGAGCAGAAGAATCAGAAGACATGTGAAAGGAAGCTCCAGAATCCAGAACCCACGGAGATGTACCTGACTGAGTAGGCGGTGGTGGCGAAGTAGAAGCAGTCAGCGAGGCAACGGTGCCCGTCGAAGAAGAACCAGAGGAAGCCAGCATACGCTTGAGCTGGGCAATATCCTGAGCAGTGAAGGACTGTGCAGACGGAGACGCACGACCGCAGGAGAGGAGCGACCCATTCACGCTGCTTCTTGAAACAATCAGACTCTGGATGGCCCGGCTTCTTGCAGTAGTCGCAGAACATGTGAGAGCGCCGACCCCCCCCTGCAGAGGGCCGCCCGCCCACCCCCCGTGAAGGAGTGGGTAGTAGCGGTGGAACAGACGACACCGGAGCACGGGCAGCAAGCACAGTGGGAACCACAAGCAGCCCAGCAGAACGGAGCCGAGTCTCCTCAGCGCGAAGCTCTGCAAGTACCTCTGAGATGGGAACACGTCGACCACGGGCAAGCAAGTGTGCACGCCGAGGCTCAAACTCGGGACGCAGGCGAGACAAGAACTCATGGACACGCTGAAACTCCAAATCTGACCTCACTGTCTGACAGCAGCGACAAGTACCACAAACAACAGTCCGCAGAGAGTCAAGCTGACGCCAGATGGCAGAACACTGTGTGTAGAACGCATCCACAGTGAGTCACCCTGCTGAAGATCATGCTCCTGACGGACCACAGATAGGTAGAGAGCATCACCCGAGGGCTGATAGCGCTGACAAAGGTAAGTCCACATAGCAGCAGAAGTGCCTAATCCCATGAACTCAGAAGCAAACTGAGGCAGAACACTCGCAGTGAGGACAGCAGCAGCACGAGCATCATCATTGCACCACTGAGTGTAAACAGACAGAGCATCCCGATAAGGAGAGAGAGAGTCCGAGTAATCCGATACCTGCTGGTCATAGGCTTTAACTGCAAGATCATCAGCATTCTTGGCGGCAGCACGATCAGCCTCAGAAGCATCAGCGGCAAGAGCGGGTGGCACCGGTGGAGTAGGAGCCACAGGAGCAACGGGGCACGGCGGACAGGAGACCTCGCCAGAGAGAACGCCCCACAACAGGAGGCCGCGCATGTGGATGCGCATAAAGCCCACAAACTCGGCGTAGTTGGTGCCATCAAAGATCACAGAGCACCGGGGAACAGCAACATAGCCCGAAGAGGACATCGCGGGCTCTCTGATTTTTTTTTTTTTCACTAGCCGGTACAGAGACCGGTCAAAACCGGGCGAGCGACCGGGCGATGGGCCGAGGAAACCTGTCGTGAGGCCGGCCTGTGCCGGTCTGAAGGCCGGCCCACAACAGAGGAAACCGGTCGTGAGGCCGGCCTGTGCCGAGCTGAAGGCCGGCCCACCAACAGAGGGAGCCGGTCGTGAGGCCGGCCTGTGCCGGGCGGGCGACCGGATAAGCACGCAGGCGACCAGATCGAGCCAGCCCCGAGCTCGTGCTCGATGGGGCGGAGGAGAGGCCGGGGGCGGCGACCGCGACGGGCCGAGGCTCGATGGGGCGGAGGAGAGGCCGGGGGCGTCGATCGCGACGGGCCGGGGAAGACCCCGAGCTCACTGGCTCGATGGAGCGGAGGAGAGGCCGGGGGCGGCGACCGCGACGGGCCGGGGCGGCGGCGGCCGCACGAAGCAGAGGCAGAGGTCCGGCGGCGGCCAGGCAGAGGCGGCAGGCCGGTGAGAGGGCGGCGACCGGGCAGCAGGCCGACAGAGGCGGCGGCTGGTCGGGAGCAGGCCGGGCAGCGGAAACAAGCCGGTCGAGGACGACGGCGGCCGCACGGAGCAGGAGCGGCGACGGCCGGAACGACGGCAGTGCGGCAGGCCGAAATGGCGGCAGCACGGCAGGTCGACGGCGACGGCAGCAGGCCGGAGTTGCTCGGCCGGAGTGCGGGAGGAGGAGGAGGAGCAACGTGGCTCTGATACCATGTGACACAATGAGCAACTACATATTCCAGGGGGCAAAGCCCAGTACATGTACAAGGTATGTGAAGAGTAAATATACATCTAACAACTGCCAAGTCACTTGTAGCCAGGGAACAGAATCCCCTTGCTAAAAAACGACATGTACCTACCAGCGGCGGGAAGCAGTCCTCTGCGGCGCGGCGCGGCACGGAGAAACCCCCGTGCGTGCTGGTGTCGGATGCCGTGAGCGTCTTGCAGAACATGTGCGGTATCCGCGCGAGCCGCTTCACGGCGTCGGCGTCGTCGCCGTCACCGTCGCAGGAGTCATCGTTCTCCCCGTCCCGCATCCGCCTCTTGGCTTCCTGGAACGAGCAGACCTTCGATCATTCGACGCTCATGGAGCAAGCCCCGGTACTATCACCACGGCATGTTTCAGATCAGTATTAGTACCTCGTTGTCGACCAGCAGCGAGACCCACGCGTACACCTCGTCCGTCGCGGCGTCCGCCTGCACATCAAACTCTCTCTCAGGTCAGACAATGGGTCGAACACGCTGAGCTCGGATACAAACAACAACACGAGCAGCCAGCAGCATACGCGCGCGCACCTGGAGATTGACGTCGAGGACGCGGCAAAAGACGTGGGGCGGCAGCGTGGACCCCGCGGCCGCCGCCGCTTCCCCGATGTGCTCGAGGTGGCCCTGCGGCAGGTACACGACGGCGCTGCCCTTGCGAGGCAGCGGCGCCACGGGGCCGGCGCAGGCGTGCCACAGCTCCAGGCACACGGCGCCTCCCGCCACCGGACGACCGCCCTCCTCCTCGTCCTCCTCCACGGTGTTGAGGTCGATGCCCATCATTGCCGCCGTCGCCGTCAGGCCGCGGCGCCTCTCCACAGTGCAAACGCAGTCGCGCAGGGCAACGGAGCACGTCGCGCGGCGATGGATGGGGTAGGGGGCTCGCGGCGGGCTAGCTCACGGGCGGTTTAATGGGGGCGGGCGGGGAAGGGGAAGCGGAGTGGGTGAGGGAGTGGTGGTGGGGTGGCGAGACATGGCCATGAATGGCTCTAGGCTGAGTAGGCTCGTAGGAGGCGCCAGAGGGGGAGGCAGGGCTACGGTACGGTCTCAGAAGCAGTACTCCTAGTACATTTGGTGGATAAAGCCGCGGGGGTTTTGAGCTTTACTTCTTCCATCTGTGACACTCTCTGCTACTGTATCTATGTTGACTGTCCACGCCGCAGAGGCGTGGGTGAGAGTACAGTAAATAGATACTGTTCCTTGCCTCGTTACTTTATTACTGCTACTGGTAAAAGCAGTGACAGAAACGAAACGAGAGCGCAAGGACGCAGCCCAGCTGTCGCGGCAGAGGCGAGAGTGATGCACGGAGTGGGGAGGGCGGCGCAGACGTGACACTGTGAGTGTGCCTAGCCATTACTGTATATAAATAAGCTTTACGCTGTTCCCTCTCTACAGTGTCGCTGGGGCTCTTGTGATCAGAACCTTGGCTGGAAACAATACACTCCTACTGGTACCTCTAGACTGCTACTACGAGTAGAGAGAGCAGTACAAATCTTGCTGTGTCTCTAGATATTTTTTCAGCCTCGAAACAGTACTAGTATAATCTTGTCCCTTGGAACTGGCTTTTCTGCTGGTTGTTTTAATGTGTATAAAGAGTAAATTCCCTGCTGAAAATTGTGAGGACCTCTTTCGTGCAAGGGAATTCTTACATTATTAACTACGTAGATTCCATTCTTTATGAATTTTTGCATCGAGTTAAATGGGTTTATGGAATTTAAAATGATAGGTTTTTTTTTCCTATAGTCTAATTTGCTTGTAATCTTAAAGTAATTTTTTATTGAGTCTAACCTCATGATTTTTTGTTTTTCTGTATGACAGATATGTCATGTGTATAATGCCATTGTAAAGCTTTATTTTTTGTTATTCTTGTTGCGCGGTCACACATGCTATTACAATTCATGATTTTTTTTATCCATGTATGATTCACTATGGGAGTGTCTTCACAATCATGTATTTTTCTATTTTTGCATTTCTTTTAAACCCTGCGTCCAAAGAGGCTTTGGGATTTTGCACGAAGATGTTGTGTCATGCCATCTAGCATGAGCTCATGGTGTAAATTATACATTTTTTTTTTGATAAAGGGATTTTATTACTCAAGAGTTTCAAGTATTACACCCGGCCTCTGCATAACTAGGATGCACACAGCCCCAACAAGTTCCGAAGTTTCGTAGCGAACGAAAATAAAAGAAAGGCGAATTACATATCATAATGAGAAATTGTAGAGACGCCTATGACGGTGGAAGATCGATCCGTAGATTATGTGGCCATCCATGCTGGGAGAATAACTCCCTCGCCGCAGCCTCCAATCGAGACGATACCTCCAAAAACAACTCTCGATGCTCCACACGCTGCAGGGCCGACCAGGAGCGGAGCGTAGCTGTGCATCGGTAAATAACCTGCATAACAGAAGAATTTTTATCGTTAAAAACCTTGTCATTTCTGCATAGCCATAGCGACCAAATAACGGCAATCGCTCCCACCCTAATAAGTAGTTTGAACCTAGAATCAACCCCATTCAGCCAGTTGCCAAAAATATTTGCAACGCTGCGTGGAGGATATAAGGTAGAACCTATCTGGATAGCTGACCATATAGACCTCGCGAACTCGCACTGGAAGAATAAGTGTTTAATGGTCTCGTCATGACTGCAGAAGACACATTTTTTGCTCCCATGCCAATTGCGTTTGACAAGGTTATCTTTTGTAAGAATTATACCTCGACGAATATACCACGCAAACACCTTCGTTTTTAGCGGAATCTTCATCTTCCAAATTTTCTTATTAGTATCGACCTGGACTACAGGTTGGATTAAAGCTCTGTACATAGAATCAACCGAGAATACACCATTCTTAGTTAGATTCCATCGAAATCTATCAGGTCCGTCCGAAAATTGGACAGAGTCCAGCCTTAGAAGCAAGGCATTCCAAGATGCTTGTCTAGGCCCTAATAGAGTTCTTCTGAACGATACATCTGGTGGGGAAGTACCCAGCACCTTAGCGAGCATGTCGCCTTTGTATCGCACAATATTGTACAAGGCCGGATACTGTTCCCGGAGAGTGGTTTGGCCAAGCCATTTGTCCTCCCAGAACCAAATTTCCCCTCCATTCCTGATTGAGAAAGATCCATGTGGGAAAAAAATTCTTCGTGGCCATGAGGCCAGCCCAGAAGTGGGAATCACCAGGTTTCCAATGAACCTGAGATACCGCTTTATCACCCACATACTTTCTCCTTAGAAGGGTTTGCCACAGTCCATCTTCTGAAAGAAGCCTGAACAGCCATTTGCCAAGCAATGCTCTATTCTTGACCTCGAGGTCGTAAATTCCGAGCCCACCTTGGTCTTTTGGGCGGCAAACCACACTCCATTTGGTAAGTCGATACTTTTTCTTTTCGCTATCCCCTTGCCAAAAGAATTTTGATCGGAAATAATCCAATCGTTTTAAGACTCCTTTGGGAAGTTGGAAGAAGGAAATTATGTACAGTACCATATTGGTTAGCACTGAATTAATGAGAACCAGTCTTCCCCCAGGGATAGTAGTTTGCCCTTCCAGCTATTTAACCGGATTTGAAGTCTTTCCTCCACCACTTTCCATTCATCATTTGTGAGTCTCCGATAATGGATTGGAATACCCAAATAGTTGATTGGAATTTGACCTTGCGCACAGCCAAAAAGCTCGGCATACAAGGAGGCGTTTTCTTGGGCCTCGCCAAAACAAAACAATTCACTTTTATGGAAATTAATTTTAAGACCCGATAGTTGCTCGAATGCTGATAAGATTAACTTGAGGTTTCGAGCTTTTTCGATGTCATGTTCCATAAAAAGAATTGTGTCGTCGGCATATTGAAGAATCGATAAGCCACCATCAACTAGATGTGGAATCACTCCTTCAATTTGACCCTCGGACTTTGCGCGTTCGATCAAGATCGCCAGCATATCAGCCACTATGTTAAATAGCATTGGCGATAACGGGTCACCTTGTCTAAGGCCTTTTTTGGTTTGGAAGTATTTACCAGTGTCATTATTGACATTGATGGCTACACTTCCTCCCGAAACAAAGCTATGAATAAGCGCACGCCACTCATCAGAAAATCCTTTCATTCTGAGAGTCTGCTGAAGGAAAGACCATTTAACTTTATCATAAGCTTTTTCAAAATCAATTTTCAAAATTACCCCATTAAGCTTTTTCCTATGTAGTTCGTGGACTGTTTCATGTAGGATTGCTACCCCATCTAAGATGTTGCGTCCTTGCATGAAAGCCGTCTGAGACGGGCGAACCACATGATCTGCCACACTGTTCAGCCGAATCGTGGTAACTTTGGTGAATATTTTAAAACTAACATTAAGGAGGCATATAGGTCTGAATTGTTGGATCCTTACAGCCTCGTTAACCTTAGGTAGTAGAATAATTTCACCAAAGTTGAGACGAAACAACTCCAGCTGTCCCGCATGGAGACAAGCGAACAGTTGAAGCAGATCAGACTTGATTACGTCCCAAAAATTCTGGTAGAACTTCCTTTCTCACTTCATCCTCCGAATAGGGATTGGTGAGTAGACTATTTTCCTCAACAGAAACCTGGGGTATATCGGCCGTTCTCGACTCATCCAAAGTGAAGTTTTCTTCCTCTGGAGCTCCGAAAAGGCCTTTATAAAAATTAGTAATATACGACTTAAGTTGTTCCTGGCCCTCAATCGTTCCCTCCTCCTGTTCAAGGGAGTGAATCCGCTTTTTCCTGTGTCTGCCATTGGCAATACTATGGAAGTAGCGAGTGTTCGAATCCCCTTCAAGGATGAATTGTACCTTGGAACGTTGATACCATTTTAACTCTTCCTCACGCAAAAGTTTTGCTAACTCCGCATTAGATTGACTCTTAAGCTCAATTTCTTGTGCAGATAATAGTTGAACTTCTGCTAATGCCTCTAAAGCATTAATAATCGAAGATAGTCGTATCTTTTCTTTTTTAAGTAAACCAGTTGTATGACGTGCCCACCGAACAAGATGTGTGCGTAAAGCCCGAATCTTATTGTTCCATCGCTGGATAGGTGAACTGCCACTAACTGGTTGTTCCCAAATTCTTTTGACCATCTCATGGAATCCCTCACGATGTAACCATCCAAGTTCAAACTTGAACCGCTGTTTACACGGTGGACTAGCCATGCTAGTGGTCAAAAGAATCGGAGCGTGATCCGACAAACCCTCAATATGTTCTGGAGCCCGTACCGATACCAATGGGAATTTGGATTCCCAGTCGGTGTCCATCAGTACACGGTCTAACTTCTCGTATGTGGGTTCAGGGAGGGAATTGGCCCAAGTGAACTGTCTCCCAACCATTGAAATTTCTCTTAAGTCCAAACTGTCAATGACTGCGCTGAACAAAAGAGGCCAACGGTTGTCGAATCGCCCCCTACTTTTCTCGAACGGATAACGAAGCAAGTTAAAATTCCCACCGATGATGAACGGATGTGGATTGTCTTTTGCCAAGTTTACCATTTCACACAGAAAAGCGGATTTAAACTCCTCCTGGGCTGGACCATACACGGCGACAAGACTCCAAATGAAGTTGTCCGCTTTATTTCGAATGTGCATTTTTATGTGAAAATTGCCATCCGAAACAGCCAACACATCCATGGTATCCGTCCTGACGCCTAGTAAAATGCCCCCGGAGCGCCCCCTCGGAGGCCGGGAATACCAAGCAAAATCAATGCCGCCCGAGAGCCGGTCCAACAGACTTTGTGAGAACTCCCGCCTACCCGTCTCAGAAATAGCTAAGAAATCCAAATTATGATCCCTAATGCAACCAGCGAAGTGAAACTGTTTAGCCAAGTCACCAAGACCTCTGCTATTTGCAAACATGCCATTCATTTGGAAACATTTGGGGATTTGGATAACTTTGCCCTTTTCCGGGACTTCTTGTTAGAGTTGGATTTTGAATTCCGGTCGGTTGCCCTGAGTTCATACAATGAACTTAGCCCGTCCTCATCCAAACCCACCTCGGACACATCACCAATAAGATGAGAGAGAAGCTGACCATCTGATGTGGCATTCGCTTCCTCATCATCTAAATAGGTGGACGTCAACACCGTCGAAGCTTTTGGAATAACTGTTAGACGGTCAAATTCCATATGCCTCAAGACATTAGTTGAAACCTCTACTTGACATTTAGTACTACCAAGATTAAAACCTACACTATTAAGTTTAGACTGAATTGAAGTAGGCGAAAAAGAAAGAAAAGACTTTGACTTCATTTCCGTACCTAGGGAGTCCAAGTTCCGTGCCTCTTTACGACGCATCGCCCTCTTCAACGAGTCCTCAAACATAAATTATACATAAATTATAATATGGTTGTATAGTTGAAATTAGAAAACTAAGTGGTGATACCATGAGATAGCTTTTGATACTTCACATCATGCCTTTAGACTACATGAATTGGAAGATACAAGAATAGAAAAACAGGGGATAAATGCCCACATATATTTAGACATTAACTCAGCAAACTATATGAAATTATAAAATGATACCTTGCGATGGTTCACACGAAATAAACCCGCATAACTTTAGTGAGATAGGGATAAAGTGTACTCGTGACCCTAAACTAAAAATGGAATGAGACTCGCGATTATATTGTATTTCCTTTTTTTAATATTACGGGAAACACCTCATGTGTTTTCTACATCAGAACATGCACAAATAAACCTACAAGGAAGCTATCGAATCTCAACGATGTGCAACTTTAAAGAGGCAAACACGAAGGCGAAGCATAGAACACACGGACATGTAAAGTGGCAACAAGTTATTTAGTTTCTTCTTTTCTTTTTTGAAACCTTCTAGGCTTTTAAAGAGCGATTTAAAGTTCTTACCTCTATTTACACATTTTTTACAAAACTTACTCTATTCACTGTCTTTTCATCCAGATTTCTTCATTTAGTTTTGTCAGATTTACACCTTATAAGATTTTGGAAGAGATCTGTCACGTGGGTCCTGCTCGTCAGGTACACATGGATGCTCTGTCTTAGTTCCTCTCGTAGCATTTCACGTCGGACCCAAGCCGGTTTGCCTCGACTAACTAGAGTCGGCCTACACAATGCGGTGGGACTCAGTCATCGTCAGTTTGTGTGAGGAGAGGTGACAACTTCGGGCGCAGAAAAAAGGGTCACACCGCTTCATATAGGTCGGTTTGGGTCACGAAAGCTGGACCGGTTCCTATGTAGAAGAAAAGCCAGTGAAAAAAGGATAGCGCTCGCGATATGTAGCTAACAACCGATACCCACCAATAGTGTGCTCCCATATATAAAAAAAGGGGTAAAGACATGTAAAATCGATAAATGTGGTGATCAGGATGAAAATCTGCTAAATAGGATAATTATTGTAAAAAATATATAAAGGTATGGGGATAATCAGAGTTCACACTTTCTCAAAATAACACATCCTTCGCTTTTCGATTGAAGTTTACTTCCAAATATTCTAGTTCGGTTTACAATAAGTTTGTTTCAGTGAAGTTTTAATATCTCACGCTAATATTTTAAACAAGGCACGTTTTATAAATACTCCCTATGTTCATTATTATAAGATCTTTTACATATTACAATGTGTACTAGGTACAACTAAAAAATGAATGAATCTACATACTAATTACGTCTAGATATATTCATTCTTGAAAAAAGATAAAATGTTTTGCAATAATGAACGGAGTGAGTGTAAGAATTCGAGTATGATGGATCTATTGTAATCTCGAAAAAAATGGATTTATTGAAGGACCATCGACCTCGATACACATCCTCCACCACAATTCTGCTGCACTTACCTCTAATTTCTCTCTTCTTCTTTTTAACCTTCTAATTTCTCTCCGAGTGGTCCCGTAATCATGCAGACATAACTGATCACAACCAATTTGAGGGGCCCAAAATGTCTAGAGACCCCGAACGGCTGTTGGCTCCTTCGTGGCCGGCCCCAGGCACCCACATTGACATTACTACATTAGTATCAACTTCCTGTTGCCATTTGGGCATGTTCTTGTCTCTGTCTTCTTCTCCTCTCCCCGGGACGTACGTACTACACTAATTAGGGAATTTTTTTGTCGTTCCAGGACACATCTGTTGAGCTGTTTCTGAAAGCTCCTCTTCTGGCCTTCTTGGGTTAATGGCCTTTAATTGATTACCATGTTACCTTCGTCTTTCTGATACCTGATTTGTGGTCCACATGTACACCATTTGTTCCTAGTCCAGGAACGTATATATACGTTGGAGCAATTATTTGATTCTTAGGTTTTTGACATAGTTCTATACTATCTCTATTACACAATGTAAGTCTTTTTAGCAAGTTAGTTTATCTTGCCAAAAATGCTTATATTGTGCTATAGAGGGAGTAAGTCGTAGTATAACTCTTGTTACTGGAGCTAGTGCGTTCAAGTATTTCTGGAAAAATTCTCTGAAAAAAACACCTATGGATATTGCTATTTGTTAATTTCTTCCAGAAATTGTCCTCACAGATCAGAGTTCACCAGCGAGGCAAATACTCTATTTGTTCTTCCTTTTTCGTTTTTTTCAGAGGAAAAATGTTTAACGTGTTTATCATATGCATTTATTCATCCTCCACAAACTAGCATCATATGCATGTATGATTATACGTAACTGAAACGCTTGAAGCAATAGTAGCAGATCCCGTAAAACCAAACCGTAAGAACAACAGTTTTACAGTTTTTTGGGGGTAAATTGTGACTTGACTACAAACCGTAAATTTGGCAGTTTGGCTTTACCGTAAAAAAATTACGGTAAACGTAAAACGATTACAAAGGTCCTTGTGCCGCATATATGTGGTACAAGCATCGGTTTTTGTCGCATACAAAAAACACACGCGCTTGGCGGGAGGGAAGTTTCAAGCCATTGTTTTCCTGCTCTCGCACCTTTCGTCGACGCCAATCTCATCACCGCTGCTCCGTCTAACCTCAGCTTGCAACTCAGTGTCGATTACTTGGTCACGCCACGTGAATTGTGTCATCTCGCGGAGGCAGCAGCCCAAACCAACACGTCGAAGCGTCACAAGCAGGGCAAGCGCGATGTCTCGGGGTATAGGGACGGCTATGCGGCTTTCTCCAGGATCCCCTTCCCTGCCCTTCTACGACAGGGCACTCTTCCGCTCTTCTGCCAATGATGTAGAATCAGCGGCCAAAATCGGTCGCATCTGGCCTCATGAAGAGGAAGAAGATGGCGGCTTGCGGACCTACTCCTCCTAGATCTCCTATCCCAACGATTGTACCCCCTCCGGCATCCATAACCGCCTCCTCGGTCGTGAACGACTCCGGTGCTTGCAACGTGTTCGACTCCGGTGCTTGCAACGTGTTCGACAAAACTAGTATAATGTCACCTCTTTTCCTCAAATGTACATCTTTGTGTGGCAAAAATTAGTTTTTTTAGAGCTTACTTGCTTATTACGTTGTGTAGTTTTAATTTACATTCGGTACCTACTTCGTTTGTTAGCGTGATGGACAATTGTGAGTTTAACCTAGATGTGCTAGTCGATTCATCTGAAAAGAAGGGATTTGATGATGGATATGATGACTTGCTGGGTGTTTAGGATGTGTTTGATGCTTCTCAAACCAAGGAAATCCGAGTGAAGAGACAACAAGAGAAGAGGCAATTGAATTACACAAATGATGAGGGTGTTGCTTTGGTGAAAGCATGTGACGTGAGAGTATGACACCCGATACGGTGCCGAAACCATCACCTCACTCAGTGAGATCTCTATATGACGTCATAAATCTTTTTGTAGCTGGTGGGGTGTTTTTTTAGCAAGCTAGGAATGCTACAGCACCTGGATCGCGCGAAGCACGCTCTCTCTGCGGAGTACGACCAAGAGTACTGATGGCGTTAGGACTGTTGACGCAGCTGCCTCCGCACTGTCGCTGCCAAATTTGATGGCCCTGTCGCTGCTGCCGCTCTCGAGGCCCGAGTGGCGAGAACGAGCAAGCCATGGAGCACGCCATGGTATTCCTCCTGGAACAATATTTACAATGACTTAATTATTCAACCTACTGGATTCACTTACCCAAACTGGTTAAGGACTTATGGATACCCAACCAAAAAACTTGGAATGAAAACCTTATCAATACTCTTTTTACACCCTCCGCGGCTATCACAATAAAACAAACTAAAATAATTGATACAGATGAGCAAGACCTTCTATGTTGGAAACTAACACGAGATGGTAAGTGCACCAAAAAATCTGCATATTATGCTTGCTTGCAGGTACTATATGAGCAAAGACAAGAAGACAGACCGAGGAAACCAAACACACAAACAATCCAGCTACTAAATCAGGTTTCGAAATGCAAGGAGGTTATCCCTAGGATTCAAACTTTTGCTTGGCGATTCCTTCGAAAATCATTACCAACAGGTGCAAGACCAGGACGATACTCAAAGCACATAGACAAAATCTGCTGCAGGTGTGGAATGCAAAAAGATGAAGTACACCTCTTTTTTACATGTCCTTTTGTCAAAGCTGCCTGGTTCATTGCTCCCTGGTACATTAAAACTTATCTTATTGCTCACAATTGCACTAATCTGGCAGATATAATTTTAGCTCTTCTTTCAATGAACCACCCTCATGCCACAATAGCAAACATCTTCACATTCGTGTGGTGAATTTGGAAGTCCAGAAATGACATGCTTTTCCAGAGGAAAAAAGAACAACCTTACCAGATTTTTATTAATGCTCAAGCTCTTACAAATAATCTTGAAATTTATGATCTTAACTCCTCTTATGAGCAGGAAAATAAACAGGTACAGAGGAAACTAATTACTACCAGGATGTCAAGTCCAATACAAGGTTCAACAATTAGCATCGACAATTATCCTCAAGGTACAATCATCTACACAGATGCGGCATGGAAGAACCCCATCCCAGGTGTACCCCAAATACAGGAAACAGGAATAGGGATCTACATTGCAGATAACTCTACTCAAGAAGGATGCAGAATAAAAATACAGGCCTCAGCGCAGCAACAGGAAAATGTCTTTCAAGCAGAGGCAAAAGCGCTCTCTACGGCAGCAAAGATTGCAAATATTCTAGAGGTGGACAAACCAATCTATTTAACCGATAATCAGGTCCTAGCAAAAACTGCAGCAGCAAGAACAATTAGTCATCCCCTGCTCCACTGGAATGCAAGGCATCATTTAGCAGATTTCTTCAGAGAAACAAAATACACGTCACCACAGGTATTCCATATATCAAAGACAGTTAAATGGAGAAGCTCACAATTGCGCCAAACAGGTTCTTAGGCACATCCTAAACCAACCTATCTATCAATGTACCAACTCAGCTCATCCTCTAGGTGCTTGTCCTGTGCTCTTAGCTTTACAAAATGTAACCTCCCAAGACTTTGTACTTACTGCTGCAATTTGCAGCTGAGTTGAAATGAATTAGCGCCATCTGGCGCCCTTGTTTGTTCAAAAAAAAAAACACCAAAAACCCAACCGGGATCACACTTGGGTGGCATGGGCCGCATGGCATGGCGCGTCGGCGTCGCTGCACATTGGTCCGTGGAGAGAAGCAATGGGATCGATATATCATGGTGCATGTGAAACTGTATCAACAGCGACAGCGAGGAGTGAATGAAGTAAAAGAGGAGAAAAGCGTCCGTCCCTGGTTCGTAGCCAGGCAGCGCGCACCAGTAGCCTAGTAGTGTTACGTCCACCTCACTTTCTCCCTCGCTTTTATCGGGTGTGGGTCGGAGCCCTGCTGCTGCGCCTGGCACTAGGCAGCAGCTGCTGGTTAGAGTCGGCGTGGCGGCTAATCTGTGGCCGAAATTGCCGTAATGATATTATTTAACAATGCACAATCTTCACATTATTTACATGTTATAAACAAGGCGACTTATTGGATTCATGTGTGGTCATATCTTTTTCCTGTGGATCAGCATGGTCTTATGGATAGTAAAGACAGAGACCTTGGACTCTATCCTCTCCCCCGCTACAGTAGTAGGAGAGGCGATTTGTGAATCTCCCGTGCGCTCCACCTCTCCGGCGGCGACTTTGTCGGCTCCCCTCCCCTCCGCCGGCCGCTCCGGCGGCGGGAGGGTGGGGGAGCCCCGGATCCCGGCTTATGTACATGTAGGTGTGTGGGTGCTTCCCCAGCGGCGGAGGCGAGGTGGTGCGGCTGGGGTGGTGTTTTGCGGTGGCGGTCGTCCTCGTCGATGGCGCGGCTCGGTGGAGTCGAGCCATGGACCTGCCTCCCCTGGTTCGTGTGCAGCTCCTGGGACCTGTGGCACGGGCCCTTCCCCCGCCGGCGGCCGTGGTGCGGCGGCGCCGGATCTTCAAGTTTCCGGAAGATTCAGATGTCTTGAAGCCAGGCGGTGACGACGGTGGTGCAGGGTGGAGTCTCTTTGGAGTCGAGGTTCGTCGACTTCCCGTCCGCAGGGGGACTCCTCCGATCCAAGGTTTGGGAGGAGCAGCGGCGGCGCGCCGGCGGCACGTTCTGCTTCATCTTCGTCTCCGAGCTCCAGAAGGACTACATTGTAATTTTAACTTTGTTCTGGGGTGTTCTGTAAGGACCTGGTTTTAATATATCTTATCTTCCTTGCAAAAAAAAGCATGGTCTTATGGATATAGTATGTACTCAAATGATGATACTCGTACAGCTATCTTTTGCTGGGGTGGGTGGCTACAGCGTAAAAGATTAGATGGCTAGGGTCTTATTTACATGGTTGATTTTTGTATCCACATTGAGTGATGTTTTAATCGTGAACTTCATGAATATTGATACATGCTAATAATTGCAGAATGATGTGTGCATCATTTGATGCAAATGCCCATCGGATCCACACCCCCTTTTCTAAAAAAAAAACTGTTGCTGCCCTGACTGTCTGCTGAGCCTGTTCCATTCCCTGGAGGGCTGGACCATGTCCATGCTCTCATGACTGACCTCACCTCAGGCAGATTTCACTCGAAAAGTGCCCGTATATACATCAACACGTGAACAAACTGTAAAGCAAAAATTGTACATGAAAGCTCTTAAAGATCCACAAAAAGAGACCATGGAATGTGGTGTACACTTGCTAGTAACTTGGTTCGGATAAAATTATCATCCGCATGCAAAGAACATTTGAACAACTAGAACTGTACCCCGCGTTTCTGCGTAATTCTCTTCAGAAATTTTATTTTGTCTACGAAAGGTATAAACCACATAAACGGTAAATTTTATAGTAGGTATATGCACGCTAAATCTAAATAACGTGGCCAGTTCTGTATTTGACAAATTGAAAAACTTCCATGATTCAAAGAATGTTGATGTTGGATGCAAAATAATGCAACGTCTATAAAAGGTAATGTTGTGCATAGCTTGCATGAATAGATAGACTACCACAATTTCACTTCGTGGGATTTTGTTTTATAACAAGTATAAATATCTCGAGGGAAATGGTAATCAAAGGCCACATAGTTCAAACCGCAAAACCGGGACATGTGGCCCTCTCACTTTGCAAAAAAAAAAAGTGGAACAGTGAAGGTACAACCATTGGTTGTTGATGGTGGCTTTATCAAGGGAAAAACTATTCAGCTAGCATTGTTAATATGAAATAATCGTCAAAAGGATTACTTGTCATGGGATTGCTACAACACTAGCCCTCATAGGATGGCTAATCAAAAGGTGTGAAGGTAGGCGACTTAGAATTTCTTGGGATAGTATCAGTAATCTCGAGTTAACTAGGATCGACCCCTAATGGTGGAGGTAAAGACGTAGGCCTGCTTTGTGGTATTGTTTCTTATATCTGTTACAAGGTTTCCCTATGGCTACAATGGATCGATGTTGCTTTTTCTCCTCTAGGGTGATCCCCGTCAGCCCTCCATACATTGCCGGATTAGGGTTAGAAATCTGACCCTGTACTGGTTCGGGTTTGGTGTCCTACTCGCAATCGACAACACTTTCCGTCTCATCTTCCAAGTCAGGCCACCATGACCCACGTGATGTTTGCCTCGACCCAACTAACGTGGTCCTCGGTGTCCTCACCGATGGACGTGGTTCGAGACCAAGCCAGAGCTGAGGCCGAGACGATAGATATGATTGTATTTTCTGTTTTCCTCTATAGGGTCATGTTTGTCAAGGCGTAGGGTCTTGTTGTTATTTCTGTTTCCATTGAGGTACTCCACGTAATTTGTACCATTGCCTAATACAGATTTATAGGCCTTTGGTACCCATCCCCGCTTAAAAAAAAGATCGTCCCACACCGGTTAGGAAAAGAAAGAACGTGTGCCGAAAGTGAGGATGGCCCGGATGGGCTACGCGCCTGCGCCGGTGGCATGGCTGGCTGTCTTATTTTTTTCCTTTTTTTCTTTAATTAAAACCGCCAATTTGATTAAAAATCAAATCAAAACTTTTCAGAAAATTTGATTTTTTTACCTAAAAATGCAAATTCAAAATAGAATACAAACGTACTGTATTTCCTACAAATAAATTTGATAAGAATATTTTTTGCAAAAGGGCCTCATATGGACTTTTAGATAATTAAAAGGAATTGTTTTAGGGTTTAGGGTTGACCCTATTTAATTTGATGCATTGCAAAATATGATGCAAAATTTTATGAGATGCGCATGAATATGTTAACATCTAAATTTTAAAAGATGGGTTGTTACAAGCTGAGGCATGGAACATAGGCGCCAATAGTTTAAGAGAACCAAAAAATGGTTTATATCTTAACATTTTCGGTTGTACATGTTTGGTATCTCCCTCTAATCCTAACACTCCCTTGTTTAAAAAAGGAAAATGGTAACAGTCAGAGGTCTTGGTACCCGGGCACGGCTCCGCCTAGGGCCCTCGCACCAGCTGCTCCAAAGTACTCGAACAGTCAAGCTTTTGTTCGGTTCCGGCGAGAAAAGCTTACAAGGAGTTATTTTTTTCAAGAATACGCCATGGAAAGGCGTATCACTTTCATAGATAGAAGGGGCCAAGCGGCCGTTCTTAGAGCATCTCCAACCATGGCCCTCAAACCTATCATAAACGTCTGGGCGGACAGCCCGGACACGTTTTGGACCAAAACCATCACCCAACCGTCCACCCCATAGTCAGCCCAAACGTCCGGTCAGTCCGGCAAACCCCAAAGCCAGCCCATATGTGGGGAGGGATTGGGGCCGCCCGGACGCCTCCGCCATGTTAGACCTGGCAAAGCGGGCCTACCAAATTTTCCCCTAAATCAGACGGAAACCCTTGCTTCTTCCTCTTCTTTCTCCGCTCTGTCCATATGGCCGCACCACTCTGCTCCGCCGCCGTCCCCTTCGAGTAACCGACGTCGCCCCGACGCTACAACATCTGCAGCCAAGTACTCCGCGGTCGTCGGAACCCGTCGCCAGTGGAACCTCACCTAGACGCTCCGCTCCCGGTACGTTTTGCATCGCCCGACATCCACCTCGCTCTCAAAGTGTTTGTGCAAATGCCGGAGCCAGATTTTGATTAAGTGTTCATGAATGTAGCCATGGATTCTTCGTCCAATGAGGAGTACGATTACTCGGCCATGGATGAGATGGTTTACAACGAGTTCATCGATGGGCCAAGTGATGATGGCATGTTTGAGGACGGAGACGAAGAGGCCGCCATGTCGATGATGAGCATTCAAGAGGAATTGGAGAAGAAGGAGGAGCATGTTCTCAACTTTCGGGGATCGATTAAGGGGCGGATCACCGTGGCCCGTGACAAGCTCAAAGGCGCTCGAGATCTCTATGACGATTATTTCAACCGCTCGAATCCGGTCTTTCATGAGGGGTTTTTTCCGACGTCGGATCCGGATGAGCTCAAGACTATACGCGCGCATAGAGGAGGAAGTAACTAAGTATGATGATTACTTCAAGTTGAAGTATGATTGATGCAGAAAACTATCCTTCTCTCCTATGCAGAAATGCACCACTGCTTTGAGAATGCTTGCCTATGTAAAAGCCGCGGATGCCATATACGGGTATGTCCGGATGGGAGAGAGTACATGCATCGAGGCTATGGAGCACTTTGCATAAGCCGAGGTGAAGGTGTTTGGAAAGGAATATCTGAGAGAACCAAATGTCGAGGACACCGAAAGGCTATTGGCCCTAGGAGAAGCAAGATGATTTCCTGATATGCTAGGTTCAGTTGATTGCATGCATTGGCAATGAAAAAAACTGTCCAACAGAGTTGCGTGGGCAGTACCAAGGTCACAACAGAGAGGCCACAATTGTACTTTAAGTCGTGGCATCTCAAGACTTGTGGATTTGGCATGCCCAGTTCTCACAACGTTATCAATGTGCTTTAGCGCTCTCCCCTGTTCAAGAGGCTATGTGATGGGATGCTCCACCATGCAACTTCACCGTCAACGGACACGACTACACCATGGGATACTATCTTGCAGATGGTATTTATCCTCAGTGGGCGGCATTTGTGAAGACTATCAGCAATCCAACTCGTCCCAAAAAATGTGAATTTGCAGCTGCACAGGAGGCTGTTAGGAAAGATGTCGAGAGGGCATTTGGTGTGCTGCAAGCTCGTTGGGGTATAGTCCGTGGAACCGCAATGATGTGGGATCCAGAGGTACTATGACAGGTCATGACTTGTTGTGTAATTTTGCACAACATGATTGTGGAGGATGAAGGAGAAGGGGTAGCTCGCATGGATTTTGAGCACCCTGGAGAACATGCCCACCTACCTGAACAAGAAGCGAAGTATGTCATGCACTTTCTTGAGATGCATCGACAACTTCGAGATGAAAAAGCGCACACCCAACTACTCAATGATCTGGTGGAGCATATGTATGTCTTCATGGGAAATCAGTGAATTTCTATTTGCATTCATTTGTGTCTGAATAGTGTCAACTCTTATGTCCGGCTATTTTTATTTGTTTAGATACAATTATTTGTCGTAATAAGGTGATTTGAACTATTTATTTAAACACCAAACTAGTTATATCATGGACGTGCATGACTTGCATGTTTTTGGGTGTCAAGATTAGAACGTTATGATTGTAGAGCACCACTTTTGGGACATGTCCGGTCACTGTCCGCGGACACGATCAGACGTGTCCGTGGACATTTTGGGGGCCGATTTTAGGGCTCCGGTTGGAGGTGCTCAGATGCTCTTAGAGTAGAAATGCGCTCTCACCTACACATCGTACTCAAAATCAGTCCTCTCAAAAGGAGTTATTTACACTGCATGGGCATGGCGTGGTTTCCCACTCTCGGATCCGGCGGCAGCGAGACATTGCCATGCGACGACGGTGACAGCTCGGGGTCGGGCCGGGGAAGATGCCGATCTGCTTTTATGTAGAACGAAACACAGATAAATCGTCTGTGTGCGTGCGCGAGCGACGGAGCACGTACGTGGTGGGGGCTCGAGTGGCCGTGTCAAACTGTTTGCGTCCTCTGTTGCTCGCCGCCTGCTTGAGTGTTGCGTTGTGCGTTTCTGATTAGCGAATCGCGGGCTGCTGCCCCTATTTTCTTTGTCAGCTCGCCGACCTGGGGGTCTGGCTCGTGGCCCCGTCTGCTCTGCCAGGAGCATCGTGGGATCGGCTATGGGCTTGTGGAGCCGGGTGTCGGTTAGTGGCTCGCCATGGTAGTAGATGGTACAATACGTAGTATGTACGTCTTCGGAGAAAACAAACTCGGCGTCACGTCTACGTGTTGTACTGTGTTTCAAAAAAAAAAAGAGCTGTGAGCGAGAGCGGCGGACAATTTCAGTCTGATGGAACCCGGCTCATTTTAATTCCATCTGAAATATAGCTGCATCAACTGCATGGCCGGCCTAGTAGCCATCGGCTTTTTCTTTTGAGGGGATCGGCTTATTACTCCTTCCGTTCATAAATATAAGATGTTTTAGGTTTTGTCCATATTCACATGTGTCAACACGTATGTAGACATGTTTTAGTGTGTATACACACTTATTTATGTATGCACCTAGTCAACATGTGATCTAGCTAAAACATCTTATATTAAAAAACGGAGGGAGTATTAAGCAGCGTTGCGTGCGGAAGCTCGAATGGATGTAGGAGTTTGTTTCTTCATTTGGATTTTTATAGTCGTGAAATAGGCCCAATCGTGTTCTTAGTGTTATGGCCCATCACAGCACTACACATGCCATATTCCGGCCCAGTCTTAAGCCATTGGCTAAGCGGCCCAATTGGACTGGATGCTTTCGCCTGACCGAGGCTGCTCTCCGTGTGCTCCGCAAGGCTATGTCGTAGGACGGAAGCTGCAACGGGGTCGGATTCCGAGTGGCAACAGGACACGCGCCGGCTCTATTTTGGATCGGATTTGGCGGCGTGTCTGGATTTAGAGTCCCCGCACGCAGGACAGGCACGACGGAGGAAATCAGGCCGTGTCTGTTCCCCCCTATTGCGCTGCCATTATTATCGCTTCAGGTCCTCAGCTGGCTGATCATCCTTAAACCGTGTGTTTGATCGAGGCGCGATGGACTGGTCCGGTCCTCCGGTGGACGTGCTGATCGAGTTCGCCGTCCGCCTCACCGTGGCAGACTGGCTCAATTTCCGCGACGTCTGCACGGCGTGGAAGCGAGCTGCGGCGACGGCCTCGAGCAGCGGCCTCCGCCCCAAACAGGAGCCGCCGTGGCTCATGCTGGCAGGACGCGGCGCCAACCGCCAACCTGGCCGTCGCCGACTTCATGTCCCTATCGTCCGGTCTCCGCCGTTCGATCGCCCTGTCCAAGCCATCCATCCAGAGTCGCGCATGGCTCGGCTCCGCCAACGGCTGGCTCGTCACCCTCGACGACGATTGTACGCTGCACCTCCTAAACCCCATCACGGGTACCCAGATCCCGCTGCCATCCATCGCAACCATGGGCTACTTCCAGGTCCACCCGAGAAACGAAAGCAACAAGGCCTACCGGGTTCTGCACGACGACCGCTCACTAGTACAGAACGACACATCGGATACCCCTCTATGGAAACGGCATGCGTTAGGCGACGGAGAATCGCGCTTTCCGCGCGGCCAGTGCGTACAAACCTGACCTGAGCCGCGGCTGGCCCGTCAACATAGGTAACGGAGAAAGTATTAACTCCGTTACCCATAGTATTGGCAACGGTCTTAATTCTGACTCCGTTTCCGATATGTGCCTCTATAGCAACGGAGACTTTTGGGTATCCGTTTCCAATGTGAGGCGAGTAAATGCCATGGCGTAGTGGCACCGCCCACTACTCCTTGAAAACCCCAATCCTTGCTAGCTCAAGACGCCACCGAATCTGCTCTCTCTCTCACTCGCTCGCTCCCTCCTACTGATTAGCGAAGATGCCTCGCAGCAACGACACACAGGAGCACATTGAGTCGCCGCGGGACAGTCCCCCCGTCAGCGGCGAGTCCGTTGAAGGACCGACGCCGGAGACGAGCGACGACGAATACGCCAACTTCCATGATCCCACCTTGATGCTGGGCCCGCCGAAAGTTGATTCTGATGACGAGTCAACCGAAGAGGAGAAGGAGGAGGAGGAGGAGGACGACGAGGAGGACGAGGCGGAGGCGCCGGTCGCGAAGAAGGGAACCCCGGCGACGGAGAAGAAAGCCGCCGCCACTGCCTCCGATATGCTGCCGCCGCCACCACCTCCAATGGCCCCCAGGCCGTGAGAAGGACGAGAATTGCGCGGAAGCAGGGCGCAAGAAAAACAAAAAGTAGCTAGTAGTAGTTCTATAAGTTCTCCAACTGTAATTTACTTTATTATTATTAATATGTACTGCGTATGTAATGTAGTAATCACTAATATTAATATAAGTATCCTATAAGTAGTTTTCTCCATATAGTAGAGATTAGGAAAATATTATTTCAGAGAGTAGAAGAAATTCCACAGAGTGGGCGCGTAGGTCCCACACCTCAGTGGAAGAAACACAAAGGAAACGGTCCTTCTAAAGAACCGTTTCCTATGTTTTACCTATATATATGGGCGTACAGAACAAAACCTAACACTCGTTTCCTCACTCTGTCCAAGTATGCTAGATCTGTTCGTGGCGGCGCCTCCTGGCGTTGCGGCCATCGCCGGCGCCGTGGCGGCGCCGTCTCCGCCCAGACGACGGCTATCACGGCGAGGTCTTCGCCATCTCCCCCGACACGGCGAGGTCTTCGCCATGTCCCCCGACACGGCGAGGTCGTCGCTCTGTCCGCTTCCTCTGCCTCCACCACTTCCGGATCTGCTAGATCGATCCAACGGCGACGTGAAGAAGGTATCAGATCCACATCCGGTAGTTCTATCTAGATCATTTCTTGATGTAGTTAAATTGCCTATTGTGCACTTGCAACTAGTTGTAGTTTAGCTTACTTGTTGATAGTAGTTCAGTTCACATCCGGTAGTTCTATCTAGATCATTTCTTGATGTAGTTAACTTGCCTATTGTGCACTTGCAACTAGTTGTAGTTTAGCTAACTTGTTGAAAGTAGTTCAGTTCACATCCGGTAGTTCTATCTAGATCATTTCTTGATGTAGTTAACTTGCCTATTGTGCACTTGCAACTAGTTGTAGTTTAGCTAACTTGTTGAAAGTAGTTCAGTTCACATCCGGTAGTTCTATCTAGATCATTTCTTGATGTAGTTAACTTGCCTATTGTGCACTTGCAACCGGTTGTAGTTTAGCTAACTAGTCCATGTGAAAACAGGAGTCTATTTCGGTGACACTGCATAAAAAAGTCGGAGACACAGAACAAACAACGAACATTACTCAAGAGAGTAGTGTTTGTTGACTTTCCCATAATGGCCTCCAATTATATACACATGTCAGTACACACTATATACTATTGTATACTTCATATTATTGTGTTAAATTGTTTGTTCTATCTAGTAGTGTCAGAACTAACATAAATCCTTATTTATATTTAGGGATATCAAACTGTTCCCTTTCAAACTCCACCATACATATCCACCGTCGCTATTGTGACGTTTTGGTACACTGCATAAAATACTTTTTTAAGTAAGAGTGTTTTATACAGTGTCGCCGAAATGTCACATCGGTGACGTATTAGATTAGATTTCGGTGACACTGCATAAAAAATCTAGAGCCGGTGGTGGCCTCCATGGAAAGGATGATCGTTGTCAGGCATCCTATGAAGCTGCTGACATCGCAATATCTTGTTGACAAGCCGTGTGTTGGCTGCTCCGGTTCATCAATAAGAGCCACCTCAAGACATAGGTAAGATATCGTTTCAGTTTGCTTAAATTCATAGTGTATTTGTTTTAGCATATGTATTTAACAATTGTAACTCTATTTACTAATGTATAGGGTCCAAAGGTTCAACATCCTTCTCTCAAGAAGTTGAGATAAGAAGAGATAGCTAGAGTGACACCTGCGAGGATTGTGGAAAAGGATGTAGGGAAGAAATCATATATTCTTTCCGTCCTTTGACATGATAGGCTTAGTATAGATGAAATCTGTTATCGTTTTACCTCTTATGTTTGTCACATCTTGTGATGCAATTGTAAAGGTGAAATTGTGATGGAAATGTAAAGTTACATTGTGATATGAATGAAATATGTTACCGTTTTAGTATTTGAGCTTGTGCTGTGAGATTTTAAGTATCCAGTGGCATTTGTAAACGTGGCATCCTGTAACCGAAATATGAGAAATGCTCAATGCAAACGGGTGGATGGCAAACTCCGTATCTGATGAAGGAAAACTAAGAAACGGAGGTCTGCGCACAACCGTTGCCAAATGGAGACCTCATCGGAAACGGTTTTTGGTCTCCGTTACCGATGAAGGCCTTCACATCAGTGACAGAGGCGGGGACACGGACCCTTTCTCCGTTGCCGAAGGGGTTTTTGGCCCGTTTCCGATGTGTCGTTCTGTACTAGTGGCTCGTTCCATGCGCTCCACTGGCCGGGGCGCGACCACCGCGGGTACTTGCCGGAGTCGCCGTGCGAGCGTTCGAAGGAGGCCTTCTTGGTCTATTTCGTCTGAAAGGCTGTGCCTTCCTGGGACCCCGACACCAGCGAGTACTTCCTCATGATGATCAATGGCCCCCGGAACAAGCTTGCGTTTTCCCGTCAAACGGATACCAAATGGGTCGTATTGCCCTCAACGTACTACTACACCGACGCAATTCTTTACCGGGGACATTTCTATACGGTGACCGATTGCGGCTTGGTTCAGGTCTGGGAACCTGACGGCGCGACACTTACGCCAAGGCTGGCTGCTCCCAAGCATCCAGGAAGCGATGAGTTCAACAGTCCCTACCTAAGGAAGTACTTGGCAGAGTCACTAGATGGCCACCTAATGCTCATATGGAGGGAATCCAGCTCTTGCCGAGAGTTGTCTGACAGTGACGAGGAGGACACACACGATGCTCCCATGGACGACGATGAAACGCTCCAACCTGCAGCTGATCCGACAATAAGGTTTCAAGTATTTATTCTCGACGAGAGCCCGGGAGGAAGCGAGTAGAGAGAGCTGCAAGACTTGGGCGGGGCGACGCTTTTCATAGGTTACAACTCCACGGTCTTCTTCCCCAATGACGGGACACCCGGATTGCTCGCGGATGGCATCTATTTTACGGATGACTATTATGGCGACTCCTGGCGCCGTAAGGAGATGCCGCGCAACATGGGAGTATTCGACATGAAGACAAGCGTGGTGAAACCGGTACATTTGTTCAGAGATGAACACTCCAAAAGCTGGCCTCCACCCATATGGATTACACCTTCTATCTGAATCATGTTATTTTGAGCAAGGTTTTAAATAGCCGATTATAGCCCAGCTATAGCCTTTCGAGAGGCGTGGGGCTACGGTTATGATCTTCATAGGCTAAAGTGATAATAGCCGCTAATAGCCTGGCTAAATTGATTTAGCCCCAATTTAGCCCCTTAGCCGCTAAAATTCCGGCTGAGGGGTCCAAAAATTTGGACCAAAATTTGTCCGCTCGGCCATATATCAGAGCCATACTGAATTGCTGCTACTGAATGTTGCAGTATGTGGACATAACTACGTCTAGTATTCCTGGTTATTTGTATCTCTTATGTGACTATGTTAGTATGTTATGCATTAGTAAATTATTGATATATATATACGAAAATATGCTACCTAAATTTTAATTTTTTATTATTATTTAGCAAAACGGCTATAAGGCCATAACCCGCTATAGCCCGGCTATAGCCTTTCATAGCTTCTAAAATCACCGGAGCTAAATACAATAGCCGGCTATTTTAAACTATGATTTTGAGCTGACTAAACTCCACTGCCTCTAGTGGATATATGGTGCCAACAGTACCTGATTTAAGAAATCAACTTTTCTTCTTACCCCATACAACTGTATTTTGTCCCTTGTAGATGCAATCTTTAGTCCGTCGAAGTGTCGAACAGATTATATACATATATTTCTGTCTTATGTAGACAATTATTCCACCCATTTACCCCTCCATTGCCAAAGACACGGTTTAATTATACATGTACTCCCCGGCCACTGCATCGAGACATGAATACATTTACATTTTTAAATATGTAATGTTCAGCCTTTTTGTTGGCGGTCAAAACTCTGGCACAAGAACGGCTGAACGAGTTAGGGGGGACAAGGGATGGATTTAAACTTAATAGAATCAAATTGAAGATTAATGTCCACCATTGGATAGCCCCCTTCCGAGAAGATCAAGGTGTATATGAAGATGACGCAAATTGAAACTCGGAGGTGAGAGTTATGACCAAGTTCGAATAATCATGCATTGACAACCAATACTGGCTTGCACCAACACATATATACTCAAGATTGCGTCAAACTGAAAAGTGGTCAACATTAAAGTTGCATGTCTCTTTGAAAATAACATGTTTCTTTTATTGGTTCATCTCAATCCAAAATAGTATGTGAATTCTACAACCGAAACATGTATCAAAAGTACGAAGCCTTCGGAGCTGATTACGGGTCCTACTCCAGGCCTTTCCTGTTGAACCCGAAATACAAGACCTGAACCTCCCGGCACCTTGTCTGAATTCGCTTGGTTTAGGTCTTTTTTGCGTGATTCTGGGCCCTACACCAGGTTTTTCTAGCGACTTCAGGAGGCAAAATTAGCATGAAGCTTGTCTGAGTTGCGCTTGATTTTGGTCATTTCTGCATGATTTGAAAGCCTTGTATTCTATGAAAATTTCAGCCTCTTACACATGACTCATGAGGGGGTGATGGCCGATTGAACAACACCAATCGAAACAAATAAACCTACTACTTTTTTATGTTCCTCTACTTTTTACCTCTTTCCCTTGCTATCTTGCTTTTGGTGCTTCAACCTTAGAGCATCTCCAGTCACATACCCCAAAATCGGCCCCCAAAGTGTCCGCGGACACTGACCGGGCAGCCCTAAAACATGCCTCCTACAACCATGTACCCCAAAATCTAGCTACCAAATTACTACAAACCATGCAACATAGATTATACTACGTACTACTCCCAGTACGTAGCAATTGTTCTGGAGCTATTGTTCTAGGCTATCCTACTCCTCGTCGGAGATGAGGATAACCGTCGCCCCTGCCCCTTCGCTGGAACTGCCGCCCTGTGCCTTGTAGATCTGCGACCTGGCCTCTGGTGTGAAGGTCGACGCAGATCCGGCGGCTTGAAGGTCGACGTAGCGGCCTTCCTTCATGGCCGTCTCCGCCTGGAGCTGCTGCTCCGCCGCACGGTTCTCCACCTGGATCCGTGCCTGCTCGGCCTGGTACCGAGACTCCTCCTCCATTCGCTGGCGGAACTCCGCACCCGTCATGCGTATGAATGTGGGCTCAGCCTCAAGCTCGACGATGCCAATGGCCGCCGTCTCCGCCGCCTGGACCACCGCATCCGCGGCCCCCTGTGCCTCCGCGTCCGCTTGCGCTTGAGCCGCAAGTGCAGCGACCTCCGCCGCGTCACGCGCGAGCGCCTCCCGGTAGATCTGCGACCTGTCCTTCGGTGTGAGCATGGCGTAGCCGGTCATAAGGCGGTGATGAATGGTGGATGTGGAGGATGGTGGATGTGGATAATGCGGCTAGGGTTTGCTCCGGCCCTCCTTATAGTCGGAGATGGCCGGTAAGACATGAATGCCGGCTGGTAGTTCGCCATTAATGCGGTCAAGGTGGTCGACAGGGCGGTCAAGTGTAGGTCCGCCCTGCCAGCGACCACGGGGCGAACGTGTCCGGGTGTGTCCGGCCGGCCTCACCAAACCCGCCCCAGATATGGGCTGAGTTTGGGGTGTGCCGGACCGCCCGGTCGTTTGGGCTGGGAATGGGGGGGTTCGGTTGGGTGACAGTTTTTGGCCCAAACCGTGTCCGGGCGAACCGCCCGGGCGTTTGGGCGGCCTTTGGGGGAGCCGGTTGGAGATGCTCTTACAACATCTCCAGCGGCACCCTCCAAAAACGTGTCCGGCACCCCCCAATTGAGGCCCAATTGGAGGGTGCCGGACATGTGTCGGGTCAATTTGGGGGTGCAGCCCACAGCGGCCCCCCCACCCCCCCCCCCAAACAAACAAAAAACTTGATCAAATTCAAATGGTTTTCAAATTTCATTCGTATTTGTTATATATTACAAAAAGTTTGAATGAAATTTGACAAACTTATACCTAACCCTAACTCTAGTGATCTACTCCTTGTCGGTGGCGTACAACCACGAGTCGCTCTGGAGACGGAAGAAATTAAATGGAGACAGAGGTCGAGGGTTACTTGGTTGAAGGCAGGAGATAGGAACACACGTTATTTTCACCGTAAAGCAAGTTGGAGACATAAAAGGAATCAAATTGAGAATCTTAATAAACTAAATGGTGAAGAGGTAACTGATTTGGCCTCTATGGAAGACCTAGCGACTGGTTTCTTTGAGGATCTATACACTTTGGACGCCTCTGTCGAGCCAACTTTGATAACTGACCTGTTACACAGAAGGTTGATACGGAAGCTAATGAAAGCATTTGTGCAGATTTTACTGATGAGGAGAATAGTTTTGCTCTGTTTCAAATAGGTCCTACTAAAGCTCTAGGTCCTGATGACTTTCCGGCTTGTTTCTTTCAGAGGAATTGGGGTACCTTAAAGGAAGATATCATCGCTGCTGTAAAGAAATTCTTTGAGACTGGAGAGATGCCGAATGGAGTAAATGACACCTCGATTGTCCTTATTCCAAAATTGGAAAATCCTATGACATTGAAAGATTACAGACTAGTAAGCCTGTGCAATGTCATTTACAAAGTAGTTTCAAAGTGCTTAGTGAATAGAATGCAGCCTCTACTAGAGGATATCAGCTCGGAAACTCAGAGTGTCTTCATTCCGGGGCGTTTGATCACTGATAATGCAATCATTGTTTTTGAATGCATCCATGCTCTCCAAAAAGGATAAAAAATTCTGGAAAATTTTGTGGATACAAACTTGATCTGATGAAGGCCTATGATCTTGTGGACTAGAACTTCCTGGAAAATGCTATGCAGAAGTTTGGTTTTGCGAAAAGTGGATTGGGTGGATTATGACTTGTGTCAAAATGGTCAAGTTTTCTGTCCAGTTCAATGGGAAATTGCTGCACGTGTTTAAACCTTCAAGAGGGTTGAAACAAGGAGACCCTTTGTCTCCGTATTTGTTTCTTTTTGTCGCGGAGGGGCTCTCCACTCTCCTTCAAAACAGAATCAGCAATGGGTATATAAAAGAGCTTCAAATCGGCATAAGATGCCCGGGCATATCTCATCTTCTTTTTGCTGATGACAGCCTTCTCTTCTTTGAAGCTACTGGTGAGCAGGCTGGCAATATAAATGATGTTCTTCGTTCTTATGAGAAAGGTACAGGACAACTTCTTAGTCCAGCTAAATGTTCTCTCATGCTTGGTCAAAATGTCAGAGATGTTGATGTGGCTACTGTTGTTTCTGTGTTGAATGTGGAAACAACTTCTTTCCGATGATAAATATCTTGGCCTACCGGTTCCTGAGAGGTGATAGAAAAATGATAAATTTCAGCCAACAAAAGAAAAGCTCTGTAAGAAATGTTCTGACTGGTCCGAGAAGTACATGTCGGGGGCGGCTAAAGAAACTCTTATAAAGGCTGTTGCTCAATCTATTACTACATATGCTATGCGTGTCTTTAAATTCTCGGCTAACTTGTGTGAAGATCTGAATCACATTATTAGAGATTTCTGGTGGGGAGATGACGTGGAATGTAAAAAAATTCATTGGCTTTCTTGGAAAAAAATTGACAAAGCCCAACAACCAAGGTGGCATGGGGTTCAGAGATCTGAGATTTTTCAATCAAGCTCTCTTGGCAAAACAAGCATGGAGATTAATTAATAAACCTGATAGCTTGTGTGCTCGGTTATTGAAGGCGAAATATTACCCAGTGGGTGACCTAATTGACACTTCTTTTATTCAAAACACGTCACCGTGCTGGCAGGGCATCTCTAACGGTTTGGAGTTGCTTAAAAAAAGGAATTATTTGGAGAATTAATACATGTTCTAAAGTGAAATTTTGGCGTGACAATTGGATTCCAAGGGGTATCTTGAAGTGCATGGGTAAAGCAACAAGTACTAGAGATAAGTGGGTTTCGGATTTGATTGACCCTGCTTCGAAACAGTGGAAAGTTGAGCTTGTTTGGAAAATTTTCCACCTGGCTGATGCTGACCATATTCTGCTGATTAAAATCCCTTCTCACAATGGGGATGATTTTCTTGCATGGCACCATGAAAGAAACGGAATTTTTTCGGCGAGGAATGCATACAGGCTTGCTGCTTCTCTTCAATCAAAGTTTGCTCAAGAAGGTTAAAGTACTAAACCTGTTGGGGAAAGGGACCTTTGGAATTTAATTTGGAAAGCTAACATTCCGCCTAAAGTCAAGGTTTTTGGTTGGAAATAAGCTACTGATTCTTTGGTGGTTCAGGCCTTGGAGTGCAGGAGGAAGATGGATAATATTTCTACTTGTCATATTTTTGGAATGGAACCGGAAACTAACCATCATGCGATGGTGGATTGCACAAAAGCTGTTGCGCTTTGTCAATGTATTAGGAAAAGTTGGATATTCCCCCTGATCATCTTCTCTCCGAGACTGGTAACTATTGGGTGCTAATTCTGCTTAGCCATATCAGTGAGGACATGCGTGCCAGAGTGTTAATATTGTGGTGGAGAACTTGGCATCTCAGAAATAACATCATTTTTGGAGATGGTAAGTGTACTATTGAACATTCCTCTGCTTTCTTGCAGTTTTATTTGTCAAACTTTCACGACAAAAGAGAGATTGAAGAGGTAATTGACCCAAAAGGAAAATTCCCTGTCTCCCATTCTGTTGCAATTTGTAAGATACAGAGAAAAGAATCTCCTTGTATCTGGTATAAACCTGTTAATGGTTGGGCTAAGCTGAACTTTGATGCTAGCTACTCCATACATAATCAGTCACGTGCATGCGGTGGTCTCTTACGAGATTGTGATGGAACAGTTTTGCTGTCAGCTTGGGGTCGCATCCCTCATTGTACAGATGCGGAACATGCTGAAGCTTTGGCGGGACTGGGAGAGCTTCAAGGCCGTGATTCCGATTTTCTCAGGGCAGATACATTTGGAGAGTGATTGTGCTTCTCTAGTTGCTCAGATTAATGGCCATGGAGAAAATAAATCGGCTAATTCTGGAATTGTTGCTGATATCAAAAGGCTGCTGGAGTCGTTGCAAGATGTGAAAGTGTCTACAATTGACAGATCTGGTAATCATGATGCTCATGTTCTAGCAAAACTGGGTAGTTCTGTGTTGAGTGGGGAAGTGTTAATTGGTTCATATCCTCCCTGCATGGATGGAGTGATCAATCGTGATTGTAACCAAATTGTTCCTTTATGATTTATAAAAGCCAAAATTCAAAAAAAAATACAACACCCACCGACTGAGGGTGACTGCTGAGCGGGAGATGAAGCGTCGGAGATAATTTGTGATGCTCTCTTGTGGAGTTCATCCGTGGAGACCATGCTTGCTGGAGTGATATGCTTCGATCACTCCACGTTGGCGCTATAGTCTCTTCTACCTCTAGGAAGGTGTGCGCTATTGCCACGGATCTTCTGTTTTAGTCACGTCGATCAAGACCCAAGTTGAGTCGTCCTACATTGTCATCGCCGGCAGCCGTGTTTCGAGAGCATGATAGTGCTAATTGCCTGATTCCATACCGTGGAGTTTTCTGTTTTCTTTATAGGGTCTTGTTTGTAATGGCTGAAGGCATTGTTGTTATTTTCGTTTTAACTGAAGTCATCTATGTAATTTGTATGGCCGGCAATCGGGGGCCATCTCCGTATAAAAAATGGGAGATAAAGAGATATACCATGCATGAACACAATTGTAAGACGATGTAAAACCCTATCACAAAGGCACTCTTGGATGAAGCTGGCATTATTGGGTCAGCAAGCAAACGCAGGCAATCTGCGGCAAAGTACTTGAACAGTCAAGTTCTTTTTCGGTTCCAACGAGAAAAGCTTACAGAGAGCTACTCCCTCCGTTCTAAATTACATGACTTTCATTTGTTTACATGCGGATATATGTAGATGTGTAACAAATCTAGATACATCCGTATATAGATAAATGAAAGTCATCAATTTTGAAATGGAGGGAATAGCTATTACGCTGGACGGGCATGGTGGGGTTCCCCACTACGAGCCAGCGACATGGCCATGCGACGGCGACAGCTCGAGGTCGGGTCAGGGAAGAAGTCGATATGCTAAAAGAAACAGAGATAAATCGTCTGTGTGCGTGCGCGAGGGGCAGAGCACGTAGTACGTGGTGGGGGCTCGGGTGGAGCGCGGGCCGTGTCAAACTGTTCGCGTAGTCGATCGGCTGCTTGCTCGCCGCCCTGCCTACTTGTGTGTTGCGCTGTGCTGTGTGGGTTGCTACTGCCCAGCTCGCTCGTCCCCAACCCCCCAGATCCGCCGCGTCCAGCACCTTTGTGAGGACTCGAACGAACACAACGAATTGGACTCGAATTTGGGGATCGATTTTACTAATAGAGGGATGATTCATGAGTAGCACGATACATTGGGGAAGAGGACCAAACCCTAGCTACGCTACTCTAGTCTAGAAGCAAATAGCTTGTTCCTTCATCTTGTTTTCCCTCTATCTGCTCCCTGCTTATAAGCCAGCAAACGATACAAGTCCAAACCGATCCACTGGTGGGATCTTTTGTGCCATGCGTCCTTGTGGTCCAGTGTGTGTGCTTCCTTTGGTTGCTTCTTGACTTGGCCTTCAGGTAGAGACAAGACTGGTCCTGACAGAGCCCTCCCCTTAAGGCACACCTTGCCCACGAGGTGTGAAGGTTGGAAACAGTTTGCTGATAAACGGGACTCCAGTGGCAACATGTGTGGAAATCTCCATGGAGATGGCCGCAGGTTGTTGGTCAGGTGTATTAGGAGCAGGGTGAAATTACTGTTCCACAGCAGGTTCAGTTTGATTTTGCTCCAGTTCCTCACTGTCATCATCCAGTTCTTGCAATATATGGAGTGTTCTGCCTGATTTGAATCTATGCTGTATATTCCAAGGTTCCTCACAATACCAGCAGTCTTTTTGTTCTGGAACATTGTTTGCACCTTGATTTTGCGGAGCAGGATTTACTGGTTGCATAGGTTGCTTATTCCACTGTTGGAGCTGTGGTTGCTGGTGCCTGAATGTTGGTGGAGGATGTGCCAGTCTCTTCGAGTTGGCTGCTTTCTCATAGATTTTGGAGTACCAGTAGCATTCCAGTAAACTATTTGGTCGCTGGCCACACACATCGTGCTTCACTTCTGGTTTAAGACCCCCAATGTAACAGCTGAGCAGACAACTTTCCTGCAAATAGGGATGATCTCTTTTGACTAGTGATACACACTCCTCAAACTTGTCAATGTATTGACTGATTGTGTCTATTTGCCTGATGTTTTGCAGCATTTCTACTGCTTCATGACCATTGGCTTCAGTAAATCTGTCAGCAAGAAGATTGCAAAATTGTTGCCAAGTCACCATCTGCCATGGCACACATATGTTTTTAAGCCATGTCGATGCTCTTCCTTGGAAATGTCCAGTGGCTAAATTCACCCACTGATCATCTGGAGTTCCTGACATATCAAAGAACTTTTCGCAAGCAATCAACCATCCAATTGGATCATCTCCTGAGAATAAAGGTATTTCTAGCCTTGGTCCTTTCAGAACCGCTTCAGCATAGTATGATGTACCACCGAGCTGTGTTGCATAAGAATTCCTCTGGTCATTGTAGAGCTGTGTGTGTGACTGGTAAACAGACGGTGGACAGTTGCCATGGATGTACTGTCCTGTCACTGGATTAAAGGTGTTTGGAGAGATGTATTGGGGTGCTATGAGAGGGGCATAGTGACCAAAATTGCCCGTGGATAGGTTTTGTTGTGTGGGTTGTTGCTGCATCGTGTATGGTGGTTTGGGTGGTATGGCAGACTGAATCAGGGATGGTAGAGTGGGCATGGTGAGTGGTGAAATGCGGAATTGGTCTTGCTGTTGACTGCCCTCTTTGGTAGTCGTGGTGAGGGTGGATTCGGTGAACACAGGAGTCGGTTGTGAACACATGACTGCTGTACTGCTAGCTTGTGGTGGTATTGTGGACTGGGCTTGATGAAAAGCATGCTGTAAATTGGAAACTGGAAGTGGAGCAGATATCATACCCATAGTTGTACTGGTGCCAATGTTCTCCTTCTGCGTCAGAGTTGGCGCTGATGCTGCATCCGGGTGGAGAGGTGTCTCTGGAGCAGTTTGTCTGAGGATTTGTTGTAGCATGGAATGCATAGACGCCTCCATGGACGTCAATTTCTTGTCCATCTGAGGAATTACTGACATCTCTTCCTGAATGTGCTGTACATCCACTTTTAGCTGATGCAAATCGGCGAGTTCTTCTCGAATACCCACCATCTCTTCCTGCAACTTATCAATCGCCTGCTGGCCCTTTAGACGTGTGCCCTCCGCCATGGTTTCAGATAAGAAAGTATGTTTTGTTCCCGCTCGTCACACCCAGCGCCGCCGACTGAACAGGATTCGGGAAGATACAGGATTTTATAACGAGCGCGATGTGCTCTCGCAACCGTACCTTGTACCGAGTCTGCTTCCGAAGATCTCCGTCTCCAAATCGCCACCAACCGCTGCCGCGCCACCGCCTAGAACAGGGAGGGAGAGGTGGGAAAACAGGCGAAATCCCGATCCCCTTCGCTCTCTGCTCGATCCGCCGCCGAAGAACGGCAGGCTCTGATACCCTTGTGAGGACTCGAACGAACACAACGAATTGGACTTGAATTTGGGGATCGATTTTACTGATAGAGGGATGATTCCTGAGTTGCACGATACATTGGGGAAGAGGACCAAACCCTAGCTACGCTACTCTAGTCTAGAAGCAAATAGCTTGTTCCTTCATCTTGTTTTCCCTCTATCTGCTCCCTGCTTATAAGCCAGCAAACGATACAAGTCCAAACCGATCCACTGGTGGGATCTTTTGTGCCATGCGTCCTTGTGGTCCAGTGTGTGTGTGCTTCCTTTGGTTGCTTCTTGACTTGGCCTTCAGGTAGAGACATGACTGGTCCTGACAACCTTCCAGGTCGCAGAGGAGAGCCACCCAGCGCCTCCCAGGTCGCCGTTGTGCTGCAGTCGGCGAGGAGAGCCACTCCGCACAAGTCGACGAGGAGAGCTTCCGGCTGCGCTCAAGTGCTCAACAATAATCTAAAGAACAAGAACATGAAAAACCTAAATTGTATGAAAACCTGAAGGACAGTTCAATATTGATAGAAGAGCAATAGAATGCATGATTAATGAGAGACGATGGTGATACGACAGATCACTAGATGCTTCGGAGTGGATATGCTCAAGTTCCGGAACATGTGCCCTAAATGCATGGATAATTACAGTATGTGAAACTCTGAAAACTCTGAAAATGACAGTACCCTAAATCATGTGCAGTTCTGGTTGTGGATGTGTAGTTCTGTCTATTCTGGCAAAATTTTGCCACGATATTTAACCACGAGCATGTGCGATCCCTGGAGTGATGTTGTTGATTTCCATTGTTTTTTTGTCTGTCATGAACAGATGTAATGTATTGATGTGCTGATGGATGTAATGCAGCCACACGTGTTTGTGAACATGATGTATGAGTGATTTAGGGTAGTGCTACTGAGGTTACTTCTATGGAAAACATAGAAAAAAGAATCTAAGTGTACTCTCATTTCAGAGATGTGCTTCTTTTCAAATGTAAACTATTCTGAATCCATAATATAAAATACATAAAAATGTTATTTCTATTTTCAAGATCAAATGCTTTGCACCTCGTGTTTTGCACCTGGGATACTATTGTGAATTTATTCTTGTTGCTTGCTCAAAGAGATTGACTTCAGTTGGCTGACAGATTTTCTTTATACTTCAGATTTGAATATGACACAAGTTGGAGTATATGGCATGCTATGGAGTAAATTCTTAATGAACCAATAAGCAAAAAATAAGAGTACTCCTAAATTATTTACTCAACCAATAAGAAAAAAGATGCATGCCTAATTGTCTATTGCCTACTCAACTCAAGTCAACCCCATGGTAGCCATTGTCAGGAAGTGCTTAATATTGTACGTTGTCAAACTGATAGTCACTAGTTTAGTCAGTGCGTATGAAGTTACAGTTTGAAGGCCTTTTTGGATGGCAGGGTTGAAAAACATAGGAATATGAAAAACATAGGAATTTCACAGGTTTGCAAGTGCAAAACAGAGGAACACAGGAAACCTGTAGGAATTGTCGTTTGGATAAAACATAAGAAAACACAGGAAAAGTGTCTCGATCCTACGCACTTGAGTCTAAAAAAGAGGTTGGAGTGGATGTTCAAATTCCTATGAAATTGGGGCATATGAATCCAATCCATAGGATTTTGGTAGCACCATTCCTTTGAACCAAAGGCAATCCATAGGAAAAATTTCTAAGGATTGGAATCCTATGAAAAACCTTTAAAATTCCTACAGTACAAAGAGGCTATAAGTATGACCAGCCAATCGAGTGGAATGATAACCCAAAATATTTCATGATTGCACCTTCACCAGGACCGTCCGGGACACGGTCCTCGCGGCTTATGACCTCCCGGTTCCGACGGTGGCCTCCACGGTGGACCACGATTTCGATGGATGTGGCTCCATTACATCACAAGCTTGCCGAAGGACAAAAGGCGAACCCCTAGTGGGATTATCACCTACATCATATGGGGAAGCTGGAAGGAGCGCAATAGGAGGGGTGTTCTCGAACAAGGCCCTTCTTGTTGCGGATGTGGTGCGTCTAGTGCGAGACGAGATTGAGGCAAGGGCTTTTGCCTTCACAGATGACCCAGGAGACCACGCCGTGTAGCGGTTTTTGCCCCTGTTTTTTTTCTTTTTTTGGTCGTTTCGACCGCTCTTCCCCTCATTGGAGGGGCCCCTTGTAACGAGGATTTGCTTTCTATCTAATCGAATGGCAAAGCGTCTGCCTTAAGTCTCAAAAAATAATATTTCAGCACACTTCCATGACAACATACAAAACCTCTACTTCTGGCTATAAGAATAACATATCCAAGTACTATACAGAATTAAGTGACTAATTTTCCAATTTGACCAATTTGATGCTGGTATCCGAAATAATTCTGTATGTGCAGAAAAAATGGGATCCACCATGAGAAAATAGGAAATGTATTGAACAGGAGTACTAGTCTGTAGTGGCAGTACAAACAATGCAGCACACACTTGTACTCCAGATACAAAAATAGCCTCCAATGCAGCACACACTTGTACAAGCAGAAATTTGAACTACTCCATGGTTACCATAGCAGTAGCAGATTGGTTTTGTTCAATATTCCATCACCCCTCAGGTGTATAACAGGCAATGAATTTTCCGTACAAGACAAGAGCTTCAAATCACTCCAAAAAAGACCTAAACCAAGCATAACTCAGACAAGTTTCGTTCAAATTTTGCCTCCTGAAGTTGCAGAAACCTAGAGGCTCCAGACAGCTGGAATGTTCCTATACCGAAAAGGTGCCGGAAGGTTGTGGTCTTTTTTTCGGGGTTCAACGGGGAAGGTCTCTGGGGTGGACCTGAAATCAGTTCGACGAAGGCTTCAGATTTCCGATACCTGTTTTGGTTGTAGAATTCACATACTATTTTGGATTGAGATGAACCAAAAAAGAAATTAAGTTGTTTGTTTTGAAGAGACATGCAAGTTTATTGTTGACCACTTTTCGGTTTAACGCAATCTTGAGTACGTGTTGGTGCAAGTCGGTCTTGGATTTCAATGCATGATTATTCGAACTTCGTCATAACTCTCACGTTCGAGTTTCGATTTGTGTCGTCTTCATATACACCTGGAACTTCTCTGAGGGGCCTATTCGATTGTCGACATTAATTTTCAATTTGATTAAATCCATTCTTTGTTTCTCCCCCTAACTCGTTCCCGAGCCATTTTTGAGTTTTGACAGCCAAGAAAAAGGTTACACATTACATATTTAGAAATGTATCCATGTCTCGATGCAGAGGCCGGGGTGAACCCACTTTCCGAAAAAAAAGATGTATCCATGTATAAACACCGTGTTGTTGGCAATGGAGGGGTAAATGGGAGGAATGATTGTCTACATAATAAGACAGAAATACATGTAGTATATAATATTTTCGACGGACTAAAGATAATAGGCTTGCATCTACGAGGGACAAAGTACAGTTGTTGGGGTTAGAAGAAAGGTGGATTTCTTAAATCGGGTACTGTTGGCACCATAAATCCACTTGAGGAGTGGAGTTTACTCAACTTAATTTAACATGATTCATTCAGATAGAAGGTGTAATCCATATTGGTGGAGGCCAGCTTTTGGAGTGTTCATCGCTGAACAAATGTATGGGTTTCACCACGCTTGTCTTCATGTCGAATACTCCCATGTCGCGTGGATTGTGCTTACGGCTCCAGGAGTCGCTATGATAATCATCCGTAAAATAGATGCAATCCGGGAGCAATCCGGGTGTCCCGTCGTTGGGGAAGAACACCGTGGAGTTGTAACCAATGAAAAGCGTCGCCCCGCCTAAGTCCTTCACCTCTCTCCACTCGCTTCCTCCCGGGCGCTCGTCGAGAACAAATACTTGGAATCTTATAGTCGGATCAGCTGCAGGCTAGAGCGTTTCGCCACGGTCCTCGTTGTAGCCGTCGTCATCGTCGTCCATGGGAGCATCGTGTGTGTCGTCCTCTTCGTCGTCGCTGTCAGACAACTCTCGGCAAGAGCTCGATTCCCTCCAAATGAGCATCAGCTGGCCATCTAGTGACTCCGCCAAGTACTTCATTAGGTAGAAGCAGACGAACTCATCGCTTCCTGGATGCTTGGGAGCAGCCAGCCTTGGCGTAAGTGTCGCGCCGTCAGGTTCCCAGACGTGAACCAAGCCGCAGTCGGTCACCGTATAGGCCCCCGGTAAAGAATTGCGTCGGGTGGTAGTACGTTGAGGGCAATACGACCCATTTGGTATCCGCCTGACGGGAAAACGCAAGCTTGTTCCCTGGGCCATTGATCATCATGACGAAATACTCGCCGGTGTCGCGGTCCCAGGAAGGCACAGCCTTTCGGACGAAATAGACCAAGAAGCCGTCCTCCGAAAGCTCGTACGGCGACTCCGACAAGTACCCGTGGTCGCGCCCCGGGCAGTGGAGCGCATAGAACGAGCGATCGTCGTGCAGAACCCGGAACGCCTTGTTGCTTTCGCTTTTCTGGAGGACCTGAAAGTAGCCCATGGTTTCGATGGATGGCAGAGGGAGCTGGGTACCCGTGATGGGGTTTAGGAGGTGCAGGGTGCACTCGTCGTCGAGGGTCACTAGCCAGCCGTCGGCGGAGCCGAGCCATGTGCGCCTCTGGATGGCTGGTTTGGGCAGGGCGATCGAACGGCACAGACCGACCGATAGGGACATGAAGTCGGCGACGGCCAGGTTAGCGCCGCCTCCTGCCAGCATGAGCCACGGCGGCTCCTGTTTGGGGCGAAGGCCGCTGTTCGAGGCCGTCTCCGCCGCTCGCTTCCACGCTGAGCAGACGTCGCGGAAACTAAGCCAGTCTGCCACGGTGAGGCGGACGGCGAACTCGATCAGCACGTCCACTGGAAGACCGGACCAGTGCATGGCGCCTCCACAGTTTCAGGATGATCAGCCAGCAGAGAACCTGAAGCAATATGGACAGCGCAATATTGGAAAACCGACGCGATCTCTGTTACTCTGTTGTCCTCCGTCGAGCCTGTCTTATGGGGACTCTCAATCCGGACTGTCCTGTTGCCACTCGGAATCCGACCTACTTGCAGCCTTCCGTCCTAGTTTTTTTTTTTTTTTTGAGAAAACCTTCCGTCCTAGTTTTACTGTACCATTGAGTTCTCGTGCGTTGCCACGGAATATCAAAAATAAGGTATAGACACTGATTGAAACGCCGTCATAAGTAGTACTAGTGGAATTTCGCGCGGCGTCACGCCGCGCCCTTAGCGAGAATTTCTGTGAATATAGCTTGTTTTATGTAAAGACCAATACAACCATATAATGCACCAAAAAGTAGAATGAGCATATTTGGAAGACAAAAAAAAATGCACTTAAAAGAGTTGGCTGGATATTGCAGTACCCTCATTTAAATAAAGAAGAACATTCACCCAGGCGTCCGTAAAAGTAGTACACCATTGAATTACATTCCAGCACACAGGAGTAATTTCCACAATCAGGTATGTTTGTGTTTGTTGTATAAAACGGAATGGAAATAAAAATAATGATTTATAATATTAATAATGTATTCAATGTTATAGCTGATTTGATTTACATATAGAATCAAGTGTATATTTTTTTCATGAATAGTACGGAATGTTGATCTTAATGGAAACAGGGGTATTGACAAAAGGTAGTGCACGGTAGAATATGTACTTAGTTACATGATTACATTAGCTTGCATGATGATAAGATGTACAAACATCGAGCTGACATCGCAGTACCATGGTGCTGTTTTTCATAATTAATTTACAGAACGATGCCATGTCATGATCATAAGTAAAGTTAAGATACTGGCCTGGTGAATACAGTGGCTACATTGGCATCCTCCAACTCGCCTATTCATTTCTTCTGGAATGAAGTCATAGAAGATCGCATGATGTTTATGCACCGCTAACTGAGAGTAACCATTATGTCGGTATTAGCCTGATGCAGCCCATGGTAGCACAAAAGATTAGATGTAGCCCATGGTAGCAGGAGGTATAGCCTGAAATGTACTGTAATTTGTTGAATTAAAATTCGTATGAGAATCGTACAGAACAGGTATTGACAAAATTGAAGAGGTGCATACTGGTACCTTTAGACGCCGTTGTTCACAATAGATGGACAAAAGCTAATAGCGTGACACTCGAAGCAGTAGAGAAATGGTCTGAGTACATGAATTCTTCTAGGTTCGCTTGTGCAGATTCATTTTTCATAGGGACTTGCCTTCTTGAACCATAGCCTGATTTGGATGCAAGAATGTCGGTAAACTTGTACACCATGGGAACGACATCTGCGTTTGAAATGAACAAAGCACATGCATGAAGTATAGTCAGCAAATAAAGAAGTATAAGAAGTTTGCTGAATTATTTCTGTCATACCCGACAAAGTTTCTGTTGCTTTAACATGTTTTGCAAGAACGTCAAAAGGTTTTGCACTGTATGCATACAAAGGGAAATCATCAGCCTGTGCATAAGAGCTCGAAAAACCAATCCAAAACATCAAGATATAAGAACTAAGACTATGCATAGTTGCAGTATGTTCATAGAAGATGGCAAAAGAAAATCTGGTCTGTCTAGATGCAAGTAAGGAGCCACAAATAGAGAATTTTGCTGCAAAGCCATAAATGAATAAGCGAATTTTCGTCCAACTACAGGTGGCTGCAAGACTATAGACAGAGTAGAAGTGTTAGAAGATGACACTTTTCGTGGATAAGTAACAACAATTAGTGTAAGACTATAAGCGAGAAGAATACATGACTTTGTGAACATATATATATATGAACATAAATGGTGGAAGAGGAAAGAATACAAACTATCTACATGCTTTGTTTAGAAAATGCTACATGGAAAGAAAAGTAAAAAGATTTTAGTAAGGGGATTGATTCACCTCAGTTTAATCAGCACTCCATAGGCCTCTGGTAGCAAACATTATGGAGAAAAAAATAGAGGCCAATCGCTCTGCTCTGTGCTTCCGTACTGCAGCCATACATGACCGGGTAGTTCATCGGCAACAGTGCAAACATATGTGCCTAAGAGGCAGAGCACCAAGTGACTGCCGAAACCTGCATCTGACGACGTGAAGATCTGGCACCTGGGAGGATTATAGGAGTCATACTTAGAAACATTGAAAGCTGGCGACAAAGCTGACATCAGTTCAATGTGCAAAAAAATAGATCAATAAATGTGTAACATTGTTATAAGAGAACAGATGTTTGTCTTCTTTTACCTTATGAGAGCAGTAGAGATCCCACATCTTCAAGTACACCCTACAAAAAGTTCCAAACCTAAAACAGTTTCCAAGAAGAAGCCATCTAAAGTTCAATACTACCTCCGATCCGAAAAAAGCGTCGCATGCCATATGTACCAGTTATACTAGCTAGGTTGTTTTCGTACGAATCTTTTAAGGGATCGGAGGGAGTACTACTATCTAAATGGAACATGTTGAGAACTATCAAACATGAGCATTTTGTCTTTGTACAGCAATCACTTACCATCGAGCCATATCAGATAATGGACACGTCAAACGAACCAATGAATGCATACCGGCTAACATCATCCCATCTCTCAACCCACTCACTGAACAGAGGAAACCAACTATCCTGGTCGTCATTTTCTGTAGTGGAAGAGTGAAGATCAGCAAGCCAGCCCATGGAATATTTGTATATGGTGTGCCTGCAGTGCAAGGAACATGTAAGGTTACAATGCAGGAAGTCCCCAAGTACCTAAAATATAAATCAGGTATCACTATTAATTGATGTGCTAATTTCCAAACTGCATATGTGTAGATTAAAGCATATGTAACTATGATCTGAGAACTGCTTCCTGGGAAACGAAATAAGTGGCTAATTGCATATGTGCCAAGAAAAAGATCTGCTAACTCGCGTATTCGGATATGCTCGTTTTGTGGCAACATCTGTGAATATGATTTGATCCGGGGTCACTCCTCTTGGAGGAGCATATGTACACAATAGCATTTCAGTATTAAATTCAGTTGGTTCAGGTGATTCTTCTTTCCAGATGAAAACTCAGCCAACAAAGAAATTTAATATGTTTGCATTCTTTAACTACACATAACATGACGGTAGAAATAACAAAAAATGGAGAGACATAGAAAGAAGTATTTTGGTTAAATCATCTTACCCCTGCGTCTCCTTCATAGAGCATGAATGCACCAACAGTCCAACACCACATAGTGTTCAAAGTTCAAAATCAAAAGAAGTGGCACTGCCTGAATCTTTAATTACAGACGTAGCAGACTGATGCTAACTAATAATCAAAATCTGTAGTAGACCTCCAAACCTAATCAGGGGACAACATGCAACAATACGTGATAATTTGGATCCAACTGACACTTAACTTTTTTTATGGAGATCAATTTGACATGAGCTTGCCATGCTATCACTTATTTTCCATTAAACATCAGATGGACTTAGCACACTCCAATTCTACTATCCAACTAACTGCATACACAATTTCTTTTTGTTGCTATATTTGTTTCCCGAGCAAATACTGAGACCCGATTTGAAAATCTGTAATGCATAAAGAATAAGGGTTCTGTTTGTTCAAAGTTTATATGACTTGTAGATAATCCTTAAACACACTAGCTAGCTAGTGTTGGTTGTGTGCAAGCACACACAAGATGCAGTTGGCACTTTGCACTGCGTGTTCGTGTCAGTTAAGGGACAAATTCAGGCATGCGACGGAAGTAAGAGCGGCGGCAGGAAAATCCATCACCTCGCGACGGGCTTGAAGAGTACCATCAGCTGGGCCGTCGGGGCTGTCGTTGCACTGGCAACTCTCTCTTCTCTCGAACTCGCAAGAATGGAGAAAGAAGAAGAAGAATGACACAAGGATTTTGTGCTGCGTGCAACTAACTGCAGCTTTTCTGGTTGTTCTATTTATCCTTTCGATTACAACTGAAAACGGGAAATGTGGATCAAGAACGAGTCGTCAGGAGCTGCCATCCCAGCTCCGCTCGCCATGCCCACGACCCTGCCACGATGACCACTACAGCTCGTGCCATCCCACGAGTTAGTCAACGTGACAGTTAGCTAACCTAACACTACTGAAACAAATTCAGACAAGCAAAGGCGTGGACAGACACACGCTACAGAGCTTGATTATTCAGCTAACACTCGAACTAAACTGACAGCTAACTGAAACTGTCGAGTGCAAAGTTCAGAGAAGTTCAGTGCAGGATTAAACCAACACTTCACCCCCTTAAGCCTGCACCCTGATGACGCCAAGCTTCTCCCTCATTTCAACGAAACGAGTTCTTCCCAGTGCCTTGGTCAGTATGTCTGCCAATTGCTCTTCAGTCCTGACATGGTCGACGTCGAGCTTGTTCTCCTCAATGCACTGACGAATGTGGTGAAACTTGATGTCGATGTGCTTGCTTCGGTCATGATGAACTGGATTTTTGCTGAGAGCGATCGCAGACTTGTTGTCGACGAAGAGCTTGAACCTCTCTGTCGATCGCCCTGTTAAATCAGCGAGCAGGCTGCTGAGCCACTCACCCTGGCATGTGGCTGCTGCAGCTGCGACGTACTCGGCTTCGCACGAAGACACGGCCACAACCTTCTGTTTCTGCGAACTCCAAGTAATGATGCTGCCTCCGAGGAAGAAGACCACTCCTGATGTGCTCTTGCGGTCATCTTCATCCCCGGCGAGATCGCTATCACTGTAGCCTATCAGCTCCGGTGTCCCGTGCCCCTTCTTGTACCGGCATCCATAGCCAAGTGTGCCACGGACGTACCTCACGATCTGCTTCACGAGAGTCCAGTGTTTGGTACTTGGATCCTCCATGAAGCGGCTGGCCACCCTAACTGCAAGAGCGATGTCGGGGTGCGTGTTGACGAGGTAGCGCAGACACCCAATGACGCTTCTGTACTCCGTGGCGTCCTTCTTCTGTGCGCCATCTTGCTTGGACAGCTTCAGGCGCAACTCCATCGGCGTGTGGCAAGCATTGCACTCGCTTAGGCCGGCGCGCTCGAGTATCTTCTCTGCATACGCTTTCTGACAGAGTGTGATCTCGCCGCGCTCCTGCTTCACTTCAATACCGAGGTAATACGACAGCAGCCCGAGATCGCTCATCTTGAACAGACGGTGCATCTCGCCTTTGAACGTCGTGATTTCCTCGACGTCGGTGCCCGTGATGATAAGATCATCCACGTATACGCCTACTAGCAGGTAGTTGTCCTTGTCGCCACGCCGGTACACAGCGTGTTCCAGTGGACTGCGAGTGAAGCCAAGCTCGACAAGTGAGGTGTCCAGCTTTGCATACCACGCGCGCGGCGCCTGCCGCAGTCCATACAGAGCTTTGCTCAGTTTCAGCACCGAGGCAGGGCTCTCCTTGTCCACGAACCTAGGAGGCTGCAGCACGTAGACCTCCTCTGCAAGGTCCCCGTTCAGAAACGCGGACTTGACATCCATGTGATGGACTTGCCAGCCTCCATGTGCAGCGAGCGCGAGCAGAACGCGCACTGTCTCCATTCGCGCGACAAGAGCGAACACCTCGTCGAAATCCACCCCCTGGCGCTGTGTATCCCTTTACCACGAGTCTTGCTTTGTGTTTGACAACATTTCCCTCTGGATCTTTCTTCAGCTTGAAGACCCACTTGAGCCCGATCGGACGGTGACCGGCTGGGAGCGCGCAGAGCGCCCATGTCTTGTTGTCGAGGATGCACTCAATTTCTTCCTCCATTGCTTTCTTCCAGGCTGGCTCGGCAAGCGCTTCATCCACGCTCTGGTTCCTCCGCTGTCACGAGGCCCAAAGCCTCGTCTGCTTCATCATCTTCGCTCTGCGTCTGCTCGTGCGCGGCGGGCACGACAGGAGCGGCATAGCGAGGGTTGGGCGGAAGATCCCATTCTGCGCACGTGTAACCATGTTGTGCGTGGGCAGCGCACTGGTGGCTTGGGCACGGCCGGTGCCGTGCTGACGGAGCGTGGAGGTGTAGTGGACGCCATGGATGCAGAGCTCGGCGTCGCGGGTGGCGTGCCGACAGGCGTCCCTGTGCGTGTGGCGAGTGCGAGCGTGCACTGCCTCCGCTGTACATGTTCCCACCGTCATCTTCCACTGCCTTGCCATCATCAGTGATGTACACAACAGTGAAGTTCGATGGCGTCGTGCCACCGTGCTCCGTCGACGATGATGTCCAGTCCCAGCCGCGGCGTTCCTCGAACACCGCGTCCCGCGTGGCGTAGACCTTGCCTCCTATTGGATCGTACACCTTGTACGCCTTGGATCCCTCCTCATAGCCGACGAACACCGTCAGCAAGGAGCGATCGGCGAGCTTGGTGATGCCGGGACCCGTCTCTTCATGTGCGCGACGCAGCCGAAGGTGCGCAGGTGCTCGACGTTGGGCTTGCGCTGATTCCAGGCCTCGTACGGTGTGATCCCGTTGAGGCTGCGTGTCGGGGCGCGGTTGAGCACGTACACAGCGCACCTGACGGCCTCGCCCCAGAACGTGGCCGGCATGGCCATGCTCTTGAGCATACATCGTGCCATCTCCACCACGGTCTGGTTGCGGCGTTCCACGACGCCATTTTGCTGTGGCGAGTACGGCGCCGTGGTGAAGTGGGTGATGCCGTTTCCTTCACAGTAGGCCTTGAACTCGAGTGAATTGAACTCGCCGCCGCGATCGGAACGGAATGCCCGCAGCTGGCACCTCTGCTTGGCCTCTGCCTGTGCTCGTATCTTCTTGAACCTGACGAAGGCTTCGTCCTTGGTCTTCAGCAGCTCTAACCACATGAACCTGCTGAAATCATCAACAACCAACAGGAAGTAATTGTTTCCTCCTGCTGTTGTTGGCTTGATCGGCCGCAGAGGTCGATGTGGACGAGGTCGAGGCCGCGCTCTGAGCGATACTTGCTGGCCTGAGGGAACGCAAGGCGATGTTGCTTCCCGATGGTGCAGCCGTCGCAGATCTCGTCGATGTGGTCCACCACTGGCATCCCTCTCACCATGCCACGCTTGGACATGGCATTCACCGCCCGGAAGTGCAGATGACCCAGCCGTGCGTGCCACAGCCACGCCGGGTCGTTCACCTTCGCCAGCAGACAGACAGGTGCAGAAATATTCATGTTCAGAAGATACAGTCGATTTCCTGACCTTTTTACTCGCACCACGAGGCGTCTCTGCTGATCAAAGATGGTGATGTAGCCGTCTTCGATCACGGACTTGCAGCCGATCTCGTCCAATTGCCCGATGGAGATGATGTTTGTGCGCAGCTTCGGGATGTAGTAGACATCAGAGAGCACCTTCTGGCTGCCGTCGGCGCAGCGGAACAGCACATTCCCCTTTCCCTCGATCGACACCACGGATCCATCGCCGAAGCGCACGGTTCCTTTGATCGACGGATCGAGGGTGATGAAGGAGTCCTTCGTGCCCGTCATGTGGCTGCTTGCGCCGGTGTCCAGGTGCCACACGCCGGAGGCGGCGGGCACGGGCACGACGCGTTCCTCGTTGAGGAAGACGACGTGCTGCTCCGTCAGTGGATTCGTGACGGCGGCGGCGGGAACAGAGTCCGCGGCCCCATCGATGACACTCTCCATCACTCCGAGGAACAGAGCGGGCGGATCGGCCTCCGCCTCAGCGACGTTCGCCGCTTCTCCTTTCCGCTCACGATCGCGTTGAGCTTTCCTGCACTCCTTGGCCCAATGGCCTGGCTTGCCGCAGTAGCGACAGTTCCCCGGCTTGCGCGTGCCGGAGCCGCCGGCGGGATTTCCACCGGGCTTATCACCGTGTGAGGCTTGGGCTTGCCACCCCCCTTGGTGTTCGACGAGTTGGTGTGGCCGCGCTGCTGCTGGCGAGCGCTCCACTCCTCCTCCGTCAGCAGCAACTTGCCGCTGTTCTCGGTCTCCGCCTCGCCGCGCCCGTCCGACGCCGACAGACGGCCGCTCAGCTCCTCGATGGACATGCCGTTGAGGTCCAGCAGTGTCTCAATGGAGCACGCCATCTGCGCGTACCGTGGAGGCACGACGCGCAGGAACTTCTGCACCGCGGCGAGCTCTGTCACCGCGTCGCCAAGGGACTGCAGTTCAGTCACGATCCCGGCGAGACGAAGCGAGAAATCCTCGATCGCCTCGTTGGCCTTGAAGCCGAGGTTCTCGAAATCTCGGCGCAGCTTCTGGCGCCGTGCCTCGCGGACGCGATCGACGCCCACGCGCATCACCTTGACCGCGTTCCAGGCCTCCCGCGCGTTGTCCTTGGCGGCGAGCACCGGTATCATCTTCGGCGGGACCGCGCGAAGGATGGCGCCCAGCGCCAAGCGCTCCTGCCGCTCGTCGCCCAGAGGCATGCCGGGGTCGATCGCCTCCCACAGGCATGCCCCCTGGAGCTGGACGCGCATGAGGATGGCCCACTCCGTGTAGTTCGTCCTCGTCAACATGGGCAGGTGCATCGACCCACCGCCGCCACCTTCCCGAACCACCTCACGTACGACGATCTCGCGTGGCTCGCCGCCGCCCCTGCCACGCCGTGACAGGCTGCGTCCGTGACGCTCACCGTTCTTCGCCGATGCCGATGCCGATGGAGTTCTGGACTTCGCCGGTGGGGATTCGCTCATGTCTGACATGAACCAACGTGGCTCTGATACCAAATGTCGTTGCACTGGCAACTCTCTCTTCTCTCGAACTCGCAAGAATGGAGAAAGAAGAAGAAGAATGACACAAGGATTTTGTGCTGCGTGCAACTAACTGCAGCTTTTCTGGTTGTTCTATTTATCCTTTCGATTACAACTGAAAACGGGAAATGTGGATCAAGAACGAGTCGTCAGGAGCTGCCATCCCAGCTCCGCTCGCCATGCCCACGACCCTGCCACGATGACCACTACAGCTCGTGCCATCCCACGAGTTAGTCAACGTGACAGTTAGCTAACCTAACACTACTGAAACAAATTCAGACAAGCAAAGGCGTGGACAGACACACGCTACAGAGCTTGATTATTCAGCTAACACTCGAACTAAACTGACAGCTAACTGAAACTGTCGAGTGCAAAGTTCAGAGAAGTTCAGTGCAGGATTAAACCAACAGGGGCAGGGCGCGAGCGGGAGTGGCGGTGGCGCTGGTCGTCGACGCCGCTGTACGTGGTCGGCAGCGTCCGGCGAGCGGCGTGGCTCTTCCCGGCTCGACCTCCATGTCGACCGGGGCACACCAAGCCGACCGCGCGGCTGCTGCAGCCATCGGCGGCGGCCGGACGCGCAGGTCTTGTCCGCCGGCGTCGGTGATGGTTCCCAAGGCCCCGGCTAGCTTGCCGGAGGCATCGGCTCCGGGCAGTCGGGCCGGACGCCTTGCATCGCCGCCGCCATGGGCATCCCAAGACCGAAGGTTTGTCCTCTCGTGACGCCGGGATCTTGGGCTGCTAGGGTTTGTGGTGGAGGTTCGATTTGGTGGTTCCACGCGGTGGAAGTGGTAGAGGAAGAGTAGGAGGTGCCGGGGCTGTGGCCTGCGGCGCGAGATATCGCCGGAGCCGGCCGGGATCGACCGGCGACGGAGGCGGCGGAAATGGGATCGTGAGAAGAGGAGAGGAGAGAGATGTGTGGGAAAAAATGGGGGTTACGCTCATCATATTATATATGTTGGACCGAGTTGTAATTTTCGGAAGTGCAGGTTTTTTTTTTGCAAACTTACCGCGGGTGATGGTTCCCAAGGCCCCGGCTAGCTTGCCGGAGGCATCGGCTCCGGGCAGTCGGGCCGGACGCCTTGCATCGCCGCCGCCATGGGCATCCCAAGACCGAAGGTTTGTCCTCTCGTGACGCCGGGATCTTGGGCTGCTAGGGTTTGTGGTGGAGGTTCGATTTGGTGGTTCCACGCGGTGGAAGTGGTAGAGGAAGTGTAGGAGGTGCCGGGGCTGTGGCCTGCGGCACGAGATATCGCCGGAGCCGGCCGAGATCGACCGGCGACGGAGGCGGCGGAAATGGGATCGTGAGAAGAGGAGAGGAGAGAGATGCGTGGGAAAAAATGGGGGTTACGCTCATCATATTATATATGTTGGACCGAGTTGTAATTTTCGGAAAGTGCAGGTTTTTTTTTGCAAACTTACCGCGGGTACTGTTCAACACCATAGCATCTACAGTAACCGAAGCGCTCACAGCTCGCGGATTTGCGCGTCTTTGATATACTTAGTAATGTGAGTGTGTTCATGTGGCTTCAGGCTTATGATTGCGATACATATTGGGCCAGACTTGCTTATATAATTCGGTCGCCAAATTGCTTTCAAGTCCGTTTTGCTGTAAATGTACACATACTTTTGTGACGTCTCATAATTCTCCGCATGTCAAAATATAGTACTCCCTCCGTTTCTTGATGTAAGAGGTGTATAGTTTTTTTTGAAGAAAATGCATAATATAAGGTGTATTTACTATAAATGATGGACAATTTGACCCATCAAACAATGATGCCTAGTCTCAAAAGCGGGATTTAACAAATTGTATTCATTTTGAGCCTATTAAGAACTCATCTCTCGCGATTTTTTCCAGAATTATTTAATTCCACACTATGCAAAATACTATGTCTTAATATTCGTGCAGGAACTATACACCCTACATTCAGAAACGGGGAGTACTTAATTACCATACCACGGTGCAACACGGTGCAACTGATCTAATAAATATATGACCCTTTGCAATTGCAGAAGTGCATGTATAGGAAGTTAACTTGATGGGTGATATATATATCTTGGAGAAACGATTTTTTTTCCTTAACAAGTGCATGTATAAAAAGCTCACATAGACAATCTGGAATACGCAACAGTACACTCACAAGCCGATCATCTATGTACTGACGTCTAACATGGAGATAAGCCTAGCTATGTGGCGATGGAACCTTGTCAACCTGCACGATATACACCTTGATATGGTTCTAGCAAGACCTCCATATTTACTTATATCTAACTTTATGTGGACTATATCATGAAATAGACAAACAAATCAATTCCAAGAAGTGGATGTCATAGTAGCTCCGTATGGACATGACATTGTCATGGATTCGGCACAAGGCGTGTCCCGTCTATCCACGAGTCTTGCATTGCACAGTGCCTTCTTTTTCTGAAGCGGTATGTTTTGCCAACGTTCATTCGTCGTCGGGCATTTGTCTCTTGTCCCTCTTTGCTGGTACATTTTGCCTTGCCTGCCTCTGGTGGGTTTTCTCTCATCTATTGTTTTGTTTTGCCTGACTGCTCTTATTCGGGCATTTATATCCTCTCTTTTTTTGGCGGTTAAGCTATTTCGTCGTGCTCTGTCACGTTCCCATTTTGATTCATTTCCATCTTTTCTCATGTTTGCAATCGTCTCGTGTTGATGTGAGGGGTATTAGTCCCGGTTTGTCGGATGTGACCTCCGGTTCTTCTTGCTCAATTCGGTGCCGCATTCTACCACGTCGGACGGGACCAAGACCCACTTCGCGACAGAAGCGGAGCTCATGCGGGCTCGTAGTCGATCTCACCAAGAGCAGGCTCTACCCACGGTCGATGAGGCGATGGCCCGTTCAAGGATGGATGCTCCCATTAAGGCTGGGTCTGAAGACTGGTTTTTGAAGATGCAACCTCACGTGGAACGATCAACGGTGATACTATGTGCCACTCCACGAGGCAGCATGATGCATCTTTAGATGCAACTAAGCATACTAAATTGACCCGCGCCCTTAATTGTACTACACGTACGCAGCCATTTTCAATTAAACGTTGTCAGATCACAGGAACGTCGACGAAGGTTCCAACCAGATCACGAGATAACCTATTGATATAGCTGCCCAGCCACTATGTACGCATCACGAACACTGATAAATGATATAGTACACTGCCTTCAAGTTTAACCACGTGGCGTCTTTAATGATCTCCATGATCGATGGATTCAACCCCCTTTTGCATCGCAAACTACGTACGAACCACGAGAAGATCCACGTGTTTAGATGAAACTAAGCAGAACTGCGGTTACCAACTATGTCCACATGCAATGCTGCACATATGCAGTCCTTATCAACTAGCTTAACCCCTTGCAGCGCGAAGTATGTACGAACCACAAGACCATCCCCTTATTGACACGCAACTAAGCAGAAGAAATAGAGCCATTTGCGCCCATAATGACCGCAGTTATATCTACTATATATAGGGTAGATTAACATGGGCACCACCGTGCCGAGCACCGTGCCCGACAGTCGCCGATTTACTTTACATTATACATTTCGAGGGAACACATAGCCATACCCGTATACCTGTCCGAAGTATTGCAAGTTACATATACCTAAGATATACATACCTGAGGTATACATACCTATAAACCTTGGGTATGTGTAAGTTGGACATGTATACCCCCAAACCCCCAGGTGTACGATTTCAAAATTAATACAGGTATGGTGCCCCATATGGGCCACATGCCCACATGCAGTTCTGTACATATACATCCATTGTCAACAAGCTCTACAACCTTGTCCCTTCACACATGGATCGATGAAGGTTCCAACTAGGCCAGAAGATAATATATTTACACACAACTGCGCTCAAGTACCGTGTAGACTTATGAGAAACTTATTGCGAAGATCAATGAAAGATAATGTACTATCGTATAGTTTATTCACGTGGCGTGATGCATGATGCATATTAAGATCTCCACGATTAATGGAGTCAACTCCCTTGCAGCGTGAAGCACGTACGTCCATGCAAACCACGAGACGGTTCATACGTTCATATGCAACTAAGCAGAATAAATCCAGACATGCATGTGAGCCAATAAGTCCAGTTGATTTGTACTGTCTATATGTACGTTGTCACTTTCGGCGAAGGCCGACCGGCAAAGATTTCAGATGGGTCGCAAAAATATCTATATACTTTCCCTAGCACGTAACGAGGTCGTGCACTATGTATACATGTACTACCTGCGCATAACTTAATTAATCAGGAAGCAGAGTTTTGGCTAATAGTACATAGCACTGCTCATATAACAACTTGGATGGCACGTGCAAATTGTGACAACAACTTGAATTGGGGTGAACCGGATACATGTTACTTGTCATGCAGTGCAAAGTTGGTTCAATTCGCCTATGTTTATTCTAGTTGTGGTGTGGCGCTTCCTGCACTTCATCCATGAATCCATGATGGTACGGTGCTCCCGTATGAACAACTCGAGAAAGTGATTAATTCCTCATCTCTTGCCTGCTCTCCTATCAGCTATTGTTGCTTTATCAGCAGTACTCGGGTGTTGATGATCAAGGGCCAGGGAGAAATCCCCATCCTACGAGGACAGGAATCGACGGCGGCGACTCTTTACCTGCTTGGAGGAGGCGTCATGGCCCATGTTCATGCATTCTAACTCTTCGACCATGGGGTGAAAACGTGGTTCCGTGTCGCGGCACCTAGCGGCTGCAGCACAATGGCGTTCCCTTCTTGTGGCGTTCTCTTTGTTGCCCACGCTGTACTCCGACGTGACAGCAGTGGATGCTAGCCTCCCCGGTCTCGCTGGCAAGGCTTGGTGGCGACATAATGCTTGTGTTGGTCCTTTGCTTAGGGTGTTGACTCCGGGGAGCAATATTTGTAGTTGTTGGTACTTCCTGGATGTCGTCTTCCCGAGTTTCCTGCCTTCCCTATTTTATATGTATATAATATGCAAGTTGGGTACATAGACCTTGGGTATATGTTGTAGAATTTTAGGATGGAACGAGTGCCCCTTTCGGTGGCCTCGGTTTCGTGTAAATAGACAAGGAAACTTATGTGACAAATACAGAGTTCGGTACGTATACTAGTGGTGTACTACACCATCTCGTTTACGTACAATATTACATGTCTAATACCCCCCTTAATCTAGACCTGGGAGAGGTTTAGATTACGCTTGAACTCATCTAGTTTCTTGGAGCATAACACCTTTGTAAAACCATCAGCAATCTGATCCTTGCTTAAACCTGAAGTTGCTTATTAGCAACTCGTTCCCCGAACAAAATGAAAGTCAATCTCAATATGTTTTGTGCGAGCATGAAACACTGGATTTGCAGACAAGTAGGTGGCACCTAGATTGTCACACCAAAGACATGGTTTTTCCTTGAGAATAACACCAAGTTCCCGAGAGAGTGCTTCAACCCATATAAGCTCAGTAGTGGCGTTTGCAAGAGCTTTATATTCAGCCTCTGTACTGGACCTGGACACAGTAGGCTGTTTTCTGACACTCCAAGAAAAAAGATTGGAGCCAAAAAATATAGCAAAACCACCAGTAGAGCGCATGTCATCTAAATCACCTGCCCAGTCTGCATCTGAATAGACACTGAGAAGAGTGGAAAAAGACTTTTGAAAAGTCAGCCCAACCGAGACAGTGCCATGAATATACCTCAGGATCCTTTTAACAACAGTCCAATGTGTAGTAGTGGGAGCATGAAGAAACTGACAGACCTTATTAACTGAAAATGGAAGATCATGTCGTGTCAGAGTTAAATACTGCAGAGCACCTACAATACTCCTGTAGCGTGTAGCATCCTCAAGACCAAGAGGAGAGCCATCAGTCAAAGCCAACGTGTCTGATGTGGAGAGTGGCGTAGGACAAGGACTGCAGAGACTCATACCAACTCGGTTAAGTAAATCAGTAGCATATTTTTCTTGATTTAAAAGCAAGCTATTTGACTGTCTGTGAACCTCAAGACCTAAGAAATAGTGAAGGTCACCAAGATCTTTGAGAGCAAACTCTGAACTCAGTTTATGAAGAAGGGCTGAGATGGCATGATCTGAAGAACTGGTGACAATGATATCATCAACATAGATAAGTAGGAACACTGTGATACCTGACTTATTATACAGAAAAAGAGAGGTGTCTGCCTTGGAAGGAATAAAACCAAGTGTATGTAACTTTGAGCTGAGACGAGTGTACCATGCTCGAGGTGCCTGTTTCAAACCATATAAAACCTTGTCAAGTTTGCAGACATATCTTGGAGTAGCGGAAGACTCAAAACCTGGTGGTTGTTTCATGAAAACCTCCTCTTCCAGAACATCATGTAAGAACGCATTCTTTACATCTAGCTGCCGTAAGCTCCAACCTCGAGAAACAGATATAGAAAGAACAAGTCTAATAGTAACAGCCTTCACAACAGGACTAAAAGTATCTTCATAATCAATGCCATAGCGTTGTTTGAAACCTTTTGCAACAAGATGAGCTTTGTACCTGTCAATAGTGCCATCTGCATTTTTCTTGATACGATAAACCCACTTACAGCCAATGGCATTTTTGTTTGAACTTGGGGGCACAAGATGCCAGGTGTTGTTGGCCATAAGTGCATCATATTCCTCTTGCATTGCATTCTTCCAGTTTTGATCAATGAGAGCCTCAGAAAGATTTTTTGGTTCTCCTGTTGATGTAAGCAAGGCATAGCATACTGTACCATCAGTGTATATTTTTGGGTGTCTAATACCTTTTTGAAGTCGTGTCTGTACACCAACAGGACGCAGAGGAGGTAAATCGGCGTCTGGCGGTGTATCCTGCTGAGACTCAGCAGGCAACGAGTCCTCGTCTGCCACGTGGTGGTTGTCGTTTCCAGGAGTCCTGTCACCAGCAGAAAACTCCTGGTCAGAACCCCGGTCGGGTGTTGATAACGACCCGGAGCTTGTCCTGGAGGCGGTCGGTGAAGGCGACTAAGGCGCACGGGACGAGGCCGGACTGGGGACAGGCGACGACGTGGCGTCCCCAGACGGGCCAGAGCGAGAGGCAGGCGGGGACCCTGGCGGAGTCCTCTCTGCATGCGGTGACAGCGACCGAGTCCTGCCTGCATGCGGCGACAGCGACGCCGGGGTGAAGGCGACGTGGCGGTCAGGCGTGTGGTCGAGCGGGCGCGCGCGGCAGAACCAGCTGCAGGCCCTTACAGCGACGGATCCGAGGAGGATTCTCGGCCGTATCTGCCTCAGAATCAGCACTGTCCCCTGTTGTCCTATTTGCTATACCCAGATCATGATTTGATGTGCTGTTTTCTGGTGTTTCTTCAGAATTTGAACCAAAATGCTGAGCCGAACTTGATGGAGTTGTATCGGCAGTGTCCTGAGATGGTTCAACAACAGGAACAATATGCAGGTAATGATCATTAGTATGCACACCCCTATCCTGAGATGCCGAGGAGGACATATGGGAGGGAAGAAGGAGGATTTCTTCCCGAAGATGACGTCCAGCATTAGGATGTACCTCAGCAAAAGGAAAAATACTCTCATCAAATACAACATCCCGAGAAATATAGACGCGACCAGTGGTCACATCTAGACATTTTACACCTTTATGACGGAAACTATAGCCAAGAAACACGCACCGTTTGGAACGTAAAGACAGTTTATGCTTGTTGTAGGGACAAAGATTGGGCCAACATGCACAACCAAAAACACGAAGATACTCATAGTTTGGTTTGACATGAAGGAGTTTTTCAGTGGGAGTTTCCATGTTGAGAACCTTTGTGGGCAACAAATTAATAAGAAAAGTGGCACTGATAAAGGCATCATCCCAATACTTAAGAGGCATGGAGGAATTGGCAAGCAATGCAAGACCAACTTCAACTATATGGCGATGTTTATGTTCAGCTGAGCCATTTTGTTGATGATCATGAGGACATGAAACATGATGAACAATACCCACTCGCTGAAAAAAGGTGTTTAATTTTTCATACTCACCACCCCAATCGGTTTGCATGGTGAGAATCTTTCTATCAAACTGTCGCTCAACATATTTTTGGAAATCAAGAAAAACTTGATAAACATCAGAACATTTCTTAAGCAAATAGATCCAAGTATATTTGCTAAAATCATCGATAAAGTTTACATAATATGCATGTTTGCCTATAGAGAGAGGTGCTGGACCCCATACATCAGAAAATATCTGTTCCAAGGAACTGTGAAAACACTAGTGGAAACATGATATGGTAGCTGATGACTCTTAGCCTGCTGACATGGATCACATATGTAAGAATTTATTTCGGGAGTGTACGACAAATTATTATTCCTAAGAACTTGCTGAACAATAAAAGACGAAGGATTCCCTAGACGATGATGCCACGTGGATGATGAAGCCTTGACAGTGACAAGTGCATGCTTGGATGATGACCCCATTGAAACAGGAACAAGAGGGTAGAGACCTCCATGACAAGGACCTCTAAACATGATTTGCTGCCTGGTCCTTAATCAAGAAAAAATGGGTGAATTTCAATAAAGGCATTATTGTCTAGGGCAATTTTATGTGTAGAAAGCAAGTTCATGGTAAATGAAGGAACTTGAAGAATGTTTTTTAAGTTTTAAGGAACAATGCGGGGTGTGCAAAACTGAATGACCAATGTTAGCAATTTCCATACCTTGTCCACTAGCATTGTGAACCTGATCACGCCCTTGATATGTCTCATGAATTTGGAGCTTGTTGAGTTGTCCTGTTGTGTGATTTGTGGCACCAGTGTCAACCACCCAATTGGAGTCTACACCAAAAGCACCCTTGGTGTTGTCCTTGGTTGTGTCATCCTCATCATCATCATCACCATAACGCCACCAGCAGTCACCAGCAGCATGTCCTTCTTTTTTGCAAATTTGACAGAAGACTCCTTCCTGCCATGGAGACGCGACACGTCCCCTATCCTTGCGCCCCCCCCCCCCCCCCTTTTGGACGGCGCCCCTGAGGCCGGGCTGATCCTGACGCACAGGCTGCTGCGGCTATGGCAGAAGAGGGCGTAGAGGACGGTACGGTTGTGGTTGCGGTGCAAAAACAGGAGGCAGGTAGGGCATCAGCGGGGGCTGATACTGTGGCGGCTGGTACTGCGGCTGTTGGTACGGCTGATACAGCGTGGTGTAGGATTGGGGCTGAGAAGGCGGAGGCTGGTAGTGCTGCGCAAACTGCTGCTGTGGCTGGAAATATGATGGAGGAGGAACATATGGCTGAGGCGGCGGCTGATAGGCAGGCGGCATCTGCTGAGAGCGAACAGGTCCTCCCCCATAGGATGAGTTTGGACGACGAGCAGCCGCATTAACCGACGATGTGTAGGAGCCGGTGGCCTGTCCAGAGTTTTGCAGCATGATGTCATGATTCTCACATGCCAAAAGCTGCGAGCACATATCATTGAGGGTCGTCGAGGGGACGGCATTAATGGCAGCAACCAACGGGTTGAAGGTCCCGTCCAAGCCATTGAGAATGTAATCCTTGAGTTCATCATCATCCACTGATTTTCCAGCAGCAGCAAGTTCAGAGGCGTAGCCTTTCATCTTCGAGATGTACTGTTGAGCGGTCATATCGAGCTTCTTGGTGTTGGTGAGAGCACCCCGAAAAGTGGAAACCCTCGACTTTGACTGAGAGGAACAGAGCTCCTTGAGAGCACTCCAGACCTGGGCAGCATGAGCGAGACCAAACACTTGGGGGAGAACATCTTTAGATAGAGAATTGACGAGGTAGATGACCACGTTTTGATCCTTCCTGATCCAAGTGTCATACTCAGGATTGGGGATCGTGATTCTCTTCTTGTCTGCATCCTCAGCCTCGATAGGCTCGGGCGGGGCACGGTCAGATCCTTCGAGGAGACCCATGACACGGGCACCTCGCAACGTCGGCAACACCTGGGCCTGCCAGTACAAGTAGTTTTCCCTGGTGAGCTTGGTGGCAGGCGGGTTACCGAGACCACCCGGAGCGCTCGAGGAAGAGGAAGTCGACATCAGATCGGACGAGGGAGCAGGAGGAAGAAAACGCGACGGAAGAACTAGGGTTTATCTAGGTCCTGGATTTTTGGTTGTTGGGTGGAGATTTTTGTAGGGGAATTGGAAGAAGGGTTGTAGACGGAGTGCCTGGTTGTGATGATCGGAAGATCGGAGTCCTGGAGATGGAGCAGACGGCGGTGCAGTTAGCACCGGCGGCGGCTAGAAGGGAGAGGAGAGGCCTCTGATACCATGTAGAATTTTAGGATGGAACGAGTGCCCCTTTCGGTGGCCTCGGTTTCGTGTAAATAGACAAGGAAAAACCCTTGTGTGGCAAATACAGAGTTCGGTACGTATACTAGTGGTGTACTACACCATCTCGTATACGTACAATATTACATGTCTAATATCAGAAATTGAGTTGGGAGTCAGAATTTTGTCATTTTTGCACAAGGCGCATACGATGTCGTTTCGGTGCGAAATTTGACACGGTCGTGCGTGACATCGTCAGGTACGTGCATGATTGTTTTCGGATTTTTTTGAACATTTTTCAATTTGTTCAATTTTTTTGAACATACCGGGAGCATGTGCTCCCGGGAGCCAAAACGCCATCCTCGTCTAATATATGTTACTTAGATATGCATACCTCAGCTACGTACACCTTAGGTATGTTCTATACCAGTGGGTGTACGATTTCAAAAGAAATACAGGCATGGTGCCCCATATGAGCCACATGCCCACATGCTGTTCTGTCCCTTCACACAAAGGTGGATGAAGGTTCCTACTAGGCTAGAAGATAATATATTTACGCAAGCGCTTAAGCACTGTGTAGACTTATGAAAAACATATTACGAAGACCAATGAATGATAATGTACTATCTTAAAGTTTATTCACGTGGAGTCATGCATGACGCATTTTAAGATCTCAAAGATCGATAACCCTTGCAGCGTGAAGTACATATGGGGCACCATGCCTGTGTCTCCACGATGCCGGTCGGTTCTAGCTATCAACGGACTGATCGCTTCATGGTGAAGACAGGCAGGTGCTGGGCCATAACCGACTTGATACCACGTGCGGGCGTATAAATCGTATCTTGTTGTATAAATAGGCAGGAGAGGCTGGGCTTTGCTCCAACGACTCACAGGTAGATTGCCCAGCTAGCTACCAATAGGCAAACCCAGTGTAGTGGAGTTGGCACCATGGCGGCTGCGGGGGTCAGAGTGGCACTGGTGGTTGCAGTGCTTGCCGTGTGCGGCGGCGGGTTGGCAGCGGCGGCGGAGAACCTGGTGCCGGCGGTGTACGTGTTCGGCGACTCGACGGTGGACGTCGGGAACAACGGGCCGCTGGAGCTCCCCTACGGCATCGACCTCCCGCACGACTCCCTCCCCACCGGGAGGGTCAGCAACGGTTACAACGTCGCCGACTACATCTGTACGGTGCCCCTAGCTGCATTTTTTTTCATTTCATTTTCTCATCAGATGAAAACTAGCTAGCTAACGCCATGATGATTGACGCAGCGAGGCAGTTGGGTTTCAAGAATAGCCCGCCGGCGTACCTGTCGGTGACTCCAAACACCAGCCGTCACCGTCAGATCCTCAGAGGCGTTGGTGGGGTCAGCTACGCTTCCGGTGGTTCTGGCATTCTCAACACCACCGTGAGTAGTGCTAGCTAGCTAGCTAGCTACTCGAATTAATTCTTATAATTTGTCCGTCCGGGATCTTGCATGTTACTAATTTGTTTTGCATCAGCGGATAATGCCCAACAGCATATCCTTGGCCGAGCAGGTGGAGTTCTTCGCGGCCACCAAGTCACAGATGACTCAGTACGCCGGCGGCAAGGGCTCCTCCGTAGACCACATGGACACGCTGCTGTCCAAGTCCCTCTTCCTCATCAGCGCCGGGGGCAATGACTTTTTCTTACACCTCCAGAAACCGGAGAGCTGGGTGACGACCTTCCACAAGCACCTCGTCTCCAACTACACGACGCACGTGCACGCCCTGTACGATCTCGGCGCCCGCCGCTTCGGGATCGTTGGCGTGCCGCCCGTCGGCTGCGTGCCGTTGATGCGCAAAAATATGATGTTCGGCGGGTGCTTCCTCTACGCCAACCAGATCGCCAACCAGTTCAACTCCATGCTGGGCGAGATGATGGCCAACTTCGCCGCCGACCCCGAAATGCCCGAGTTGACCTACTCCGTAGCGAGCTCCTACAACCTGGTGATGAACATCACCAGGGACCCGGAGGCCGCCGGGTTCAGTAATGTGACCAGCGCGTGCTGCGGCGATGGAAAGTTTGGCGCGGAGACCTTCTGCCTGCCCAACGCCACCGTCTGCGACAACCGTGCCAGCTATCTGTACTGGGACTTTGCGCACAGCACCCAGGCCACCGCCGAGAAGGGCGCCGCCCTCATCTTCAACGCCCCAGTGGAGGAGGGATTCGCTGCGCCCATCAACTTCAAGCAGCTCGTTTCTTCAACGCCCCATGGTTTTGATCCAGTTAGCAGCTCTTAAGTCAACGCTTTATGACTTCAATTCATTCAAAGGTAGTCTGTTGGCACCACAGTTTCTACTGAAACTGTGCGTGCCCTGTGTTACCTCTCTTTTGGTGTTTACAATTAAATAAACTGAACCTGACACGTGCGTTGTTCACGTGGAGGTGCGTCTAGTTTCAGTCCGAGCTCCCGTGGTCTCGGTTTCGGTCCAAGTTTGTTACACTTACTTTCTGTTGAATAAAAGGAAAGAGCGAAATGGATTTTTTTTTTTTTTGCGAAATGGAGTTACATGCCGCAAAACCCTCTCTCCTGTCTCCCTGAGATATGTGTGTGTTCATCCAACGGGTTCTGCAGGGTCCATCTTTTGTGTGTGTTCATCCAGGGGTTGGTCTGGCATTCATGAGCTCACGCTATTTGATTGGAGAGGGAAAAAATAGCTAAGCGTTTTGATTCTTTTTGTAGATCGAGATTTCGCGAGAGATTTACTTCAGCAGTTAGATATGTAATATGTGGGTGAGATTTCGCCAGAGATTTACTCAAGGAAAAAAATAGCGTGCTATCAAAAAATAGCGTGGCCCTCCTTCAAAAGCTATACATGATATAGCGTGATATAACGAAGTTACATATAAAATAGCGTGATGAAAAAGTTGTAAGAAATAGCCCAAATATTAAGGATTTCATGACTATTTTTTTTCTAGAAACAATACATGCATAACCAGGTAACCATATTCAAATGTCAAGGCCAAATCCATGGCACGAATACAAATATGAGACTTAAAACCATGAAAAAGTAATAAACTAAAAGTTAAATATTTTAAACTTTAATCAGAATCATTGACATCATATTCAGAATAACTAGAAGAACCACCAGATTGCCCGCCATCATCATCACCTAACGTTATTTTCAGACTTTTTGTTAGCGTAGCTATAACGTTACCACGTTTAGTGTGGTTTCGAGCGTATAAGACGAAAATAGCGCCGTAGCGTCAACTTTAGGCTAAATATAGCGTAGCCTCTCCAAATACGCTATATCGTGCTATTAACCGGGAAATAGCGTGCTATTTTTTTCGTTGATTTACTAGAGGTAGACGTTGTAATATCCTAGTTAGTGACCCGTAATGGAGTCCATGTGATCAAGGGAAAGGGAAAGGTTTTTTGACGAGATCTGTCACATCATTCAGAAGCACCTGCTGGACTTTCAGTCTGTCGAGGTGCAGTCGTCTGCACCCAGAGTGGGTATTACCAGTGTTGATCGGCGTTGGGCATCCATCCCGCAATAATGTCAAGGTGAATGTGGATGCACCTTATATCGACTAGCTGTAGACGGGTGCTTTGGGGTTTTGTTGCACGCGATGACGAATATGGGAGTTCGTTCGCTGTGAAAGGTGCAGTGTCACTTGGTTTAAACAGGGTCTTTTTGAGTCTGGCTTTCAGACTTTGGTGAGCAGCTTGAAGGCAAAGATCTTTCCAAGGTAGGCGCCGTTCTGAAATCTCAAGATAATGAGGAGCATTTGCATTAGCTCCTTGAGTCTTTTGATTTTACCTTTTGTCCAAGGGTTTGTAATTAATAAGGTAGCACATGAGCTAGCACAGCATGGCCGCGTGCCGACACTAGTGCCATGGTTGGCAGATGTTGCCCTAGACAATGTTTCTGGTATAGTCACTAGCGAGCTCTGGTTAATGAATTTCCTGTTTCCGGTACAAAAAAAATGTTAGATCAGCCAGTTCAAAAACTACTGCCACGCACATCGAGCATGAAGAGGAGAGATACCACCAGAATCTACATGCAATGGCAATTGGAAAGTTGACTCCTAAATGTGTACCACTACGGAGTCATCGATTTGGAGCCCGTCCTTACCGGAGGATCTTTTATTTAAAATGTTCAAATTTAAAGATTCAATTAAATCCTACAAAATACAGGATGTAGATAATGATTTATAATACACGTGTGCTCCCAATCATGTGAAAATACTTTGTATTCTGGACTCAGCAAAAAAAGAGAAAATTCTAGATCTGGACATGAACTGTGCTATTTTGAATGGACCTCCATTTTCCTAAAAAAATTGTCATATTTTTCCTTTTTGCTGCGCCCAAAATTCAAAGTATTTTCTGTTCATAATTTGCGGAATCGTATTTCGTATTGTTTGCTACATGAAGATATTTTTTCAAAAATACTTGATGCTTTCTAAAAAAATTAAAAAGTCCACCATGGAGCCCGTCCTCCATAGTGATTTTCCGTTCCACTAGGACACTATAACCATATGTGCAGTTTCAATCCGCCCCGGAAGAGTCATGTTAAATTTAGACTAACTCCCAAGACGCAGGCTATTGAAAATATAAGCAAATATCCATATGATTTAATCTGAAAAAATAATTGATAAAGCATGATCATATTAGCAGTAGCAAAACTAATCATGCAGATTAACAGAGTAGACGAACAGATCACATCTAAACAACATAATCCTATCACATCTACTGCATACGCTAGAAACACAAACTCTAGCAAGCTGAACGAGAGAGATTAGGATCACATAAGGTGCGGATTGAGCAGCCTGAGCAGTGGCGGCGGCGGCGGCGAGAGCAGCAGTTGCAGAGGCGTCGGTGCCGTGGTTGTCACCCATGCTGAGGTTGCCGAGGAGGTTGGTGACGTCCGGGAAGAAGTCGTCGTTCGGGAACTCGTCGTCGGACGACGTCGTGGTTGCCATTAGTCGCGCAGAAGTGCTCCGCAAAAAACTTATCGCCCCTCACCCGTACAGGATCACGAGAGGCGGAGTTTCGGAGGCCTACTGTCCGATCTGCGGTGTACGCCGCAAGCCGGGATGGGGAAGACGAAGACAGCGGTGCAATGTACTGGAAGGAGGTGTGTGTGATGCGTGGTAACCGCTAGGGTTCGCGCCGCAGTTTATATAGAGCGGCTCGGGTAACCCCCACAAACTCTCATTGGCACATCACAGTACATTTGTTCCAGAACATTGTTTTATATACCGGTATTAGTGGAGACTGTTAAGTTGAACTTCCACTTTAAACTTCATGATACACTAGCTTGCACTTGAATAGTGGACTATGCCTTGAACTACAAGTTTGCTGCCTACTAGTTTCACACAAAGCCTAAACCGATACAGGGCTGCCGCACGGCTTCTCCGCGGTTTGGAGCTTATGCGTCATACTCCAGGGCCTTTTCATGAGTTTATTAGAGAGCACCCAACTCTCACGGACTGCGACGTTTGACAGTCAGACTCATATAGGTGTGTTCCTTAAGAGATGTTCTGCAGGACAACATATTTGCTTAGAAAAGCCACTTGGAACACATTAAGGTAAAGTATCCACCTGCCATGCAGATTAGAAAAGCATTGCATCTTCATGGAGACGTAAATATTAGTATAGGGATACTCTCCTCTCAGCTGGCCAACAGCTTGTCTCCCAACTCTAATTCACGGGATCTCCGATCACATAGAGTGGTTTACCACTGTGGTCAACTCATTGCGTGGGTCTCAAACCCATCTCCCTCGATGCATTATCTATCACATTGCGTGATAAACCCTTTGTGAAAGGATCTGCCAGATTCTTAGCAGTTTGGATATAATCCAATGCAATAACTCCGGAGTTCTTCAATTTTCTGACAGATTTTAATCTTCTCTTCACATGCCTTGATGATTTCATATTATCCTTTGAACTGTTTACCTTGACGATCACTATTTGATTATCACAGTTCATAAGGATAGCGGGTATTGGTTTTTCAACCACAGGTAAGTCCATCAAGAGCTCACGAAGCCACTCTGCTTCAACAGTGGCTGTGTCTAATGCTGTGAGTTCTACTTCCATTGTTGACCTCGTTAAGATGGTCTGCTTGCAAGACTTTCAGGAAACAGCGTCACCACCAAGTGTAAACAAATAACCACTCGTGGCCTTAATCTCATCAGCATCAGATATCCAGTTTGAATCACTATAACCCTCAAGTACCGTGGATACCCAGTATAGTGAATACCATAGCTCGTAGTGCCTTTCAAATAGCGCAAAACTCTCTCAAGAGCATGCCAATGATCATCTCCAGGATTTGACACAAATCGACTGAGTTTACTTATAGCAAAGGAGATGTTAGGTCTAGTGGCACTTGCCAAATACATCAGCGAGCCAATGATTTGAGAATATCTCAATTGATCTTTAGCAGTTGCTCGATTCTTTCGAAGTAGCACGCTCGGATCATAAGGCGTTGGAGAAGATTTGCAATCGATGTACCCAAAGCGACTCAATATCTTTTCCACATAGTGAGATTGAAGCAATGTAATCCCACCATTGTCATCCTTCAGCAGCTTCATGTTTAAGATTACATCAGCTACTCCCAGGTCCTTCATCTCAAAGCAACGAGATAGGGACTCTTTGACCTCCTCAATCACAGCGAGGTTGGTCCCAAATATCAGTATGTCATCAACATAGAGACATAGGATAACTCCATCGCCCCCACCATGGCGATAGTATACACACTAATCAGCTTCATTTACAACAAAGCCTTTAGCGGTTGATGGCCCTTGACGTAGTTACCTGCGTCAAAAGAATATGGGTTAGGTTGAGACTCCAAGTGCAGAGTGTATAGTATAGGAAAGACGGTTTTCCCCACGAGGGGTGACTCGAGGGTTTAATATCGAACTCTCGGGGAATCAGTAGTGAAAGATTTATCTTCTTATCCTTCTCTTGAAAACCTACAAAACAAAGTAAATTGTTTTGTGCCCTCAACCTCACCAAGTGGTTGTCAAGCACAAGGTGTGAGAATGATATGAAAAGATAATGAATGCAAAACAGTAAATAAATATGCAATGATGATAAATAAATATGCAAGGATGGTGGAAACAATGATGGATGATATTTTTGGGTTTTGTATTGTGAATGCAAGATGTAAAAGTGTTTTTGTATTTTCGGATTTTTAAATGGCAGAAAATGTAAAGTGGATAAAAGTTGTTGGAAAGGTGTTTCTTATGATTAAAAATGGACCGGGGTTCATGGTTTCACAAATGCACTCTCTCTTTAATAAAGTGGTAGACAATGGAACACTAGAATTGACATATGAGATTGCAACAAAAAGGTTTCATGACAAGTTACTAATTATATGGGCATCACGTCCTAACATAGAGATCTTTTGTTTATTAATCTCTCTTATACTCCACCAAGATGCGAACTAAATCATAACACCTTAGTAATTAAGATAAATCAGAGCATAGCATTAAGTTCATGACATGAAGTTAAAATAAGAACATGCTAGATCTAGTCATGGAGTAGTGGCAATGGTCACACCCACATCTCCGGTAGCAAGGTATTTTTCTTTATCCCTAGTGAGGCAACAAAGTAAGGTAAAAACCCAAGTGGATCGCGGAACTTTCTCTCACGTTCACCGCACTAGCCACCCCCCGTTACTCCAACTAATGCACACGTTCCCCCTCACACGCTCTCATACACATGCTTGATCAAACAAGTAAACAAGAACGGGGTACATAATATGCATCTACTTTCATAACTGAAACAAAACTATTGCAATCTCAAACATATATTAACTCATAAAAAGATCCACCACAAAGGTATTACATAGATGACCGTAATCATGTTCAGCAGCTCATACGGTACTAATTAGTGAAGCTCAAGAGAGGAGAGATACATAAGTTACTTCCACAAACCCATAGTCCAGGGTGGACTACTCCCTCTTCATCATGGAGACGGTGGAGAAGTCGTTGGAGAAGATGGAGACCACGCCGGCAGCGCCCCGCCGGAGTTTTCCCCCTCCAATCTGCAACTCCAGGTCTCTGTTTCGTGGTTTCTGTGTTTCTGCGGCGCTCCTTTCCGAAGGGCGTCGGGGACTATTTTTATAGTCGTTTTTAGGTCAAGACGGAGGCTCGGGAAAAAAGATCGACGGCAACGGAGCCTCGAGGCCCAGTGATGGGTCCCACGCGGCCAAGGAATCTGGCCGCGTGGGCCCACTCCTTGGCCCTCGGGCCTCCGTTTGTTCGCTTCCTTCGCTCCCACGCTTTGTTCCTTCCAAAAACTGATGCTCGTAAATTATTAGGTCATTTGGACGTCGTTTGGGTCCCTGAAACATCAAAATATAGAAAATAGGGTTTTCTGCCTGTGCAGGGTTAATTCCAGAAAAATAGGGAAACAATGAAATATTCCCAAAATCAATATAAAACAATGATATAACCCTTATATGATGCAAATATGATTGAAATATAAGTAATATAATGCAAAGTTCATGTATGCATTTTACATGCATCAACATCCCCAAGCTTAACCTATACTCGTCCTCGAGTATGAAGGTGATAAAACTAACATGGACTTTGCAATTTAATACTATCAATGGATATCAAAGATGATTACTATTGCTACATAGAGTCAAATGATTCATTCTTCAAAGGAGTAGCAATATACAAGATAGATTATGAAGTGATATCAAATATTCAATGTAAGGATGTTCAATGATAATTCACAAAGTGTAACATAGAAGAAAGTACTATGGACCAAATGTATGCATAATGAAAAGTAAAAACATCCTATAATGGTCATAGAGTATTCTTATAAATCTGAATATAAAAGGTGGACACTTTGGAAAGATATATAATGAGTAGAGGTAAACATGAATAAGTTTCATCTAACTTCCAAATGCTTCTACTTAAGTTAATGTTTGCAATGTGGTATTCATTGGTGTCAAGCTCTCATTACCCCTATCATAGCATCTTGAATGGTTAAAGTTTAAAGTGAAAGCAAATATGAGTAGTATGCTTGACAAAGTATGGGTTGAATGTCTCATGCCCCGTGAATACGAGTACCTACACCACGGTGTTACTCAACTTGGGACACAAAAGCAAGTTCAAGTTAAGGTCATTGTAAGTAATATAATAGCGTCATCAAGAGCGTCAACTGGGGTACCTCTTGTCCAGGACATGGAACAAGCCCATGTCAAAATGACAAGACAAACAAACAAAATGAACAATCTCCACACCCTTTTTATTTACTATTGGTATAGCTTTTTATTGTGGGGTGCATCACTGAAGGTTCACCATAGCATGTAAGTAAATTTCCACCATGAATGATGCATGGCTTAGATTAGCGGCCCAGGCGTCTCTCTAGCCATTTATACAAACTCATTAAACTTACTAAGTTTCCGCATTTATTTGGCACCATGATAAGCATCCATAAACAAAAGTACATGATATCAACAAAATATAAAGAGCACGTTGAAAGCTTGCCATGTGACAGCACATATGAGCTAACTCCCAACCAAGACTCTTGTCAAGCTCACAACTTCATAATTTTAATCACAATGGGTCATGTTTATTAAGTGCAATAAAAGTAAGGTGTGCATCAAGTTCGTGAGAGCTCTTTAACCAACTTTTCCCATAACAATCAATAACATAAGCATTTTAATTCAGAAGTATAGATAATACAAAATAACATGATAAACATACTCGGAATAGCATAAAGCTAATAGGTAGATATGGTGGACTCACTGGAAAAACTTTGGTTGAAGGTGTTGGAAAACAAGTTTTTACTTGTTGGAATTTTTGGGCTAGCAAGAGGGAGAAAGTTGACCGTCTAAATGCATGCATAAGTGTCCATAGAACTAACCAATCCATGTTAAACAAAGTAAAGTAACATTCAGCATCAAAACATGAATAAAAGATAGCTCTTGATAAAACACTTGCAAATTAATATTCATTAAAAGCATATGAATCATGCAACTATATGTATCTTTTTGAATCAACTCAAACATCCCTTTCCCAATCTTTTTAATAGCATCCAACTTAATTCAACCCAAATTTCCAGTAGCTCTCTCATATATAAATGATAGTGGTGGTCTCAAGACAAACAAAAATCAAACCGAAATAAAAAGCAAATAAAAGACGCTCCAAGTTTATGCGATAAAGTGCATTGATCGAAAAACAGAAGTTAGACGTGTGCAAACCGAGAGTGTGTTGGTCCAGTGGGGTTGTCTTCACATCCCCAAGCTTATGGTCTTCACCATCCTTGGATAGCTCTTGGTGCATCTCCTCTAATCCCTGTGAAAAAACTTCAAAACACCGTTTCTCCCATTTCTTTTCTGTGGGGTGACATTAGTAGTGATAGACAAACGAATTGCTTGCTGCATAAAATCCTTAAACAAAAATTCATATGAATGTCCAGAAAGTGTATAATGTTGTATGCCTACTTATAAACTCAATTGGATAAAAAGATTCAAGTTAAAAGTTCAAAGAATGCATCAAACAAAATGGGACAGAATCTGTCCAAAAAACAGCAGCAGCAAAACGTATTTTTCTACCCTACTTAAATATGTCAAAAATTCTGAAAAATTCATGCTTACAGAGGATGAAAAGTTGCAACTACAGTTCAAATATCAGCTCATTCGGAGTTACAGAATAGGAATTAAAAATCATACCGTGCACAGATTCGTGCTGGAATAAAATCTCCGAATGCAAATAGCAACTTTTTCAAACCAAAATAGGTAAAACTTGGCACTTTATTAAAAATTCCAGAAACAAAACTAAAAACTAAGTCTCTTGTTACAGCAAGAGGACACAAAGAAAATCAAAAATAAAAACAACCGGGTTGCCTCCCGTAAAGCGCTTTCTTTATAGCCATGTAGCTAGGCTTCTTACTTGATATTTATTGTGGACGAAGCTCATGAGGGAGCTTGAACTTTGATGTGTCCCTCTTCCTTGGGAAGTGTTCCATGCACTTCTTGTGTGGAAACTGAAACTTCACATTCCCTTCTTTTGAATCAATGATAGCACCTGTGGTACGAAGAAAAGGTCTTCCAAGAATAATTGGACTAGAGGTTTTATTCCCCATATCCATGATTAGAAAATCAACAGGTACAAATGTCATATGCAACTCTACCATAACATCACTTACTTTTCCTAAAGCATGTTTAATGGAATCATCAGCAAGTGCAAGTTCAATAGAGCATTTTTCAAGATTCTTTAATTCAAGAACTTCATATAATTCTTTAGATAAAACAGAGACACTAGATCCTAGATCTAATATAGCATGGTGTGTCTCTTTTCCAATGGTTACTAGTACTTTGGGAATCCATATATCCCCAAGCTTAGGTGGTATCATAGCTTCTTGGTTGTACCTAGCAATCTTTTCTTTTAAAACATGATTAGCAATATAAGAACCAAAACCTGTTTGGTTAACATTAATAGAAGGATCACTTGCAAATTTTTGTAAGCTAGATGTTCCAGCTTCGAGTCTGGGGACTCGAACCTGATTGAAGGCTAGTATGGTTTCGTCCAAATGTGCGGTTAACTGAGCTCGATTTTCGAGTAAATCAGGCCTACTATGTCAATATCCCTAGGCAAAAGTTTCAAAAGTGTTCCAGTTTCGAGTCCGGGGACTCGAACCTGATTGAAGACTAGTATGGTTTCGCCCAAATGTGCAGTTAACTGAGCTCGATATTCGAGTAAATCATGCTTACTATGTCAATATCCCTAGGCATAATTTTTCGATTGCGTTCCAGGCTCGAGCCCAGGGACTCGAGTCTGACTGAAGACTAGTATGGTTTTTTGCTCAAGTAAGCAGTTAACTGAGCTCGATAGTCGAGTAAATCAGGCCTACTATGTCAATATCCCTCTATTAGTATACACATATAATTGAAACAAATTAGGGCTCGAAGAACTACATCGGGTCAGAAGAACAAGTTCAGAAGATTATGACGTGCACGATGAAGGGAGCACATGCTTGATTCTTCGAGTCAAGCAAGTACTCGGGGGCTAATGACGAGGTTATACTCTGCGGGTACCCCAGCTTAGAGGTACCTGGTGCACGTGATGATCAAAGAAGCCCAAAGATTAATCGAATCCCACGAAGGAAGGCCCGAGACGAGGAGTGCTTCCCAAGTTAGATCAAGTTATGGTCGGTTAAGACTTTCCATACATGTAACCTTGGTCGGTTGTGTTTCCCGAGACCCAGCCTCCTATATAAAGGCTGGGAGGGTGATCGGTCAAGGTAAGGAATTCATAGCCACCAAAACCTCGGAGAGATCAGCAACTCATCGAACCCTTGTAACCCTGATATTCATACCATAAACACAGACAAGCAGGAAGTAGGGGTTTTACCTCACTCGAGGGCCCTGAACCTGGGTAAATCCAGTTTGTCAGCCGTCGATTCCACCAATACTACGCGTTCTCTACCACACAATCAAGCCTACGTATAGCAACCATGGGAATTGTCGAGGGCACACCTCGACAATTGGTGCCGTATGTGGGAACAGGTAGTATTGGGCTCACGGTTTCGCCGGTTTCATCATCAAGCAGCCACCCGCCGATCGCATCTGCACAAGGTAACTCGCCTACTACATCATCAAAAAGCAAATCACCGACCACCGCTACAAACGGCAACTCGCCGGCAAGATCGACCAGCATCAATTCAAAAAGCGATCACTCGCCAAAATCTCCAAGGAAGCTCACGCCGCACTCGATGGAGGCTCGACAAGCCTTTGCCGCACTCGAATCAGGTTTGGATATTACAGTTGGAAAATTTAACCTCTTTGTTGATAAAGATGGTGTGCAGGACCTATTAGACCCACTCGACATGGAGTCACTTGACACGGAGACAATCGACAACGTTTCGACTGCAACACCATCTATCTTGGGCGCGACATCGTCACAGATCGTCTCAATCCAATCGCCAAGCGAATCTGCAACATCCATGACCTCGCAAAAATTCTGTGACGAGGTGGCAAAAAGATTTGGAAGAAGCGAGATCGAATCTGCGTACCGCCCAAACAACTCAATCAAGTCACTCGACAATGTCGTTGATTGCTACGACGTCGCGGGGAACGAGGAGAACATAGATGACAGCATATACCTCGCCGATCTCAACGGCCTAGAAATCCGTGCCAGCCACGAGATATTCACGTGCGATGCAAATAGCAAGGACAAGGCACTCGAAGATAAACTCGATTGCGGCAGAAACCCCGGCAAGCGAAGCAACTCCAGCCTGGATGACGACGCCAAATCCATAATGCGCATTAGCAACACATGGGCGGAAGATCGAGTGTTTCCATACCAGGTATACACCGCGAGTACAGCAGAAACATCAGCAGCTGCAACATGCCGTCGACCTACTGAATACCCTTGAACAGTCACCATGCCTGACGGAACAACCACGCTGACCATCACCGCAGAGATGGCGGAAAAAGTGAGCAAAGTAATCGAAAGCTGCACAATGCTACCAGCAAACGCAACTCCGGAAGAAGTATTGACCTTACAATACTTCCAGTGGCAAGAATCGATATGATTGAAGAACTACCGAGCAGTACTCGAAGAACGCAAAAAGCAAGCCAGCATATCGAGTGCTCGGTGAAGAGCATTGTCTATGAGTTCAACAGGCAGAAACGACCCCGCGAATAGGTCACGATTCATAAACCTCAGAGACGCAGATCGTGCGGCGGTCACTCGAAACCTAAACCCAGCCTTTATGGCAGTCGACGCGGAAGGAGTCCCCATACCTACTGAGCCAGCCGGGGCGCTGATGACGCTAGGCACCTATCTCAGAACAATCGAACCTCCTACAGGAGACCCAAAGAGGGATCAGCACCTCCAACTGTACAAACAACTGGCAATAGCAGCAAAAGCCATACAACATCCACAAGCAACTCCAAGGAGAGATACAGATCGGGACCGTCGCAGTCGAAGTCCTCGGGGAAGGAGCAGTCGAAAAAGCTCACGTCATCATCGATCCAGCAGGAGCCACTCGAGGAGGTCATACAGCAGCAGCTCAGACTCAGAAGCAGAAATCGGGCCATGTGGAGCGCTATGCTTCACTCGACGGATCCGGGAGGCTCGTATGCCCAAGAATTTTCGCTAGCTACCACGCCAAAGTTCAACTGCAAACAAGAGCCATCATACTGGTTAGAAGATTACAGGCTGGCTGTTGGATGTCAGCGCGGCACCACAACCACAGCTATGCAATACATACAACTCATGATGGAAGGAACAACTCGCGATTGGCTCAAATCGCTACCCGAATCATACTACGATTCGTGGGAGCACTTCAAAGGTGATTTCATCAAATACTTCGAGCCTCTATGTGAGCGCCCCAAAACTTTCGAGGAGCTCCGGACCTGCAAGCAAAAGTCAGATGAATCTCTGAGATCGTACATACGGCGGTGGACCACCATCCGTAACTCAGTAGGCTGCGTATCAGAAGATAGGGCAATCGACGCCTTCAAAAACGGACTCTGGAGAGAAGACTTCAAAGAAACGCTTGGTCGAGAAGATCCAAAGACAATGGCGGCACTCATGGTACTCGCAACAAAATGGGCAGATGGAGAAGACTCCGTACGAGCCACTCGAGCCCACCCTCACATGAAAATCACGAGGGTGGCAGTCGAGACCGCAGAGATAGCTACAGAGATGATCGAAGGCGCAAACGCAAGCATCGTTATCATGATGATGACCATCCAAACTTCATCGCAGTAGGCTTTGTCCAGTCAAGGGACAACCACGACCAAACTGACACACGACCCGAGATCATCGTGATAATCGAGATCATCGTACTGACGAACGCCGAAGTGATCGAGACCATCGCACAGACGATCGACGTGATAGTCGAGACCACAGACGCGACGACCGCGATAGCTACAGAAGGCCAGAGTGGCGCAGGCGAGCAGACAAAGATCCCGAGCGCTCAATCGAAGAAAGGATGGACGATTATTGCAGATTCCATCTTTACAAAGGGGATGATGGTAAGCTTTGCTCTAATCACTCGTTGAGAAATTGCAGGGAATTCGATCAATTTGCGATTGAACATATACTGCGACTGCAAAAAGATGGATGCACACCACCTCAACTAGTGCAGACTCCGTCGACTCCATCACAAGCACAGTCTGTTCAGGCATATCCATCCCCGCAACAAGTACAACAAGCACAGGTATACTCCATACCACCGCAAACACAGCCTACTCAGGTGTATCCTGCACCAACACCAGCGCAACCGACGCCAGTGTACATGGTGCCAGCACAACCCGTTACGGGAACACAAATGGCAACAGCCGTGCATCAGATGCAGCAAGGAGATGAACAAAAATATCCCGTAACTCGCGGGCAGATGAACATGAACCAGCGAGGACGTCCCTCCAATAGAGAGCAAAAGTTACATACTCGACATGTCAATATGGCGGTCATGGCACCCCCAGCTATCACAGATTTTTTGAAAGGATCAGAAACTCCGATTGTATTCAATCGAGAGGATCATCCACCCACAGTATATCGACCAGGGCACGCAGCTTTGGTACTCGACGCCCAAATCGGAGGCTACGCCATGACCAAGGTCTTTATGGACGGAGGTAGCGGCCTCAACATAATCTTTGCAGATACGCTACGCAGAATGAACAAATCAGTCGAAAATCTGCCAAAGTCCACCAGTACCTTCCACGGTATCGTCCCAGGCAAAGCAGTGCTCCCAGAAGGCACCATACAACTCGATGTTACGTTTGGAGATCCTACTCACTTCAGAACCGAGTCGATTGAGTTCGAAGTGGTCGATTGGAAGTCACAATACCATGCAATACTCGAGTGCCCCACTTTCGCTCGATTCATGGCCATCCCACACTACGCCTACCTCAAGCTCAAAATGCCAGGACCAAAAGGAGTCATCACGATCAACGAGAACTTTCAAAGGTCAGATTCATGTGACCGTGACTTTAGCAAAATCTTAGAGATGTACGGGATGGAGCAATCACTCGCCGAGCTTGAGGTCTCCAATGACCGTGTACCTCTACCAGAAAGCAAGATGATGGCAATCGACAGAGGGCTCAAGGCCATCAACGACGCGATGGAGCACAAGGGGCACCCGACTGAACCTTCAGAGACGGTCAACATGTCGTCAAGTCCAGTACATAAGAGGGGCGCGTCTGCGTCAGTTCTATGCATAGATATGTAATAGCACATAATGTCGGAAGAACCAGCAGTTTCAGACGCACTCTTTTCCCTTACCAGGGTACCTAAGGGGACTGGAAGGTTTTTAATGAGGCGGCTTGCTGGTCGAACACATATTTTGAATAAACATACATGTTCCTCCATATTTCTCATATAAGCCTTTTATCGTTTACCCCACTCCAACACTCGGGGGCTGGGTCAAGCATAAAAACTCAAAAACCGCACTCGATATACTCGGGGGCTGAGTCAAGCATAAAAACTCAAAAACCCCACTCGATATACTCGGGGGCTGGGTCAAACAGAAAACCCAAACCCCACTCGACATACTCAGGGGCTGGGTCAATCAAGAAAACCCAAACCCACTCGACATCCTCGGGGGCTGGGTCAAACAGAATACTCAAAACCCACTCGACACGCTCGGAGCTGGTTCAAAAAGGAAACACAAACCCACTCGATAAACTCGGGGCTTGGCACAAATCAAAAAACACAGATATGTTACCGAGGACTGCCCCGATTGTACCATCTTCTGCGGTCAAAAATCTGAACATTGGACCCACACAGACATGTCATGTCAAAGCAGCAAGCGCGTGCCTAAGACATCATGATTGACGTCAGGTGTGAAGACAACGTTCGAGTGGTGGGATTGAGACTACAATCGACAAAAGGATTCGACTAGCAAAGGTACTCCCATGGGAGCGTATCAAAAATTTCTTGCGATCGATCAAAAAGGAGCAAAATTATTTCGATTGACAAAAAACAGTACGGAAGGATGATTTGAGATTGTCCTCTATTGCAAGACAATAAACCACAATCTCGGGGGCTACTCTCATGGGAGCGCTGTCACACTCCATAGATTTCAAAATAAGGTAAGAAAATTCACTCGACTACAGATTCGATTAAAATGCATTAAGTACTTCACAAATCAAAGAATCAAACTTCATAGATTCTCGGACTATGCCAATCGCAGATGTTTCGGATGCTGCATACGCAAATGCAAAGGTAAGACCCGCCGAGCAATCGAGATGGGCCGAGGGATGCTCCAACAGTGTTTTCCCTTGAAATTTCCCGTGTCAATAGACATGATGAAAATCCTGACGGACGCGTTAGGTATCAAAGTTAAACTGTAGAACGAATCAGTAAGACCTACAATGGCTTGAGTCGAGTCTGTCCAGTATGTTCAGCTTCGAGTCCGGGGACTCGAACCTGATTGAAGGCTAGTATGGTTTCGCCCAAATGTGCGGTTAACTGAGCTCGATTTTCGAGTGAATCAGGCCTACTATGTCAATATCCCTAGGCAAAAGTTTCAAAAGTGTTCTAGTTTCGAGTCCGGGGACTCGAACCTGATTGAAGACTAGTATGGTTTCGCCCAAATGTGTGGTTAACTGAGCTCGATATTCGAGTGAATCATGCTTACTATGTCAATATCCCTAGGCATAATTTTTCGATTGCGTTCCAGGATCGAGCCCAGGGACTCGAGTCTGACTGAAGACTAGTAAGGTTTTTTGCTCAAGTAAGCAGTTAACTGAGCTCGATAGTCGAGTAAATCAGGCCTACTATGTCAATATCCCTCGATTAGCATACACATACAATTGAAACAAATTAGGGCTCGAAGAATTACATCGGGTCAGAAGAACAAGTTCAGAAGATTATGACGTGCACGATGAAGGGAGCACATGCTTGATTCTTCGAGTCAAGCAAGTACTCGAGGGCTAATGACGAGGTTATACTATGCGGGTACCCCAGCTTAGAGGTACATGGTGCACGTGATGATCAAAGAAGCCTAAAGATTAATCGAAGCCACGAAGGAAGGCCCGAGACGAGGAGTGCTTCCCAAGTTAGATCAAGTTATGGTCGGTTAAGACTTTCCATACATGTAACCTTGGTCGGTTGTGTTTCCCGAGACCCAGCCTCCTATATAAAGGCTGGGAGGGTGATCGATCAAGGTAAGGCATTCATAGCCACCAAAACCTCGGCGAGATCAGCAACTCGTCGAACCCTTGTAACCCTGATATTCATACCATAAACATAGACAAGCAGGAAGTAGGGGTTTTACCTCACTCGAGGGCCCTGAACCTGGGTAAATCCAGCTTGTCAGCCGTCGATTCCACCAATACTACGCGTTCTCTACCACACAATCAACCCTAGGTATAGCAACCATGGGAATTGTCGAGGGCACACCTCGACAAGCGGCATATTTGTTTGGCACATACGGGTGTTTATTATAGGAATTATAATTGTTATTACCATAGTTCCTAATGAAGTTAACATCAACATTTTTAGGATTATTACCAACTAGTTCTTGCAAAGGCACATTTTCAATATTTTGTTTATTAATGAAAGCAAGAATCATTTGTTTCTTCTATGGAGTTTACTTTCTTAGATGGATTAGGTGCTCTATCAGTATGCCATTGACTATCGTTTTGCAAAATACTTTCCAATATGTTCTTAGCTTCTACTATAGTTTTTCCCATAAAAGCCCCTCCAGCAGCGGAATCAAGAATATTTCTAGACATGTAATTTAGACCATTGTAAAAATAGTGTAATATGGTCCATTCGTTAACCCCATGTGATGGACAAGTTCTAAGCATAAGTTTTATCCTATCCCAAGCCATGGCAACATGTTCATTTTCATTTTGCCTAAAAGAAAGAATATTGTTTCTATTTTGCAAAATTTTAACAGGGGGATAGTATTTCTTAATGAAATCTTCTTTTAGATCATCCCAAGAATTAATGCTACCAGTAGGTAATGAATGCAACCACTCTTTAGCTTTTCCTCTAAGCGAGAAAGGAAATAACTTCAGTTTTAGAATATCACTTTCCACATTTTTAAATTTTTGCATGTCACATATTTCAACAAAATCATGAAGATGCATAGAGGCATCCTCCATAGCACTACTGCCAAATTGTTCCCTAGTTATCAAGTTCAACAAACTAGGACTTACTTCATAACTATCAGCTTTTATCTCAGGTGTGACAATGGGCCTAGCAATAAATTGATCATTTGGAGTGTTTGTGTAATCACACAACTTAGTTCTTTCTCCCATTTTTGCAAGTTTTTATGTGTTTTTTAATTTTTTATGCAAAACTGAAAATAAAATGATACTAAACAATGCAAACCGAAATAACAAATGCAACACAAAATGCAAAACTAAAAATAAAATATGAAACCGAAATATAAATATGATATGCAAGACAATAACAAAACAAAATAAAATGATTTGAAGGTAAAGATGGATAAGATGATGCTCACGTAGCTGCAACCTCCCCAAGCTTAGGTGTTTGCACAAGTTGGTGATGAAGTTGACTTTGTTGTGAGATACCCTTGGATAAACCTTTACAGCAAAGATTCCCCGGCAACGGCGCCAGAAAACTGTCTTGATGGCCCTTGACGTAGTTACCTGCGTCAAAAGAATATGGGTTAGGTTGAGACTCCAAGTGCAGAGTGTATAGTATAGGAAAGACGGTTTTCCCCACGAGGGGTGACTCGAGGGTTTAATATCGAACTCTCGGGGAATCAGTAGTGAAAGATTTATCTTCTTATCCTTCTCTTGAAAACCTACAAAACAAAATAAATTGTTTTGTGCCCTCAGCCTCACCAAGTGGTTGTCAAGCACAAGGTGTGAGAATGATATGAAAAGATAATGAATGCAAAACAGTAAATAAATATGCAATGATGATAAATAAATATGCAAGGATGGTGTAAATAATGATGGATGATATTTTTGGGTTTTGTATTGTGAATGCAAGATGTAAAAGTGTTTTTGTATTTTCGGATTTTTAAATGGCAGAAAATGTAAAGTGGATAAAATTTGTTGGAAAGGTGTTTCTTATGATTAAAAATGGACCGGGGTTCATGGTTTCACAAATGCACTCTCTCTTTAATAAAGTGATAGATAATGGAACACTAGAATTGACATAAGAGATTGCAACAAAAAGGTTTCATGACAAGTTACTAATTATATGGGCATCACGTCCTAACATAGAGATCTTTTGTTTATTAATCTCTCTTATACTCCACCAAGATGCGAACTAAATCATAACACCTTAATAATTAAGATAAATCAGAGCATAGTATTAAGTTTCATGACATGAAATTAAAATAAGAACATGCTAGATCTAGTCATGTAGTAGTGGCAATGGTCACACCCACATCTCCGGTAGCAAGATATTTTTCTTTATCCCTAGTGAGGCAACAAAGTAAGGTAAAACACCCAAGTGGATCGCAGAACTTTCTCTCACGTTCACCACACTAGCCACCCCCCGTTACTCCAACTAATGCACACGTTCCCCCTCACACGCTCTCATACACATGCTTGATCATAACAAGTACACAAGAACGGGGTACATAATATGCATCTACTTTCATAACTGAAACAAAACTATTGCAATCTCAAACATATATTAACTCATAAAAAGATCCACCACAAAGGTATTACATAGATGACCGTAATCATGTTCAGCAGCTCATACGGTACTAATTAGTGAAGCTCAAGAGAGGAGAGATACATAAGTTACTTCCACAAACCCATAGTCCAGGGGTGGACTACTCCCTCTTCATCATGGAGACGGTGGAGAAGTCGTTGGAGAAGATGGAGACCACGCCGGCAGCGACCCGCCGGAGTTTTCCCCCTCCAACCTGCAACTCCAGGTCTCTGTTTCGTGGTTTCTGTGTTTCGGCAGCGCTCCTTTCCGAAGGGCGTCGGAGACTTTTTTATAGTCGTTTTTAGGTCAAGACGGAGGCTCGGGAAAAAAGATCGACGGCAACGGAGCCTCGAGGCCCAGGTTGATGGGTCCCACACGGCCAAGGAATCTGGCCTCATGGGCCCACTCAACTTGGCCCTCGGGTCTCCGTTTGTTCGCTTCCTTCGCTCTCACGCTTTGTTCCTTCCAAAAACTGATCCCCGTAAATTATTAGGTCATTTGGACGTCGTTTGGGTCCCTGAAACATCAAAATATAGAAAATAGGGTTTTTTGCCTATGCAGGGTTAATTCCAGAAAAATAGGGAAATAATGAAATATTCCCAAAATCAATATAAATCAATGATATAACCCTTATATGATGCAAATATGATTGAAATATAAGTAATATAATGCAAAGTTAATGTATGCATTTTACATGCATCTGCGGTTAAAGTTCTTTCAAACTTCTCGTGCCACTGCTTAGATGCTTGCTTAAGACCGTACAAAGACTTCAGTAACTTACACATCTTTCCCTCTTGTCCATCTACTACAAAACCATCAGGCTGCTCCATATAAATTTCCTCGTCCAACTCACCATTTAGGAAAGCTGTCTTAACGTCCATTTGATGAACAACAAGACCGTGTGAGGCAGCCAATGAAAGTAGTACTCGAATGGTAGTTAATCGGGCTACAGGTGAGTAAGTATCAAAGAATTCTTCACCTTCTTTCTGGGTATAACCCTTGGCCACAAGACGTGCCTTGTACTTTTCAATAGTACCATCAGGTCTAAGCTTTCTCTTGAACACACATGCTACAGGTTTGCACCCATAAGGACGATCCGTTACCACCCAAGTTCCATTAGCTAAGATGGAATCCATCTCGCTACGGACAGCTTCCTTCCAGTAGTCAGCATCTTGAGATGCATAGGCTTCTGAAATAGAAGTAGGAGTATCATCCACAAGGTACACAATGAAATTAGGACCAAAGGATTTTTCAATCCTCTGTCTCTTGCTCCTTTTGGGAGCTTCATTGTTATCCTCCTCGGGGTTATCATCGTGTTCTAACGACATATTGGGTTCAGGAATCATATTAAATTCCCGACTAGATGAACTAGTCATCTCCTGATTCGATGAGCTAGACATACCTTTCATGGGAAAGATGTCCTCAAAGAAAGTCGCATCATTCGACTTCATAATCGTACCAACACGCATGTCAGGTACTTCAGCTTTTACTATAAAAAATCTATATCCAATGCTATGAAAAGCATAGCCCAGAAAAACACAATCCACTGTCTTTGGTCCAATCTTGCGCTTCTTGGGTATTGGAACATTGACTTTCGCCAAACAGCCCCAAATTGGCAAGTAAGAGAGTTTTAGCCTTTTCTCTCCCATTCCTCAAATGGAGTCATGGTTTTATCCTTTATGGGAATTCGGTTTAGGACATGACACGCAGTCAATAGCGCCTCCCCCCACCATTCCTTGCAAAGACCCAAAGTATCTAACATGGCGTTAACCAAATCAGTTAGAGTACGGTTCTTTCTTTCGGCCACCCCATTTGACTGAGGTGAGTAGGGAGGCGTCCTCTCATGAATAATGCTGTGTTCCACACAGAAGGAATCAAATTCTTTTGAAAAGTACTCTCCACCACGATCGGACCTAAGCCTCTTGATTTTAAGATCAAGTTGGTTTTCTGCTTCAGCTTTATAGATTTTAAAGTAGTTCAAAGCTTCATCTGTAGAATGCAGAAGATAAACATAGCAGTATCTAGTAGAGTCATCGATCAACGTCATGAAACATTTCTTTCCACCTTTTGTCAACACACCATTCATTTCACAGAGATCTGAATGTACAAGTTCTAGTGGTGCTAAGTTTCTCGGTTCCGCAGTTTTATGAGATTTGCGGGGTTGCTTTGCTTGCACACAAACTTGGCACTTAGAACCTTTGACAGTATTTAATTTCGGAATTAAACTCATATTGGCTAGCCGCGTCATGCAACCAAACTTAATGTGACAAAGTCATGAATGCCAAATATTGGACTCATTATGATTGCAAACATGATTAATAACTTTGGTACAGAAGTCTGACAAAGATAAGCAGAACAAGCCTCCACACTCATAACCTTTACCAACAAATTGTCCATACTTAGATATTACAACTTTATTGGACTCAAAAACTAACTTAAAACCATCTCGACATAAAAGCGACCCGCTGACGAGATTCTTATTGATGGAGGGAACGTGTTGTACATTCTTCAGTTGTATGGCCTTCCCCGAAGTAAACTTCAGATTGACGGTACCAACACCATGAACAGAAGCACGTGAGCCGTTTCCCATCAGCACGGAGGAAGTCCCTACGATCCAGCTTCCTTCATCTCAGTATCACCGCTAATGACAACATTAGCGGTCTTGCCCTTGTTCTCACGCTTATCATAGCAGTTAGGGCAGCTAGGAGCCCAATGTTTAGGGTCACCACAGACGTGGCAGGACCCTTTCCTCTTATCATTCTTCTTCTTGAAGTTGGTTGTGTGAGAGGCTTTGTTCTTGCCATCAAACTTTCCTTGGCCATCAGATTTGTTCTTGTTCTTGAACTTGTGGGATTGGAAGTTTTTCTTCTGTACCAGATTGGCACTAGAGCTTCCCTCGTGTCCTCGAGCACGTGTGTCCTTTGCTCTTGCATTCTCTTCAACATGAAGAGACCCAATGAGATACGTGACGAAAAACTCTTGTCTCTTATGTTTCAGAGAAGTAGCAAATTTTCTCCATGTAGGAGGAAGCTTGGCAATGATGCCTCTGGCCACAAACTTGTCTGGTAACACACACTTGAACTGCTCAAGTTCTCTGGCAAGTGACTGTATCTCATGAGCCTGCTCAACAACGGAGCGGTCATCAACCATCTTGTAGTCATAGAATTGCTCCATGACATACAGTTCACTGCCAGTGTCCGAGACCCCAAACTTGGCCTCGAGCGCATCCCACGCGTCCTTGCCATTTCCACAGTTCATATATGGCTCAACAATGTTGTCCCCAAGAATGTTGAACAGCGACGCCATAAACATGGTATCGACTTTCTTATAAGCCGCTTCTTGCTCAGCAGTAAGTTCTCCTTCAGGTTTGCCAAGAGTGGCGCTATAGCAGTTTAGGTTTTTAAACCAGAGAATTGCCCTCGTGCGCCACCTCTTATAATGCATACCCTCAAAAGGAGGCGGCCTAGTAGCCGCAGCCACCGCATTGGAATTCAGTTGCCTATAATAAGGTTTTTGGATTGTTGAAAATATAAGCAAATATCCATATGATTTAATCCGAAAAAATAATTGATAAAGCATGATCATATTGGCAGTAGCAAAACTAATCATGCAGATTAACAGAGTAGACGAACAGATCACATCTAAACAACATAATCCTATCACATCTACTGCATACGCTAGAAACACAAACTCTAGCAAGATCTGAACGAGAGAGATTAGGATCACATACGGTGCCGATTGAGCAGCCTGAGCAGCGGCGGCGGCGGCGGCGAGAGCAGCAGTTGCAGAGGCGCGGTGTCGTGGTTGTCACCCATGCTAAGGTTGCCGAGGAGGTTGGTGATGTCCGGGAAGAATTCGTCGTTCGGGAACTCGTCTTCGAACGACGTCGTGGTTGCCAGTAGTCGCGCAGAAGCGCTCCCCAAAAACCTTATCGCCCCTCACCCGTACAGGATCATGAGAGGCGGAGTTTCGGAGGCCTACTGTCCCGATCTGCGGTGCACGCCGCAAGCCGGGATGGGGAAGACGAAGACGGCGGCGCGATGTGGTGGAAGGAGGTGTGTGTGATGCGTGGTAACCCGCTAGGGTTCGCGTCGCAGTTTATATAGAGCGGCTCGGGTAGGTCGTGGGTCGCAAGCCCACGTCCGAGTCAACACAACCCACGATCCAAAAATCCGGAAGTAACGCGTCCGTTAATGACTCATAATTAATATACAATTAATTTTCCTGAGCAGCAAAAATAACTCAGCTCGGCTAGGCGAGGCGTGGCGAGGCGGGCGGGCGTGCGTCGGAGGAGGAGCGCGTGTGGGCTGTCCCCTTTTTCTCACTCTTTAGGGAGTAGTGGAACACCCTAGTATATAAGGTGGTGTAACTCTCCCTCAACTAGCACTGTGGGACTAAAGTTTAGCTCCACTAGCACACCCACTTGAGCTGCCACAAAAATGGGCCAAGGAGAATTTCAGAATTTGTATTGCTATGGGCCTAGAGCCCAACATCCAAATACCTCAAAATTCCAACACAGGCCAACTGCCAATTTGAAATATTTGGATTACGTCTCAGTATCTCGGGAAATCACAAACCGTACCTAATTAGGACGTCCCTTGGATCAAATAAGGAAAACGCTTTGGATCGGCCGACCGATCGCGCGGTAAGATCGGTCGTGCCGAGACGCGCTTCCTTGCCCACGACATGCTTTGCTTGCTCCCGTCTCACTCTCACACCGGTGGACCGCACGGCTTTTTGATGCTTTTCTTCGACTGCTCCTATGCATGCATGGCAGCAGCAGGGCTAGACCAGGGGCAATGAATGCAGCAGCTCTCTGCTCAATGCAATGTACTCCCTCCGTCCGGGTGTATAAGTCCTGCACGTATCTCTAGATCTTCAATTTGACCAACAAAATTTAAAATATATGACACAAAAATTATACCATTAGAAAGTAGATCGTCTAAAGTTTCTAATGGTATATCTTTTGTAGTATATATCTCATAATATGTTGGTCAAAGTGGTAACCTAGGAGCGCGTGCAGGACCTATACACCCGGACGGAGGGAGTAGTACTCTTAGGCCAGCGATCCCAGCGCTACTTTATTTACTCATATGCATGCACCACTTGTATGTTGACTCTTTGCTATGTGCACACACAGCTACTTTCACGTGGTTACGTAGTAGTATTTTGGAGGTATTTAAGCCTTGTCCTCCCATGGCTGTTCTTCTACACGCACGGGCACCGCTTGCCGGTCAACGTCCGTACTCCAGCCCGGATGGTGCAAGCCAGCACAGACGCTTCAATGGGGTCCGTAAAGATGTTGCAAGGCTGTTGCGATACTGGCGGTGATGTTGCGAGGCCGCCATGGACGATGTAACAATTATATTTTCTAAAGATATTTGATGTTGCATATGTGCATTAGAATTGTAACAAACACACATTGTTTTTGTTGTGATAGCAGACACAAGATGTTGCAATGTTTTCAGGGCATTTCCAACAAGTTTGGTTTTCCTCTTTTTTCAGCTGTTGCATAAATGATTTCAAAATATAACAAAATCGCATTGGTTTTGTTGAGAAAGCACACACGAGATGTTGCAAGGTTTTCAAGCATTTGCTACAATTTTGTGTTTCTCCAGGATTTTTCGATGTTGCATACGTACTTCTAAATTGTAACGAACTCGTATGACTTTTGTTGTGTAACCACACGCCAGATGTTGCAAGGTTTTCTAGCATTTGCTAGTAGTTTGTGTTTCTGATTTTTTCGATGTTGCATACATACTTCAAGATTGTAACAAACTCGTATGACTTTTGTTGTAAAAGCACACGCAGGATGTTGCAAGGTTTATAGGTGTTTTCTACAAGTTTGTGTTTCTCCGAGATTTTTCTATGTTGCTTACGTACTTCCATATTATAACAAACTCGTATGACTTTTGTTGTGAAACCACACGCGAGATGTTGCAAGGTTTTTAGGTGTTCGCTACAAGTTTGTGTGTTCACTCGGATTTTCAATGATGTTTTACATGTTTTTCTAAATGCTGCAAATGAATGATTTTTGTTGTTGTAACAATTGTGATGATTGTTGATATAGTTAGTAAGTTTTGTTGTAAATGTATCTGCACCGGAAAAATGTTGCTCAATCCTTTTTCATGAGTGCAAACACATGCTTTTTTATTTTAATAGTATGTGATTTTTGTGAATTTAGTGGTCATTTTGTTACAAAACAATCTGCAGCATGAAAAATGTTGTTTTACCATTTTTGGTGTACAAGTTTTATTTTTTTGTTCCATCACTCATTTATTCTATTTTTTATTTTCGAGGTATCGGTGCAAATCTAGATACCTATGTGTAGCTTGTGTATGGAGCAATATCATTTATAGACTTTTTTCTAGTATACATAGAGCTAGCACAAGAGAAAAGTGACAGGGCGTACAGTACATAGAGCTGTAGCACATGGTGGGGCTCACCCACTTGGCCAACGGTAGCACACGCCCTCTTCCAGGCAGTATGCACGCCCTACATGTCTACACACGCAAGGCAGCAGCGTCGCAAGTACCTGGTCTCCAGCCTGACACTGTGCAGCAGAAGAAAGCGACGTGAGGAGAGATGGACCAATCTGTGACCGTGGGATGCTAATCGAACAGCGCGGATGCAACCGATTTTGGCACGCGGATCGGCCGACCGACGGCTAGCGCGCGCCATCAAATAAGCTGTCAAGCAAAGTACGCCGACACCTGAATATATACAGTTTTCTCTGTCAAGTCATATGTCAATTAAAGCACACTGTTGTTCTCTTAGGCTACTGTATAAGAGCATCACTAGCAGTGCCCTCATTCTGGCCAAACCTTCAAATTAACTGTTTTTTTGAGGGTTGAGGCCGAAAGTTGGCGCGGAACAGAGCCCTCAAACCCGTAAGCCCGCAAAAAAAATTGAAGGCCCAGCCCTCAAACTCCATCCCAACCTGCACAAACACGGGTCGAGAGGCAAAAACGCAGGGCCCTGCATTCTGGTCAACGACGCGTCGCGGGAGGGAAAAATTCCCCAACCGCCTCGAGCCCTCCTCCTTCCCTGCGCCGCCGCCGGCCGAACCCCGCCGCCATGGCCCTCCCGCGAGCGGCCGCGCCCCGCCGCCGAACCCCGCGCCCGGCCGCGCCTCGAGCGCCCCCGCGCAGCCACCTCCCGCCATGGCGCCGAAGCGGGAACGAGATGCGCCGCTCCCCGGCGACGACCGTTTCGGCGGAGACTACTCCGACGCGAAGCAGGCGCAGATCGTCCGCAGCGACGGCGCACGGAAGCGCGGCGCATGGAGGTACGGGGGCGGGCCGGTGCGCTGCGACTTGCCGGAGTTTGACCGGCTCCGGAGGGCGCGGGAGCGGGAGATCGACCGGCGCCGTCGCGAGCAGCTCCTCTCCGCGGGCGCCAGCAGCTCCTCCGCGGGCGCCAGCAGCTCGTCCGCCGCGCCAGGCCCTCCTCCGCCGGCGGGCTACGACCCCGAGCACTACGGCGTCACGCTCGGGCCGGAGGACTTCATCCCCGACGATCAACTCGAGCGCATGCTGGCGGCGACGCTGCTGCGGTCCCAGAACGAGGCGGCGGAGTTCGCCGCCAAGATCAAGCGCGACGAGGAGCTCGACGAGGTCCTCATGGAGCAGACGCTGATCATCAGCCAGCTCCCGCCCGTCATCAACCTCGACTCCGACGAGGAGTGAAGATCCTCCACCGCTGCGTCGCCGCCGCGCCCGTGGCTCCGGTGAGGAGCAAATTTTGTGTAGTTCTAGGGTTTCGGCGGCGACGTGTAGTTCTAGGGTTTGCATTTTGTGTAGATACAACGTTGAAATCGATCTGTAGCAGGTTTGGATGTTGAATCGATCTATAGAACATCTATCAGTATGATGAACTTTGTTCCCGCGAAAATTTGGATGTTGAATTTCAGATTTGCAGGTTGGTTTGAAGGCTCTGTTCTTCGCGGCCCCATTTCTCGCGCAAGAACACGCAAAACCCGACCCCTAAAATTGTTTTGCATGTTGCCGTTTTGAGGGCACTGCTAGTGATGCTCTAACAGGACAAAGATGGGATCCGGACAATTAAGAAATGGCTCACATGCTACACGCTTCTGGCACCCGTGGTACACACTTCTGGATCCGGATAGGTAAAAAACCTGCTGATGCACCACGGTGCGAAGACAAGCGTGCTAGGTTATAAACCGCGGTAATGCTCATCGCAACAGCACTTCTGTTTTAGTTCTTCTCCATATCGCCTAACCTCTCGGGCCGGGTCGCCTCCAAGGCGACCCCTAAGGTCCCCCGTCGCCAAGAACCCAACCACCATTGCCTCGCTCACCATGTCGCCGTCGAAGCCTCTGGCGGACGGCGGCCGTGGTGAGCCTCTTTTTTCTCAGTCGTTCTTCTTGCGTCCCGAGCGTACTCTGTCGTCAGTGCAACTTTTTCGTTCCGGAGGTTCAACACTAGGAAACACCGAGGGGGGCTTTCGCAATGGAGCTGGCCGTGATTGCAATCGGGTTTGATACGTCGTGCGGGACTCCACCAGTTCCACCACACTACAACAAATGTGCTGGTGTTTCTATTAGTCACCGAATGGGCGTAATTTTTTATTTATGACATTTATGTGACAATAAATAGATGGTCAAACGTTGAGCGTCACTAATGGAAGTCATTGATCTTTTCTAAATCATCGTAAACGGTTATGGACAAAATAGATAGTCATAGATTCTTTGACCAAAATTTTGGTAGTGGACGATCGACGTGGCAGATATGTGAACAAACCAAATTGGCGTCTCTGATTTCGCTGAAGGATCCCCGTCATCTTGTTCGGCCCATTTATTCTAAACCATGGGTGGAGTAACTGGCCCATAGACTAGGTACTCCTGCGTGGGCTTCTTTACAACGATCCCGCTCCGGTCGAGTATTTTTTGCCTAATCTGGCCCTTTTGCCGAACTAATGACGTATCTGGCCGTTCTCGGGAACTAATTGCAAATCTGGCCCTTAAGGTCGGCGCCAACGCAAATGGAGCCGAACTTGTGCAGTTCGGCGCCAACCAAAATTTGCAAATCTGGCCCATGATGTCGGCGCCAACGCAAATGGAGCCGACCTTGTGTAGGTCGGCGAAATGGCATTTCGCCGACCTACACAAGGTCGGCTCCATTTGCGTTGGCGCCGACCTCGGGGGGCCAGATTTGCAATTAGTTCCCTGGAGCGGCCAGATACGTTATTAGTTTGGCAAAAGGGCCAGATTTGGCAAAAAAAAAATACTCCGGTCGATCACTATGCTTGGACAACGTTGGACGGACTGGGGTATTTAAACCGGTCAGTTTTTTACCAAAGTTCCGATGTGGGACTAAAGAAAGAACATCCCCTTCAAAAAAAAAAAAAAAGAACATCGGCGACTGCCCTCGACGCAGGACGCGGGCCGCTGGCCGTCTCTGCTTTGTCCGTCGCATCGCATGCATGCAGGTACTAGTAGTAGTAGCTAGGCACGACACCGCTGCCTGATGCGTGCATGTACGTGGTGGAGTACGATGCATGCTCTGTGTGGTTTGCTAGCTTGCTCAAGGCAAGTAGGCAACCACGCTAGTACGTGTTGGAGTACAACGCATTCCGCTGTGTTCCAGTTTCTTTTTCGAATTCAAAATGTTTTGTCAGAAAACACTGAAAGTTAGTCCGTCGACCCACTAGCTAGGAACAAACCATAACTTGAAAACGACATGCATACCACACGCCTGTTTGTACTACTCGATGTGCGATAAAACCACATGCACACCACGCTACAGAAATTAATATAGGCGAGCACGCACATCATTCTGGTCCATGCGATTCACGCAGGTATATATGGATGCTGATATATTCCCACGAATGAGGTCCATGGAACAGATTTTGATACTCCCATTTGACCTACTACAATGCACAAGAGTATAACATTAGATCAAAAAAATTATTGAATAATTTGTACCAAAACATGTAGGTAGCTGTATAGCTTGCTTTAACAAAAATTCATCTTTGTACGTGCGCTGCTTTCACACAGCTTACTCACGATTAATAAAGGAGCAAAATAACGGACAAAAAAATTAGGCCATAGAAACACAATTTTACAGTTAGCGGAAAAAGTTAAGAAACATGACAAGCAAATCATAATTTCCTTTGGAACACAACTTTACAGGAAGTGGAACAAAGCTTAGCAACTGATGGTACGAAATACACTGGAGCAAAATCACGAATACGAGAGGAACACAAATTTAGACCAAGCAGGAAAAAGTTTACAAAACACGAGAAACATCATGATTACTTCCAGAACACAATATTTTACCAAGTGGAAATAAAATTTAGCCCTCACGAAACAAATCACACCGGAACAAAATTACGAGTATACGAGGAACAAAAATTTGACAGAGCGAAAAATACTTTAGAAACATGAGGAACAAATATACTATTGGAACACAATATTATACAAAGTGGATAAAAAACTCTCATGGAGCAAATTACAAATGGAACAAAATCACGAGTATACGAGGAGCAAAATTTAGACAGAGCAAAATACTTTCGAAACATGAGGAACAAAACACAATTACTACTGGAACACAACATTTTACAATGTGGAACAAAAAATAGCTCTCACAGAACAAATTACAGGGGAACAAATCATGAGTATAAAAGTAACAAACTTTAGACAAAACAAAAGTATTTTGGAAACTCGAGGAACAAATAATTTTACTAGTAGAACAAAATACTATACTATGTGGAACAAACATAGCCCTCAAGGAACAAATTACAATGGAACTTATATTGGTAAAAGTTTAGAAACATGAGAAAACAATCACGATTACTACTAAAACATAATTTTGACAGGAACAAATTTGACATGAGGAACAAAGTCATAAAAAAATAGAAATCTAATTTAGACATGATAGAAGATAAAGAAAAAGAAAATTGAAAGAAAAAGGCGTGAAAGAAATATACCAAAGAAACAACGAAAAAGAAAACACGAAAATATCTGAAAAAGGAAACGGGAAAAATGATAAAAGAAAATGAAACAGAAAGAAATTACGGAATGAAACTTATGTAAGAAAAAATAGAAAAAAAAAACTAGGAAAAGAGACGTACGGTTTATTTGGAGAAAGGCACCAGCGTACTCCGATTGGTCCAGATGCAAACCACGCAGAATATTTTTCGCATGGAAGCCTCGATCGAAGACTGGCAACAGCGGCAATTTTTTTTGAGAATCAACAGCAGCAAATACTCGGAGGCACGCTTTCCCGCACGCTCTAAACAGGCATGGCCCAATGCGGAATCCCTTTAGCGAAACGGTACTCCCAATCGCTCGGGCGTGAGCGAGCAATTTCCGATCGAATTTAGTCTTATCCAATTCGGCTAGCTATATGCTATATGGGTCGAGCCCAACAATTCTAGCCCTTTTTCTTACCTAGATATTGGTATTTTACTGCATTTTCTTATGGGCCTTGGCCTTTACGATCCAATTCATTATTGGGCTTGCGCCTTTTATGGTTTATCTCTTTTTTCCGGCCTTGGCCTATTTCAAGTTCATTTCTTTTTTAGGCTTGGTAATTTTAGAGTCCATTCCCTTTTTTTTTTCAACCATTACGTTTATTTTTATAAAATTATACATACTTCTAGCCAATATTGCCTAGGCCCAGTGTAGCATCCCGGGGATTCCCCTATGAGAATTTGGCTTTTATTGGATTTTATTGCATCATCATGCATTTCATTGCATATTTTTGCCCTAAAAATTATTTTGTTAAAACCCTATTTTGTTTTCTATAATACTCGCCTATTTAATTCAAACTCAACTAAATAATTTTGCTTACTATTTTAAATGCCCTAAAACTATTCGCAAAAGGTTTTTCTATTTAAAAATAAATAAAAGAAGGCAAAAAGCCGGTCTAAAATTTTGGCCCAAATCCGGCCCACTTAAGCCTGTCTTAGCCTATATAAGCACCCCTTATCCCCTCTTTCCCCTCCTCCCAAACCCTAGCCGCCAAATCCACCCCAATTCCTGTCCAAATCTAGATCTGAAAAAGCTCCACCGTGTCGCCGCCGGATCTAGTCGCCTGCGTCCTGCTTCTCCCTGCAGCGCCACCACCTGCGCGCCCTCCTGCTTGCCTTGCACCTGTGCTGCCTGCCGCTCAACACCGCCACCAGCGCGATCCACCTGCACGCACAGCAGCCGGCCCCGCAGCCGCCCAGCACGCCGCCTGCTCCCGCGCCAGCGCGACGCGCGCCCATGCGCCCACGCGCGAGCCAGCACGCGAGCGCGCCAGCCAGCCGCCCACGCCCACCAGCTTGGTTCGCCGCATGCGCCAACGCCCTGCAGCGCGCCACCTACCAGCAGGCCGGCCCGCCTCCAGCTCCCGGCCTAGCTCCCCAGCGCCACGCCCCCGCGCGCCAGCTCCCTGCAGCCAGCACGTGCGCGCGCCCGCGCCTGCTGCCTCGCCCCTGCAGCGCCACGCTCGCCTGCCACCGGCCCACTAGCCCACCTACCTGCAGCGCACACCACCTGGCCTACCCGTGCCCACGCAAGCGAGGCCAGCCCACCACCACCCCTGCTGCGCTGCATTGATGCTGCCTGCTGCCCAACTCCCGCGCGCGCGCTTGCCAGCCGCTCAGCTCGCACGCGGCCGGCCCGCCAGCTGTCCTGCGCCCAGCTCCCAAGCCGCCGCCAGCTGCAGCTTTTTTTTCCCGCGCCGACTGTCTCTGTTAATTTCAGCTGCACGCAAGCGCGCTACCGTTTTGACGCCGTTTTGCCCTTTTTTCCCTCCCGTGGGCAAGGTGTTCGAGAAAATGTCCGCAAGAGTGCCAGTTTGGCTTTTCTTCTACCGGCGTCCGTGGACTGTCGTCGTTCCGTCGGGCTACCATATCTTCAAGTGTGGCTCCGCTTCTACGCGCCGCACCGGCTTCCGCCTCCGACGCCGCCACCCTCTGACAAGGTCTCCTTCCCGTTGTCGCTACTTCCACGACACCGGCTACTTCCACCCCTCCGGTACCGACTCAAGTACATCCCAGACAACCGAAGCCGAAACCTCAACATCTCCGACACGGATTTGAAGACGCTAAGTTCTCCTTCACGGATTCCGAAGCCCCGTTCCTGGAGTCCGAAGACCCCTCTGAACCCCGGCGTTTCCTTCCTCTTCCCACCCGGAGTCTTCGAACCTAAAAGTGGGCTCCCAAACCTATACCCTATTTTTATAAATACAATATAACTTGTCGCATAATATTTTCATGTGTTGCATCCAATTGCATATCATGTGGGTTCGGGTTAAATAGCGATTCACCTAATGACTAAATATGGAGTGTGATACGTCCAAAACGTATCTACTTTCCCGAACACTTTTGCTATTGTTTTACCTCTAACTTGTGTGTTTTGAATACAACTAATGCGGACTAACGCTGTTTTCAGCAGAATTGCCCTGGTGTCTTGTTTTTGTGCAGAAAGTCAACTTTCGGGAAAAACACCAGAAAAGATCGCAAACCTCCTATTTTACCAGAAGACTCACGGAGCCAGAAGGGGAGGCAGAGATGGGCCACGAGTGGCCCAAACCACAGGGGGCGCGGCCAAGGGGCCCACCGCGCCAGCCACTGAGGAGGGCGACTCGGCACCTCCCCGAGTCCCCCTTTCGACTACTTAACCCTCTCTGACCTAAAACGCGAGGGGGTCGTCCACTTCATCCAGAAACATCACCGTACGCCGCCGCCATCGCGAAACCTATTTCGGGGACCAGAAACTCCGTTCTGGCACTCCGCCGGGACGGGGAATTGGAGGAGATCATCGCCATCATCATCACCGACGCTTCTCCATCGACCATCCATGTTTCCCCCATCCATGTGTGAGTAATTCCCTGCTGTAGGCTGAGGGGGATGGTAGGGATTGGATGAGATTGTTCATGTAATAAGTTATAAGATCATTAGGGCATGGTGCCTAGTATCCGTTGTTAGTACTTATTGATGTTGTTGCAACTTGTTGAGCTTAATGCTTGTCACTAGGGCCCGAGTGCCATGATTTCAGATCTGAACATGTTATTGTTTCATAATGATATGCACTGTTTATTGATCATACCTGCAAGTTGTATACACATATTGTTGTCCGGAACCCGAGGTCCCAAAGTGACAATAATTGGGACAGCCGAGGGGAATGGCTGCGATGTGAGGATCACATGTGTTCACGGCGTGTTAATGCTTTGCTCCGGTACTTTATTAAAAGGAGTACCTTAATTACCAGTAGATTCCCTTGAGGCCCGGCTGCCACCGGCTGGTAGGACAGAAGATGTTGTACAAGTTTCTCATTGCGAGCACGTACGACTATATACGGAACACATGCCTATGTTTACTTAGTACTTGGATGCTTTATCATTATTATCTGCAATGCCTATGTCTTGATTATTATATGAGCTATCTCATCCATCCCTATGCCTACAGTGTTTTAATCCTACTGTTTACTGCAATCACTACTGCTGTCTCTATTTACTGCTGCTATTATTTCACCGCTACTACTGCTATAAAACTGTTGCTACTGATAATCTGTGTCGAGCAAGACTATTCACAGGTGCAGCTGAATTGACAACTCCGCTGTTAAGGCTCTCAAGTATTCTTTGGCTCCCCTTGTGTCGAATCAATAAATTGGGTTTTACTTCCCTCGAAGACTGTTGCGATCCCCTATACTTGTGGGTCATCAAGACTATTTTCTGGCGCCGTTGCCGGGGAGCATAGCTTTATTTGTGAGTTCACTTGTGATCTATATTGCTCGCTGAAATTTATTCATCATGGGTAAAGCTCGTGATGAGAGGGTCCGTGTATTGCCATCCACTACAAGAAAAGGTACGACACTTAGTACCTCTGCTGCTCTTGACTCACCATCTGTATTGAGTCAACTTGTTACACCACCACAATCTTCACGTGTTGGTACTACTGCTGAATCTGAAATTGCCTCTGATAATATTGATGATGCTTCTACTGTGATTGATGAGAGTATTTCATTAGGTCCACTTTTAGATGCTGCTATTGCTAGTCTAAACAACTTGAAAATACTAGAACACCTAATGGAAGTCCTACTACTCCTGTTTATTCACCTGAGTTAAGGGATTATACTTGTGATGATGATCCTGATGAAACTTATGTGGAACTTGATGATGATTTTATTGATAAATGTAATGCTACTACTGGTGCAAGTAATATAGAAATTTTCTTGCACAACATGCTGTTAAATACAAGTTGTCACCTGATCCTAAGTTTGCCACTTCTCCTATAAACATTAAAGATAAGGATTATGATTTTTCTCTTGATTTATCTCATATATCTATTGTTGAGAAAACTCCTTTTTGTGGCACTAAGAGTGAAAGTGCTGTAGAGCACATGAATGAGCTCTCTACTTTGAGTGGCTTATTTTCTGATGATATTAAGAAGCGTAGCTATTTTGTTGCTAAGATTTTTCCTTTCTCATTAAAAGATGATGCTAAAGCTTGGTATAACAACTTGTCTCCTGGTTCTATTACTAGTCCTACTGGTTTGCTTGATGTTTTCTTTCAGAAATATTTCCCTGCTAGTGCTCAACATGATGCTTTGCAGAGAATTTATAACTTTGACCAGGAAGATGAAGAGAAACTTCCAGAGGCATGGACAAGGTTTTGCTCTCTTATCAGAGCTCGGCCTGGACATGATTTGGAAAAGCATGATCTACTTGATATATTTTACAGTGGACTAACTATTGAATCTAGAGCATATCTGGATAGTTGTGCTAGTTGTGTTTTCAGGAAAAGAACCCCTGAAGAAGCTGAAGAATTATTGGCTAAAATCAGCCAGAATTATGATGATTGGACTCTACCTGCGCCGACCCCCACACCTACACCGACACCAATATCAAAGAAGAGGGGAGGTATGATTGAATTGAATGATGAAACAATGAGGGAGGCCAAGAAGACTCTCATTGAGAAGGGTATTAAATCTGAAGATGTGAAGAACCTTCCACCTATTGAAGATTTGTGTAAGCCAATTCCTCATCCATCCATAATTGAGGTTCACTCTCTCCACAGGTTCGATGAAGGAGATATTCCCTACTCTAAACCACCTGATCAATGCTTAGATGAATTTGATAATTATGTTATTAAGCAAGATAATTTTAATATGAGAGTAGAGAATCATTTGCATGAAAACTCTCAAGCTATTAGTAAGTTGCATGATATTGTGGAGAGAACCTCCAATGATGTTAAGATGCTTATTAAACATTTCCATATGGTTCAAACTCAAATTGATCAACTCACTAAAGTGCAACAAGACATGTTAGCCAATGCTTCTAAAGAAAAATTAAAACCTGTCTATGTTAGCACTAGAAGTGGAGCTCATACTCAGGATCCTTTATATCCTGAGGGACACCCTAAAAGAATTGAACAAGATTCTCAACTAGCTGAAAATCCAGTTTCTCCTTCTAAGAAAAAGAAGAAGAAGAAACATAAAAATGTTGTAGAATCCTCTGAAACTGTTAATGATCCTAATAGTATATCTATCTCTGATGCTGAAACTGAAAGTGGTAATGAACTTGATAGTGATAAGGATAAAAATGATGCTCTTGATAAAGAAGTTAGTGAAAAGGAACCTGAAAAGCATACTAAAAACACAAAGTACACTAAGGAAGACTTCATTGCTAAGAAACATGGTAATGAAAGGGAACCTTGGGTTCAAAAGCAAATGCCTTTTCCAACTAAGAAACTAAAATCAAAGGAAGAAGAACATTATAATAAATTTTGTGAATGGATGAAACCCTTGTTCTTGCAAATTCCTTTGACTGATGCTATTAAATTGCCTCCTTACTCAAAGTATATGAAAGATATTGTTTCTAACAAGAGGAAAATTCCTAATGAGGAAATTTCTACTATGCTTGCTAATTATTCTTTCAATGGCAAGGTTCCTAAGAAGCTTGGAGATCCAGGTATACCAACCATCCCTTGCTCCATCAAGAATAATTATGTTAGAACTGCTTTATGTGATTTGGGAGCAGGAGTTAGTGTTATGCCTTTTTCTCTCTATAAGAGACTCTATCTTGATAAATTGATACCTACTGATATATCTTTGCAAATGGCTGATAAATCTACTGCTGTTCCTGTTGGCATTTGTGAGGATGTCCCTGTTCAAGTGGCTAACAATTGTTTAATTTTGACTGATTTTGTTGTTCTTGAAATGCCTGAAGATGATAATATGTCTATTATTCTTGGAAGACCTTTTCTAAATACTGCAGGTGCTGTTATTGATTGCAATAAAGGAAAAGTAACTTTCAATGTTAATGATAAAGAACATACTGTTTATTTCCCCAAGAAAGTTGACAAGATTTATGGAGTCAATACCATCTCCAATTTTAAAACTATCAAAGTGGGAAGTATTGATTGCCCTATATATGATCATCAAGAAGGATATCAAAACATTATGATTGGATCCATATCAATACAAGGTAACATGAGTGTTTCATGATGTTTAAATCATTTGTGTCATGTAAATTTATTTGGTGCCAAGACTTGATCAACCTTGTTATCAAATGTATTTGCATACATGAAAGAGCTAAACAGCATTTCTTTCTTCAACTTTGTTTTACCTCCTGTAGTGATAATTAGGTTGCAAAAGTTTAGTTGTTTTGAATTTTAAAAATAATTTTTCTGCCCAAGTTTTATTAATTTAAATATCCAGATTTCATGCAAATTGAAAGTTTTCAAAACTCTGTAAAAATTATACCATTGGTCCTATTTTTCAAAGAGCATCGTGGGAGTGCCTGGTGCTGACCAAGGGGACCCACCATGGGGTCAAACCACATGGTGGCGCGGCTGCCCCTTGGCCGCGCCAGCCACTGAGGTGGGGCACCCTTGGCCCTCCAGCAGTTCCCCCACCTACCACTTCTTCCTCTTGCATCACTCAGCTCGTTTTTCTCTCTCACACTCGAGTTTTTGCTGTTCTTCCTCGCGATTTCGATCTCTTTGTTCAGCCCATCTCAGCTGCTGAGATTTGGGGCAATTGCTCTCAGGTATGTGACTCCTCCATGTATCCAAGTAGAATTTTGTTTAGTAAGTATACCTTGAGTATTTTGCTGCTGTAGGTGACTTGTTAAGTGAGTATGCATGCTTGTTCTATGTTGATATAATCAGTTTTGATGCATGTTTAGTCCTCTAGCAAGTCCATATAGTAGTTCCCCTCATTTGTATGCTTCAAAGATAATTTTTATGATATGTGTCAAAAATTTCAGAGGATGGAGGGAAATGAACACCAACTAAATCAATATGAATTGGTGGTTCCTGAGGTCATGGGGATCCATCGTGAAGAAGGAGTGTTCCATCCTGCTATCCATGCTTGGAATTCATGAGAAGTTCGGGGATCTTGCGTGATTTTCGTACTCTTGTCTCTAATACAGGATTGAGTGATTTTGTAGAGGGAGAACCCTACCAATATGCAAAGCTAACTGTGTCTGTGGTGCAGGACTTTAGATTTGATTGGTCTTCACCTAACCCTATGGTTCACTATAAAATTTACAACAAAAGTGTCCACTTGCCTTTTGATGCTTTTTGTGCAGCAATTAGGGTGCCGCAATGGGGATCACGAGGGAAGATACATGGGCAACCCAAGCATTTGACGGACCTATACGAGGTAATATGTCAAGGAAGAACCTACTCAGATGAAAGTGGTAAAATTCGAAGTATTCAATTTCCATGCATTCGATATTTTGCTTACTTCATCACGAGGTGTGTACTTGCTAGGAAGACTGCAAATAAATTATCCATTCCTGATTTAGCTTTCCTAGCAGCAGCCTTGCAACATGATAAGAGTTATAATTTGGGTGCCTTGATAGCTTTCGCATTGCTGCCAATCGCGAGAAAGGTGGATTTTGTGGAGGACTCATTGCTTCTCGTTTATTAGCTATGCATGGTGTAGTAGCTCTCCCTAATGATTTGCAGCTTTCTTTAGAGAGGCTCGATTTTGCTTCCATGGGGAGGCATGGCTTTGTTACTAGTTGGTCTACTTTGAATAATCTATCTTATGAGGTGCCTTTTGCCAAGAAGGTGAGGTGGAAAATGGTTAAATCTGAGCGAATAGTCGCTTTGCCTGCACCACGTTTGTTTGATCTTGGTTTCAGGAATGTTTGGTCAGTCACCGAGGATGAATTCGATGCATACTTGAGGGAACATGCCCTGCACACAGAGGATGATGGAGAATGGGCGGACGAGGACTCCACTCAGTTTTCCGGGACTGGGGGCTCGCGCCCCTATCCTGGGGATGCTGGACCCTCTGCCTCATCTTCCTCAGCGGAGCCGGATGTTGAGCACGCCCAGTATGACCCGCCGGCTTGGAGTTCCTACCCGCGTTATTATTAGCCTCCACTTAGGCCAAAAGCCTAAGCTTGGGGGGAGGTATATCGACATCTCACTCATTTACATATCATATCTTGTCGATACTTTGTATATCCATGTTGCAGTTTTCTTTCTTTCTTTCTTTTTAATTGTTTACCTTTTATTGCTGCATTCCAAAACACAAAAAGACCAAAAATATTTCTGTTGTTTCTCTTCATTTGTTTCTTTAAGTTTCAGTATTAGTTTGCTTAGTTTTAAAATTCGGTTTGTTATTCAAAAATCTAAAAATATTTTGCTTTATTGTTTGTTTCTTTTTGCTCTTGTTTCAAAAACTCGAAAACCCAAAAATATTTGTTGTTTCTTTTTGGTTTTGTATAGTGTTTTCAGAGTTGGACAGCCATCCGTGACTCCGATGGAGCTTGGTTTTCATTCTTATCATTCGAAGCAACACAAGTGAAAAAGCAATAAGGATGATCTACAACAACTCGAGTTGGGGTGAGAGGCTGGTATGAACTCTATTTGTTTTCATTTTTGTACATATACTCATCTATGTGAGCATGCTTAGTTGGTTCATGTGAGGTATATGTCATTTAGTGGATGCTTAGTAGTTCTTGTTCTCTCATGATCGGTCCCAATTTATTAATAGTGGTAGCATGTTATGTTGATGTTTGCTTGCATTGTTCTATTCATAGAGGGTATGACATTGTGGTATCCTCCTCTGAATAATTCATTCGAATTGACTTGGCACATGCTCATGCATGCATATGACTGAAAAACAAAAGTCAATTAAGCCTTGATGATTTATTTTGACTCAGAGTTCTTGTATCACTTTTATGCTCAATTAATTTCATTTTGTCGCAAGCATGATTATGACGGTTATTGCTCTCTTGATTGTCGCTTCCCAGTCTATTGCTAGCCTTCACTTGTACTGAGCGGGAATGCTGCTCGTGCTTCCAAAACCATGAAAACCAAGTTATTCCAAAGTGTCCACCATAAATACCTATGCATGGCATTTCGAACCATTCAAGTAAATTTTCATGTGCTACCTTTAAAACCTTCAAAGTACTTCTCAATTTGTGTCAATGTTTTATAGCTCATGAGGAAGTATGTGGTGTTTTATCTTTCAATCTTGTCATTCAGACTTTCACCAATGGACTAGTGGCATATACATCCGCTTATCCAATAATTTTGCAAAAAGAGCTGGCAACGGGGTGCCCAGTCCCAATTAATTATAACTTTCATCAATAATTCTCTTCACATGTTTTGCCCTGATTTATCAGTAAGCAACTTAATTTGCAAATAGACACTCCTCCATGGTATGTGAATGTTGGAAGGCACCCGAGGATTCGGTTAGCCATGGCTTGTGCAAGCAAAGGTTGGGGGGAGTGTCACCCATAATGAAACTAAAATACATGTGTAAACAAAAGAGAAGAGGGATGATCTACCTTGCTGGTAGAAATAACATCCTTCATGGGAGCCGCTCTTGAAAGTCTGGTTGACAAGGGGGTTAGAGTACCCACTACCATTCGTTGACAACAACAAACACTTCCCAAAACAATTTTGCTTCTGTTTTAAAAATAAAAAGCTCTAGCACATGATAATCCCTGCTTCCCTCTGCGAAGGGCCAATCTTTTACTTTCATGTTGAGTCACCATCCTTTCTTTGAGCACTTTCTCGAGAGCATAGTTGTCATTCTTAGTGTAATGTGCTTGTCCCAGAATGTGGTTAACTGTGATATAACTTTGATGCTTTTATCTTTGATATCTTTGATTCTAGTCTTCCCATGAACTTCAGAGGTGCCTGGGCATTTATGTTTTGCTGTACAAAAACGGGCAAGCGAGATACCATCTTATCATATCCTATTATGAGCATTACAATCTTGTGAATTAATATGTTTCATGTTTGTCGCTATTAGTATGTTGGTATCTTTTCATAGTTTACATGCCTATTGAGTGACATTATTTGCATTTGCCTCATCTTGAATTGCCTAAGCATTTGTTCATATAGTGAGAATATATGCATCATATGAAGCAAATGTGTTCGTGAAAGTCTTTTATCGCACTCAGTTGTTAACTGAATTGCTTGAGGACAAGCAATAAGCTAAGCTTGGGGGGAGTTGATACGTCCAAAACGTATCTACTTTCCCGAACACTTTTGCTATTGTTTTACCTCTAACTTGTGTGTTTTGAATACAACTAATGCGGACTAACGCTGTTTTCAGCAGAATTGCCCTGGTGTCTTGTTTTTGTGCAGAAAGTCAACTTTCGGGAAAAACACCAGAAAAGATCGCAAACCTCCTATTTTACCAGAAGACTCACGGAGCCAGAAGGGGAGCAGAGATGGGCCACGAGTGGCCCAAACCACAGGGCGGCGCGGCCAAGGGGCCCACCGCGCCAGCCACTGAGGAGGGCGACTCGGCACCTCCCCGAGTCCCCCTTTCGACTACTTAACCCTCTCTGACCTAAAACGCGAGGGGGTCGTCCACTTCATCCAGAAACATCACCGTACGCCGCCGCCATCGCGAAACCTATTTCGGGGACCAGAAACTCCGTTCTGGCACTCCGCCGGGACGGGGAATTGGAGGAGATCATCGCCATCATCATCACCGACGCTTCTCCATCGACCATCCATGTTTCCCCCATCCATGTGTGAGTAATTCCCTGCTGTAGGCTGAGGGGGATGGTAGGGATTGGATGAGATTGTTCATGTAATAAGTTATAAGATCATTAGGGCATGGTGCCTAGTATCCGTTGTTAGTACTTATTGATGTTGTTGCAACTTGTTGAGCTTAATGCTTGTCACTAGGGCCCGAGTGCCATGATTTCAGATCTGAACATGTTATTGTTTCATAATGATATGCACTGTTTATTGATCATACCTGCAAGTTGTATACACATATTGTTGTCCGGAACCCGAGGTCCCAAAGTGACAATAATTGGGACAGCCGAGGGGAATGGCTGCGATGTGAGGATCACATGTGTTCACGGCGTGTTAATGCTTTGCTCCGGTACTTTATTAAAAGGAGTACCTTAATTACCAGTAGATTCCCTTGAGGCCCGGCTGCCACCGGCTGGTAGGACAGAAGATGTTGTACAAGTTTCTCATTGCGAGCACGTACGACTATATACGGAACACATGCCTATGTTTACTTAGTACTTGGATGCTTTATCATTATTATCTGCAATGCCTATGTCTTGATTATTATATGAGCTATCTTATCCATGCAGCGCCCGTTCATCCATCCCTATGCCTACAGTGTTTTAATCCTACTGTTTACTGCAATCACTACTGCTGTCTCTATTTACTGCTGCTATTATTTCACCGCTACTACTGCTATAAAACTGTTGCTACTGATAATCTGTGTCGAGCAAGACTATTCACAGGTGCAGCTGAATTGACAACTCCGCTGTTAAGGCTCTCAAGTATTCTTTGGCTCCCCTTGTGTCGAATCAATAAATTGGGTTTTACTTCCCTCGAAGACTGTTGCGATCCCCTATACTTGTGCGTCATCAGAGTGTATGCGGGACGTTTGTCTATTCCGACTCCATTTAAATGTGTGTAGCTCACCGATGCCATGTCTTGCCATGCCAATCATCATTTAACTTTGCGGGGTAGTTAAGTAACTTGAACCTAATAACTAATTGTCGGGATTCCGATTCCGCTTAATATTTTTAAGTTGCATCGCATCTTTGCCATGTCATGCATCATATCATGATCATGCCGGATATTAAGTGTTGCATATTAAGTGTTGCATCCGTTGCTTCTTTTAGCGCTTTGCTTCTTCGCGGATAGGACGTTGAGTTGATTGGAGCTACGACAAGTTCTTCGATGTATCTTCGGCAATGTTACACAGGCGAGCCCTTATCCCTTCTCACCTCTTTTATGTTATTCGCTTTGACTCTCTCTCTATTCTACCCTTTTGCGGTTGTTTAGTTCTCGTGCCCCTTTTTACCTCCTTACAACCAATACAACCTTGGTTACTTCCTAGTGCTTGCTTAGGTGGTTGTTCGAGTTGTCGAGGTATGTTATCGTTGGAAAGTTATCACATGTTCATGGTTCTAATTACAACTTATTAAAATGTTGGGTTAGCAAAAATAATAAAGTGGCACCGGTGGGCAATAGCTAAGTTTTTCCCACGCTCACTTGTGTCCAACTAGGACCTCCCGTTCTTGATACTTGTTCCGAGACTGAGCGCGCTAACTACACGTGGGGAGTAATGAACCCCCTCGGCTTATTACCTGTTTCTCAAAGTAATGTACTGGGGGCCACAACTAGTTCGGGCTTTATTAACTATTCTGTATGCATGCATTTTACTTACTGCTGCTCGAGGAGCGTTTACTTTATGTACTATATAGGTGCGGGATGTTTATGCTGTCTAGACACGCCTAGTCACACTTTCAGGCCTCTGAGCTTTTTTAGCCGCCGTCGCAAACTTCTGGGTCCGTATCGGAGCTCGGCGCCGACTTCGTAACGGGTAGCTTAGTTGGGTGGCCCCCATGTGCTTACTTTGGTTCTGGGAAACGGCGTGTCCGAAACCCCGCCGACATACCGATGGGTGTATGTTAATCATGTGGCAAACGTTTGGGTGGACAGTGCGTGTGGATAAAAATTTGTGCACCCCTGCAGGGTTAAATCTTTTCGAAAAGCCGTGTCCGCGGTTATGGACGACTTGGAACACCGTTTATCGATCATAGATAACTCACACCTTATACATGTTATTTATAACCTGCTTATGTACCAGCTTTTGGACTACTAATCACTTGTGTAGTAATATAGAACTAGCTGGGTGGCCCGCGCAATTGCGCGGCTAGAAAAACCTTTCCATTGTTAATGCATATTGTTTAGGCTCTTAAACTTCTATTATGTTGTACTCTACCTTTCAGTTTATATTTTTCCTCTAGTTGTAGCAGCAATACATGTTCTCCTGCCAATATTGGCAAGTAAGGGCTTTTGTTATGGAGCATATCAAGACCACTATAATTCTTAGGAAATTTAATTGCGTCCATAGTGGAGTGATTATAAAATTACATAATAGATTTCGTGTAATACATACACTAAGACCGATGAATTTATATCAATCACGCAAGTTTTTCACCCAAGGAAAACAACAATATAGAAAACTGATACAGATAAATAATAAGTATTTGCCTCTTTATATATATATATATATATATATATATATATATATATATATATATATATATATATATATATATATAACAATATCTTATGGTTGTAAGAATACAACTTCAATCTTTAACTTCCCATTCGATTTGGCTGAAGCTTCTCCAGCGGAAACAAAATCTATTCCAATATCAGTCCCTGAAATCTCAAAGTACGTACTAATCAATATCCTTATCAAGTGTTTTTCTACCTGTTTGTGCAAAGATGAACCTGCTGAAGCAACATGGACATACAGGAAATCACGTACTCTCGCCATATCTCAACTTGATCTCGCATATTGTTATCTCTGATTGCACATATTTCCCTCCCTCTACAAATACATCTTCTCAACACAAGAACGTCATGGTTGCAAGGCGGGTGAATAATTTCTCATATAAATCCATCTTGCACCTCTGGTACATCATAAAAAAAATCTTAGTTGGGAATTACTAAGGAAAAAATCAGAGTAAAACCTGATAAACAGAACATTCTGCAGTCAACTCCTACAGGGATCCAAGACAATAGATGCACGAAGTAAGTCGCACATTAGGGGTCCAGTTATACGTAAGGAATTGACCCTGTGAACAGTTAATAATACAATGTAATCATATGGTGTAGAAGAATGCCAATTACATAATCAAAGAATCGTATCCAAGAAAAACAGATTATCATATCCCTCAAAACTGTTGGACAATCAATACTCCTAAAATGCAACCTTTTCGAGATCAAGGGAGCACACTGATCTGATGGGTAACAGGTGCACAATGCATAAAATGCTTGTCGAAGTCAGGATACTGGTTCCATAGTCGAGTATAAGGGTATTGGCCCTACCTAGCTGTGGTGGATGCAGGTTGCTTGAAGTTGCAAACTTTCGCCCAGACAACGCGTTGACATGGATCCGTCAGAACTCAGGCCTGCTGAGGCTGAAACTTATGTACTAAGCTGGCTAGTTAGCTGGTGGATTGATCGATTGTACTAATACTGAAAAAGATCTTGAGATTGCGTTCTACTATAGAAAGAGATATGGAGCTATTACATGTAACTCATGTATGCACGTACCTCCAAGCAGTCTTTGTGAATAGTCTTTGATCGTACCTAGCTCTTTGATGTCTCGATGATGCAAATAGGGTGGCCCGCGCAATTGCGCGGCTAGATGAAAAACACTTCACTTTGAAATGCAAAACTTGTTTAAGTTCGATGTTTAGCCGTGAAACTTGTATTATCCAGGAGTAGACTATACACTTCAAGTTGTCTTTTGTCCTCAAGGTGCAAAATTACTGTGAGTCTACACTCATTGAGCGATTTTTCCACGTATATCGAAACAGTAACAAAGATGGGTCATGTACTTCATACATTAGCTACTCCTAGCCTTATTCCGCCTCTGTTATGATGTATCCACTGTACCGAGACAGTAAAAGCTACATGACATCTGGCTGACACGATGTCGAGAAGCTTAACTCACAACACAGTACTGATTTAAAATTTATAACCATCCATGTAAATACATCTGAACCTTTCCACAGATGCGCTGTATATATGTCTATCTTTTACCCCGCGCATTTGCACGGCTAGATTAGCTCTGAATTTTTACATTCAAATATACTTTCTCTGTCATATGTATGGTTCACAATCGATTACTTTTGTGCTGACATTTGCCTAATTAATGTTCTACTTGAATTCACCGCTAATCATATAATTCCGATCACATTGACCGGTTATTAGTATTGTTTATACTCCATGCGTGCACAACTTAATTACATTGACCGAATATCAATTACACTCGCCATCAATGTGGTTGTTCCTTAATTGAACTTGTACTTTTCATGCATATATTAAGTAAGTTAATTGAATTATTAATTAATTATACAATGAGTCAACATATGGAATTTATATATGGTTCCAAAAAAAATGTTTTTGCCAGCTACTTTTTTTTTATTTCAAATTCCATATTTAAAGTAGGTTATTTATCCACCTATTACGAATTATATATACCATAGGTTCCTATTTACAACTATAGTAGTTTTTAACAACCCATAGTTGTATCTACTATGGTCTTCTCTACAAAAATGATATAACTCCTATGCCTCTACTTTAATTTAATCTGTGTGAAATATACTATAATTTATGTAAAAAGATAGAATCAAAGGATAGATTCCGTAGAAATATATTCCATTTATCCTATGGGCATGTGGCCCTTCTTTACTATCACTATACATGGTTGATGGATCGATAATCATGGATTTAGGCGTAGGTGATCTATGTCATTACTAAAGTTTCTTGAATATGTCATAATTCGTACCATGCTGGGTGTACATTTTATTCCTAGGAATTGTCCAAAGTGGTTACTTATTTTCATATATACATAATTGATGGGTCATTTAATCAAGTGCGGTGGTTCTTTTTTCCTGTATGGGGCATGATTCGCCTTCTTACCTGAGACTAATTACTATGTCCACCATATGTATGGGGCATTTAATTACCTGTATGGGGCATGCATGGATATCTATAACGACGTACCCTCTTGCCTCGTATGTATGCCTTCAGCTTCGTAGAATCGTACGTCTTGCATCGTCAAAAAATAATCAATCCAGCTGGTGCAAATTGCATGCCGGGTCACCAAGTGCTCTACTGCCGTTAGGCGCTCACGGTTGTTTGGTCCTTCTAGTCAGCAGGTCACCATAGATTCAAGCAGTCATGTTGGCTCCAGACGTCATCTCTTCTTACCGGATCAATGTCGCAAAAGGACTCCTCGAAGACCTTGAGGTAGACTCGGGTCACCTTTGGTGTTTTTCATCTTCGTTGGCGTGAAATCCGTTGTCATCTCGAGGTACCTTCCATCGGCGTGATATGGCGATTGTACCGTCTCGAGATCATCTGTAGGAGTAGGACTCCTCAAAGACCAGGTAGACTTAGGTCACTTCAGTGTTTCCCAACTTATTATTAAAAATAATCTCCATACATTTTTATTCAAATAGCATGCATATCTCGCGATTTGATTGACTGAAAAATTATCTGCTTCAAAAGTAAATTCATTTGTGGTGAGAAAATATTAACAGAAGTCCTAGAGTATTGGCTTATATTTGTGTCTTCAGATTGGTGCAAATAGTTGACGATTTTAAAAGTCTTGCCAAGCTCGGTCAGTCATGCTGCATGTAAATCTTATTTTCATGCCATGAATTTTGAACTGTATTCTTACGTAATATTTTATGATCTTGATCAGAAATCAGTGGTTTAACTCTAGAAAATATACACATGGAGGCGTGAGGATATGTTACTCTTACTTGATTTTTCTTGAACTGTACTCTTAAAATTTGATGGCGTTTATATCCGGCAAAAAGAAAGCAGGTCTGCTCCATGTAATATTTGTATTATCTTGATCAGTAATCAGTGGTTTAACTCTAGAAAATGTACACATGGAGGCGTGAGGATATATTACTCTTACTTCATTTTTCTTGAACTGTACTCTTACTTAAAATTTGATGGCGTTTATATCCTGCAAAAAGAAAGCAGGTCTGCTCCATGTTTCAGTCCTTTGGTGTCATGTCCCTGCAGGGTTGCCTTCGAGCGTCCTGGTGGCCAAGGAGGCTCTTTCCTGCCTGCATTAGGACCTGCATGATGAACGTAGCTCTTTACTGTGAGGACCCGAAGACGCGGCCGAGCATGGCCGTGGTACCATGAAGCTGTGCGCACGGTCGCTCGGGTTCTTCCGGCTGTACGGCTTGCGGGTCATCTGATTCGCCGCCTCAGGCATTAGATCGTCGTCTGAAGGTTCGGGTCGCCGTTCCACCGGAATATCATCAAGCTGGACGTGATGGTGCCTGCAATCAGCCGACGGACTGCTATCATTCCTTGGATTGGATCCATCAAGTGTTCAAAGTGCGTGTGCTATTTTGCATCGTAATTTGCATCCATCCAAGGACACACATATATATGCTGCCGGTAATTATAGACTCTATGAACTTTTAATCAAACATACCTTGTTACAGCTATATCAACGGCGGTCCTGTAAGTACGATGGTCCATCGTGCGTGATCTTCCTTCGTCCAGCAAAATCCAGCACCACTTTTTTCACCTTGTTCACAGTCGTAGGAGCCATTGAAATACACGCATGAGCAATTCCAATTTAGAGTCACAGAGTCCTCAACGTTGCGGCGGTTGCTGGACAAACCTTCGCCGGCGTGGCCACAATCCTGATTGACCACAGTTTTGTGGGTTTCTTCAAGCGCGAACTTGAATACCGACGCCGGCCGGCCGGCCGGAGAAAATCGCCACGCGCGATTCCGTGTCCTTCCAATCAATTTCGACAATTCTTGTCTCGTGTGTGTTTCTCTTTATATCAGATTTGCGTACGGTATGATTTATAGGAAATATTCCTTTTCCTAATCGATCGATCCTTTGCCAGAAAGGTATTATCCCTCACGTGTGCATGTAAATCTCTATATCCTAATAGATCTTCCTTGCGCAAGGGATTTTAAGAACTTTTAAATCTACACCGTTAACTTTTACTTGGTTAATCTGATCCATTAATTGTCTTGTGTTTTAATTATATAATAGATTACTATAACCTTTCCTAATAAAATTGTAACCGTGTGAGTGCCTTAGCGATTGCTCCTTCACGGGTTCGACAGGAGTAATGCTTTGGCTGGGTTATGATTGGTGTTAGTATCTACACTAGTAGGAAAACCCTTATAGCAGACATTCTGCTAGTGGCGTCCCAAAAATATAAGGCGCCACGCCTACTAGGCAAAATAGTAGCGGCGTTCCCGAATTCAAGAACGCCACCATTATCCCATAGCCGTGGCGTTCGGGCGACCATGAACGCTGCCATCAAGTGGGGACCACGATGTGAGCCAGGACCAAAATAGTCGCGGCGTGCGCAGATTTCGAACGCCACTAACAGCCTAGATACCAACGACGCTTAGTAATTTCGAATGACGCGGCTAGCGTGGGCGGGGACCACTTTTTGTACATCCCTAGTGGCGGAGTTTATTTTCCTGCGACCGCCGCTGTTATCGGTAGTAGTAGAGGCGTTACGTGGTTTTGAACGCCACTAGTGCCGTCGCAGCCAACACATGCATGTGACCTCCCCCTTCCCCTCTTCTCCTCACTTTCCCCATTCTCTCTTGTGTTCTTGCAATTTTCCACACTCTCTCACTCCCTCACACCTCCACTCTCCAAATTCTCTAGATCTAGCCAATGAAATAGGCTTAATTATGGATCTTCTTGTCCACACCACTCTCCTCCACCCCCCCCTAGCCAATTAAGCTCACTCTCCCCTTGTTAAGTGAGCCAAAGCCTCCATACACTACCTCCTCCACTTTTCTTTCTCTCCTCACCGCGTGTTGGATCGACATCGGAGCAGATCTACGTCGCCTCGAGCTCGAAGGTGAGGATATAATTCGGTGGCATGTCATTCGGTGGCTTTTGTGGTGATTGTGGTGCATGCATGCACATGTGTGATTTGTGCGCTTTGTGTGATGGCGGCAACCATCGTGTTGCTCGCGAACATGTCGCGTATTGTGTTTGTTCTTGCAGGTACACGAGTGCCAAATTTATGTGCGAAATGTTGATTAATTTCTATTTCGTCAAATTTGGCACTCATATATGTCCAATATTTAGCAAAGGTCATGCCAAAATTTTCTATGAATTTAATATTCTCTAATTCATTTCTTATATCTTGTAGCCATTGACTAGCAAATGGATCGAACCGCAGAAAGCTTCTTGGCGTTCGCGACGGCGCATATGGTTGCAAAGCGTGCTAAGAAAATAAGATGTCCATGTGTAAAATGCAAGAACATTGTTATGTTCGAACCATTCAATGGAACTATTTTGATGCACTTTCTTACGTATAAGTTCATGCCTGGTTACACACGGTGGACACTTCACGGCGAGGTAGAGGAATAGGAGGATGAGGCTGTTATTTTAGAGGAGGACCATCCGGAAGAGGGAGGGATTGGAGGAGGGTATGAAGATGATGATGATGATGATGATGATGATGATGACGAAGAAATGTCCGAACATGATCATGAAGAGGAGCACGAACGAGAAGAGGGGCAAGGCACACAAGAGTCATCATTGTTGGCTAGCATGGTAGGCGACCCTCATTATCAAGAGTTGTTTAGAAGGAAGACCACTACGGAAAGGGCTGCATCTAAGGAGACAGCAAAGTTGGCGAAATTGGAGGTAGATGCGAAAACTCCATTGTTTGCCGGTTGCAATCCAGAGCACACTCGTTTATATGTGATGCATGTAAAATGCATACATGAACTTTGCATTATATTACTTATATTTCAATCATATTTGCATCATATAAGGGTTATATCATTGATTTATATTGATTTTGGGAATATTTCATTGTTTCCCTATTTTCTGGAATTAAACCTGCATAGGCAGAAAACCCTATTTTCTATATTTTGATGTTTGAAGAACCCAAACGACGTCCAAATGACCTAATAATTTACGAGCATCAGTTTTTGGAAGGAACAAAGCGTGAGAGCGGAGGAAGCGAACAAACGGAGGCCCGAGGGCCAAGTTGAGTGGGCCCACGCGGCCAGATTCCTTGGCCGCGTGGGACCCACCATCTAGGGCCTCGTGGCTCCGTTTCCGTCGATCTTTTTCTCGAGCTTCCGTCTTGACCGAAAAACGACTATAAAAATAGTCCCCGACACCCTTCAGAAAGGAGCGCCGCCGAAACACAGAAACCACGAAACAGAGACCTGGAGTTGCAGATTAGAGGGGGGAAACTCCGGCGGGGCGCTGCCGGCGTGGTCTCCATCTTCTCCAACGACTTCTCCACCGTCTCCATGATGAAGAGAGAGTAGTCCACCCCTGGACTATGGGTTTGTGGAAGTAACTTATGTATCTCTCCTCTCTTGAGCTTCACTAATTAGTACCGTATGAGCTGCTGAACATGATTACGGCCATCTATGTAATACCTTTGTGGTGGATCTTTTTATGAGTTAATATATGTTTGAGATTGCAATAGTTTTGTTTCAGTTATGAAAGTAGATGCATATTATGTACCCCGTTCTTGTTTACTTGTTATGATCAACCATGTGTATGAGAGCGTGTGAGGGTGAACGTGTGCATTAGTTGGAGTAACGGGGGGTGGCTAGTGCGGTGAACGTGAGAGAAAGTTCCGCGATCCACTTGGGTGTTTACCTTACTTTGTTGCCTCACTAGGGATAAAGAAAAATACCTTGCTACCGGAGATGTGGGTGTGACCATTGCCACTACTCCATGACTAGATCTAGCATGTTCTTATTTTAACTTCATGTCATAGAACTTAAAGCTATACTCTGATTTATCTTAATTACTAAGCTGTTATGATTTAGTTCGCATCTTGGTGGAGTATAAGAGAGATTAATAAACAAAAGATCTCTATGTTAGGACGTGATGCCCACATAATTAGTAATTTGTCATGAAACCTTTATGTTGCAATCTCATATGTCAATTCTAGTGTTCCATTATCTATCACTTTATTAAAGAGAGAGTGCATTTGTGAAACCATGAACCCCGGTCCATTTTTAATCATAAGAAACACCTTTCCAACAACTTTTAAGCATTTTCCATTTTCTGCCATTTAAAAATCTGAAAATACAAAAACACTTTTACATCTTGCATTCACAATACAAAACCCAAAAATATCATCCATCATTGTTTCCACCATCCTTGCATATTTATTTGTCATCATTGCATATTTATTTACTGTTATGCATTCATTTTATTTTGATATCATTCTCACACCTTGTGCTTGACAACCACTTGGTGAGGTTAAGGGCACAAAACAATTTATTTTGTTTTGTAGGTTTTCAAGAGAAGGATAAGAAGATAAATCTTTCACTACTGATTCCCCGAGAGTTCGATATTATACCTTCGAGTCACCCCTCGTGGGGAAAACCGTCTTTCCTATACTATACACTCTGCACTTGGAGTCTCAACCTAACCCATATTCTTTTGACGCAGGTAACTACGTCAAGGGCCATCAATATGTCACATTAAATCTTCTGAATCTTAAGGCACAATACAAATGCGACGACACATTCTTTGATAATCAACTGGAGTACCTGCATGACTTGCTTCCCGATGGGAACACGTTGCCTACGAGTATAGATGAGGCCAATAAAATCGTCTGCCCTCTTGATTTGCCGGTCGAAAAATATCACGCGTGCCTTTACGATTGCATGGTTTATCGGGATGAGCATGCAAACTTGGAAGAGTGTCCGGTGTGCAAGACATCTCGATACAAACTAGGAAGGAAAGCTCCTCACAAGGTCGTCTGGTACTTCCCGCTCATTCCACGTCTGCAGCGGTATTTTGCAGACCCAAAGGAAGCAAAGCATATGCGTTGGCACAAGGATAGACAAAATGCTAGCGATGAAGTGCTCAGACACCCTGCAGATGGTAACCAATGTGTCGGAGAATGACTCCCACGAAACAGGGATAGTCAAGCTCACGAAGAGAGTTCGTGTAAGGGGCTGAACACGTTGGTCAAACAACCCTCATCCTGCACGGTGACGGTGCTCGTCGAGCAAGCGGAGGGACATCACGACAGAGTTGAACACCAGCCCGTACCCAGGTTCACGGCCCTCGTGTGGAGGTAATACCGCTACTCCTGCTTGTCTGTATTGCACTGCTTATAGAGGTTACAGTACAATGAGCTTGCCGAAGGCTCTCTTTTGGCAATGGTGTGTACAAGGAAGGAATACAAGGGTCTTCTTCTTCCTTGCGCGTAAGTGGCGATGCTGGAATGAGAATGCGATCCTTTGCTACGGTGCACCTTGCCCTCCTTTTATAGGCGCCCCGTGCTCCCTCCGTGCACTCGCACTGGTAGGGCTGTCATGTGGCGCAGAAGGTGGAGCGCGGTGCATCGCAGCCCGGATGTCCATGGACGCGGTCCATGAGCGTAAAGCTGACTCCTGTAGCAGAGTACCCATCGTCCATGCAGGACGGCCAGCTGGGGGCGCGGAGGAACGTGGGGGTGCCCACGGTGACGTTGGCCTTGGAGCGTAGCGCCGGCCGGTCCCCTTATCACCAAAGAGGAAATCCTTGTAGTCCGGAGCGGATGACACAGCTTTATCGACCCCTTTAATCACCAAAATGGCAACTGCGGCGTCGTCGTCACCGCGCGCAGGGGCGTGTGTCACTCTGCGGCTGCTGCAGAGCCCATGTGCGCTCTGCAGAGGTTGCTTTGCAGCGAAGCGACCTCCACGAGGGCTTGGATGCCCTGTAGAGAATTCGGCGTTGACCTCTCCCCAGGGGAGATTTCCTTGAAGAGGGGGCAGCAGCGGATATGGCCTCCACAGGCCCCTGCCGCCTCAAATGCCCTCGCGAGGCAATGATCCTCGCGAGGCTCTCCAGGCCATAGGCCTGGTCCTTAGCGAAAATTCGCCATCAAGTGTCGAGGGCCGTATAGGACAGGCCCAGCACACCTGGATTTCAGTGGGCCGACAGTAGCCCCCGGGCTCATGATGGGCACGATGTAGTCCGATGGACGCAGGCGAACCGTCATGGGCCCAAAGTGTCCGGCCGGCCTAAGACACGTGCAGGGCTGTTACGCCGCGACGACACGTTCTCCTCGGAGATGATGGGCGTAGTGGGGGTCCCACCACGTCTCAGTAACTGCTCGGAGGGGGATAAAGCCTGCAGCACCGGCTCAGGCAGCAGTTACTGCCTCATTTGCGCGCCCGTCTCCTTGCTCTTGATGCCTGCGCTCCTGTGTCTTCGACGCACCTCCCCCTTGCAATACTGCGGCAATGGCCCAAGCGAGCCTCCGCGGCCTCGAAAGGCAAAGCCGTGGTGCAGGGCGGCGAGCCTGCCGCGACGCAGCAGGTCGGCGACTTCGAGTCGGCTCTGACCGGCTTCCGCTTTAAGAAGAAGGCGCAGCTGGAGAAAGTGCGTCACATGGCGGCTTCAGCGACCAACGAGCACGGCGCTACGGTGCTTAAGCCGGCGGACAACTCCTTCGGCGACTTCTACCCCATCTTCATGCACACCCTATTCGCCGGGCTTGTGCCTCCTTTCTCCGATTTCTTCCTGGCGATTCTGGAGCGCTACCAGATCCAGGTCCTTCATCTCCATCCTAATTCCATCCTTGTCCTCGCCATCTTCGCATATCTTTGCGAGGCATATTTGGGGTGATGCCTTCCGTGGCCTTCTTCCGGAGCTTCTATGCGCTCCGCTCCACGGCGCCTGGCGAGCGAAGCGACCTCCACGAGGGCTTGGATGCCCTGTAGAGAATTCGGCGCTGACCTCTCCCAGGGGAGATTTCCTTGAAGAGGGGGAAGCAGCGGATATGGCCTCCACAGGCCCCTGCTGCCTAAATGCCCTCGCGAGGCAATGATCCTCTCCCCACCGTCCATGCAGGACGGCCAGCTGGGGCCACGGAGGAACGTGGGGTGCCCACGGTGACGTTGGCCTTGGAGCATAGCGTCGGCCGGTCCCCTTATCACCAAAGAGGAAATCCTTGTAGTCCGGAGCGGATGACACAGCTTTATCGACCCCTTTAATCACCAAAAGGGCAACTGCGGCGTCGTCGTCACCGCGCGCAGGGCGCGCGTCACTCTGCGGCCGCTGCAGAGCCCATGTGCACTCTGCAGAGGTTGCTTTGCAGCGAAGCGACCTCCACGAGGGCTTGGATGCCCTGTAGAGAATTCGGCGTTGACCTCTCCCCAGGGGAGATTTCCTTGAAGAGGGGGCAGCAGCGGATATGGCCTCCACAGGCCCTGCTGCCTCAAATGCCCTCGCGAGGCAATGATCCTCGCGAGGCTCTCCAGGCCATAGGCCTGGTCCTTAGCGAAAATTCGCCATCAAGTGTCGAGGGCCGTATAGGACAGGCCCAGCACACCTGGATTTCACTGGGCCGACAGTAGCCCCCGGGCCATGATGGGCACGATGTAGTCCGATGGACGCAGGCGAACCGTCATGGGCCCAAAGTGTCCGGCCGGCCTGAGACACGTGCAGGCTGTTACGCCGCGACGACACGTTTCCTCGGAGATGATGGGCGTATGTGGGGGTCCCACCACGTCTCGGTAACTGCTCGGAGGGGGATAAGCCTGCAGCACGGCTCAGGCAGCAGTTACTGCCTCATTTGCGCGCCGTCTCCTCGCTCTTGACGCCTGCGCTCCCGTGTCTCCGGCGCTCCTCCTCCTTCACCGAGCTCCGCCGCCTTCTCTCTTCGACCATGGGTCCCAAGAAGGGCAAGGCGGCAATGGCGAATGTACCGGCCGAGGCGCAGCAGGAGGACGCAGCTCGCGCCGGCGCTGGTGGGGACTCGCATCCACACTGCTGAGCGCTCGGACAAGATCGGCTGATGGCCGCAGGGGAACAACGAGCACGGCGCCACGTTCTCAAGGCGGCGCGATTCGCAAGCTCGCGGCGGGCTGTATCCCATCTTCTTCCCAACCATTTTCGCTGGTTTGGTGCCGCCATTTTCTCCTTTCCTGGAGGAGGTTCTGGCCTTCTATCAGATCCAACTCCTCATCTGCACCCAACTCCATCTTGATCCTCGCCATCTTCGCATATCTTTGTGAGGCGTATTTGGGGGTGATGCCTTCCGTGGCCTTCTTCCGGAGCTTCTATGCGCTCCGCTCCACGGCGCCTGTCGAGCGGTGGTTGTGTGTCCTCCGCATCGGATGGGATGGGAGGTATCTACATCCCCATGTCCTGGGACGGCGACAAACCCGTCACACGGGTGACGAAGAAGGTGGACAATTTCCGCCAGAGTGGTTCCTCGTGGACGCCAAGACGCAGAATCCCTTCTTCGACGTCCCTGAGGCGCCGCCCCTGAAGAAAACTCGAATTGGTCGAGCGGACCCTTCAGAGCCCGAAGATCGCGGACTTGGTCGCACGCATGAAGCTCGTCCGCGACGCTGGCCTCACGGGGCAGATGGTTGCTGAAGACTTCGTGAGGCGCCGTATCGCCCCCTCCAGAAGCACACCAAGCCGATGTGGATGTATTCAGGCCCGGCGGACGCAACGCGGCTGCATGCAGCTCCACACCTTCCTGAAGTCGTAACTTCCATAATGGGCATCCTCTTCACTGCCCTGGAAGTTCCTGTGCCGCGCAGTGAAACTCGCGAAGCCACTCCATCAGATTACCCCGAAGAAGCGCCTCGCGATCCTGGAGCTGATGCCGGAGTTCTCCCCTCAGGGCCTGGCTGGGGAGGAGAAGAAAGAGGACACGGCGCCCGTGGTGGAAGAGGACTGGGCCTCGGAGTCAGCCGCCGCATGACGAGGATCTGGGCGCCACCTGTGGAGGGGCGAATCCTCGGCAGGGGAGGCGAGCTCTTCGAAACCTGCTCTCCAGAGGGAGATGTTCTGGAAATTTCGTCCGCGGGGACGAGGATTTCCTTGTGGCCCCTTCGCGCCAGGTCGCGGAGGGGGAGGAAGACAGTGAAGAGGAGGCCGTAGCGGGACGCTGCGACCCCCGCTCCAAGGATTTTCACGACAGGGCCGCCAGGAGCCTTGGGGCACCCCTCTCAAGAGGAAAGCTGAGGTGCCCCTGAGGGGCCCGGATCTGGAGCTGCTTCGTCGAGG